>CAJHQQ010000126.1:0-347418 GCA_905132885.1 Moricandia moricandioides | reverse complement strand
TTCATGTTCTTTATTGTTATGTCTGAGTAGTTATCTATTAGATTTAGGGTTATTCAATGGTAGTAATGTATTGTTGATTTTATAGAAATTGTTAGAGTAATCTTCTTGGTTCTTTGTTTAAGTTGCTCTTAATGCTAAGTTGAAATTTATCACCTCAACCTTAGAAATTAGGGTTCTATAGCGCAAGTGAGAGCTTAGTTATAACATGGAATCTATCTTAAACAATCTAAATAACTAGTAACAAACAAGAGTTGAATTAGAAATTTAGAGAATATATAAAACCGCGAACCAGTAATGTTTAGAATGACCATCGATCGACGCCATCTTATTGTCATCGATCGACACTCAGCCGAGATGCGCGAGAGTGATCTCCTAAACCCCAAGCTTTTAAATTCATAAAGATATTTAATAAAACCCTAGCAATCTATTAGTCTTCATTATTTAAATCTACCTAATAATTTCTCCTTAGTCTAATCTCCTAAATTAATCTTCACAAACCAAATCAATCTTAAAAATCGTTTTTATTGTTATTGTTATAATTCATCTAGCTTTAATTCGAAAATAATAAATCTATTGTGAAATTCTAGAGTCTCTGTGGATTGATCCTTAAATACTACAATGAACATCTTAATTGAGAAAATAAGTGGCAACATAGGGTTAATTTGAAAGTGAGAAAAAAAAAATAAACCCCACATCAAATTTGGCGCCGTTGTCGGAGACTCTTTCTTATTGCCATTAGATTTTGTTTAGAATATTTTCTTGATTTTTACTTTACTCTTTGCTAAATTATTCTTTCCCTAAACCTTATGATACATGTACTTAAAGTAGAGAATATGTATTCTGGAAAACAACCATCGATAGACGGAGCTCATCTGGAATCGATCAACGTTTGCCCACTGCTGTCGGACGACACCCTTCCATTGCCATCGATCGATACTGATCAGCCGGAAGCGGGTAAGTACGCTTTTACTGATTCTGATAATAAGAAAGTAGTCTTGATAAAACCAATGAACAATAAAAGCAACGAAGCAAGCCAACTAATTAATTATCAGGAAGCTGTGATCTCCAATCAAATCATTAAATCTCCAAAGAATGAGGTAAAGCATGAATTGCCAATGCTCGAATACCTAAACCCCAGCAGAACCTATTCCAATAGGTCTGACATTCGATTATCCGATAACCATGCTGGCAGCTCTGAACTTGATATCAATTTCCTAATTATGGCGGGAAAAAAATAATTCAATGGTTTTCCCACTGAACACCCGAACGATCACATCGAGATGCTAGAAGACATGGTGAAGGGCGATTTCAATCGCTGTAAACTTTTTTCCTTTCTCCCTAGAAGGTGACGCCAAGAGGTGGCTTAACCAGCTACCACCAGGATCCCTTACTTGTTGGGCAGATATTAGAAGCACCTTCATCAACCACTTCTTTAACGAGGAAAAATACTGGGAAGCAAGAAGGAAAATATCCACTTTCGTTCAAGGTAGCCGCAAATCTTTTAAAAACTCTTGAACGAGGTTCAAAATCTATCAGCTTTCATGCCCTCACCATGGATTCTTAAAACCCCAACTCATTTACACTTTCTATAGAGGACTAAACCTAGAGTATCAAACAATCCTTGATCCAGCCAGCGCGGGGAATTTGGCACCCCGATGCCATGCAAGCGCTAAAAGGCTGATAAAAAACATAGCTTTAGGTAGAGATTTCGAAAAAAGAGACACCAAAAGGAAGGAACCACCAGTGTCCGCAGAGAAGGAACATTCGATCCGAGTTAGAAAAACTCTGGCCTCAGTTACAGCCCTTTTGCTCGGAAATAACTTTTCTCAAAATTATGGTGAGGACGATTCCGCCCCTTCCAGCTTCAACGAAAGAGTTGAGTTATTTGATGTGATGAACCTAAACGATCAACGTTTTGGGGAAAGCGCCGGAAATTTCACAAGCAACTACGACAACACTGTGAACAGATACGAAAGAAGTTCAAAGTCAAAAATTAACCATGTCTTTGCTAGAAACCGTAGAATAACTGCCGACCTCAATGAAAAGTTAGACCTGATATACTCAGAGATGACAGAGAACTTTGACACTCTGAGCGAACACATTAAGAGAATCGACAACCAAGTGGCGAGCAACGTTATGTCCATCAGGAGAGAGAACAAATTCTTACCTGGTAAAACAGATGCTAACCCCATGAGCCATTGCAGCGTTGTATCTTTGCGAAGCGGTCGACCACTTACCCCTGGCATTAAAGAAAGCATCACCATCGATGAATTCGAGAAAATCTCGACGGATGAAAAAGAAAAATTGCATCCCATCCCACTCAAAATTTACGAGGAAGACCCCGAAATTCTTCCCAAAACTGAAGCATCAAGCCAAAAAGACGACCTTGAAGAATCAATTACCGAACCTAAGGGAAAGAACATAGACGTGGGAGATATTGATCGACACCCAGTACTTGGCGTCGATCGGCAGTCTTTATCAAAAATCGATCGACGCTCTGAAGAAAGAATCGATTGACGCTCTGATCAAAAATCAACCGAAACGTTTACAACAAGGAACTACCAAGCGAAAGCTCTTTCCTTCGAAAAACGCTAAGCAAAAGAAGAAGAAGCTAGAAAAGCGATATGCAAAGAAGCGTTTGACAAGGTAAAAATTGAAATGCCTTTAAGTGACGCCATTCACATCTCGTCTGCTATTAAGCAGTACGTGAAAGATGCAGCGTCACGAGTTTTCCATGAATCGGAACACTGCTTGATGATGGTGTCTGAAGAAATGAGCAAAATTATTCAAGGAAAAACTCCAGTTAAACTCCCTGATCCCAGTAGTTTTGTTTTGGACTACACTATTAGCAATGAGAGATTTCAAATATCCCTCTGCGATTTAGGCTCTAGTGTCAACCTGATGCCTTATTCCGTTGCAGTCGCTCTCGGGCTAACACAGTTTCAATCTACCAGGGTCACACTCGTTTTAGCTGATAGATCCACTAGAATTGCGGAAGGTGTACTTGAGGACGTACCCGTACATATTCACAACTGCGATATACCCGCAGATTTTCGTAGTGCTTAAGTATGAGCGAGAACCTCGAAATCCCATTATCTTAGGTAGACCTTTCCTGGCCACTGTCGGGGCGATCATTGATGTTAGAGAATGACGTATATGCCTCAACATAGGGAAGATACCGATGGTCTTTGACATGGAAAAGATAATAAAACAACCTTTGATAAACGGTCAAACCTACCATATCGATTAACTTTCCGACCTAGCAAAAAACTCATTCACAGACACATGCTCGAGCGAACCTCTAAAGAAAGCAAGAACATCTCCTTACGGCGACATTTCCGCGTTAGAAGATCGCACTGAAGAGTACGCAAGGTTAATGGACGCCACAAAATAAATCTTTAATGTCAATATTGACGAATTTGATCCATCAAGTCCCGTCGATCGACACCCCAATATTACCATCGATAGACAGCGTACTGTGACCGACGACTGGAGAAAAGAAAAATCACCTAAAATCGAGCTCAAACCTCTTCCATTTGGTCTTAAATATTCTTTCCTTTATGAAAATTCCTATCATGCCATCATAAATGCAAACCTGAGTAGCGGAGAACAGAATTTGTTGCTGAATAAACTTCGGAAGCACCGCAAGGCTCTCGGTTATTTGTTAGATGACATCCCGGGAATTTCCCCCGCTTTATGCATGCATAGTATACACCTTGATGATGAATCAAAATCTTCCATCGAGCATCAGAGAAGATTGAATCCTAATCTAAAGGAAGTAGTTAAGAAGGAAATCATGAAACTTCTAGAAGCAGGCGTCATTTATCCGATCTCAGACAGCAACTGGGCCAGCCCGGTTCATGTTGTCCCAAAGAAAGGAGGAATTACCGAGATAAATAATGATAAAGATGAATTAATCCCTACTAGAACTGTCACTGGACATAGGATGTGTATTGATTACATAAAACTAAATTCCGCTACACGAAAGAACCATTTCCCTTTACCATTTATCGATCAGATGTGAGAACGGCTCGCAAGCCACGAATACTATTGTTTTCTTAATGGGTATTCTGGATTCTTCCAGATCCCCATACATCCGGAAGACCAAGAAAAAAACACCTTTACTTGTCCCTATGGAACATTTGCGTATCGTAGGATGCCATTCGGACTCTGTAACGCCCCTGCGACTTTCCAAAGATGCATGATGTCAATATTCACTGATATGATCGAAGACTTCATGGAGGTTTTCATGGATGACTTCTCAGTTTTATGGTCCAAATTTCAAGACATGTCTCGATAACCTATGCAAGGTATTAGCTAGATGCGAAGAGAAAAATATGGTTTGAACTAGGAAAAATGTCATTTCCTGGTCAACAGTGGAATTGTCTTGGGACACAAAGTCTCAGCAGCCGGAATTGAGGTTGACAAAGCAAAGATTGACGTAATGACAAAACTGCCACCACCCACTAATGTCAAAGACGTTAGAAGCTTTCTAGGACATGCTTGATTCTATAGGCGATTCATAAAAGATTTTAGCAAAATCGATAGACCCCTCACTGCACTTCTGTGTAAAGAAGTGATATTCGATTTTACGTCCGAATGTCTCAAAGCCTTTGAAACAATCAAATCAGCACTTGTATCCGCCCCTATTGTCCAAGCACCGGACTGGGATCTGCCATTCGAAATTATGTGCGACGCAACTGATTTCGCTGTAGGTGCAGTACTTGGACAGAAGAAAGACAAAAAGTTGCACGCTATATACTATGCCAGCAAAACTCTAGACGATGTGCAACGTAATTATGCGACAACGGAAAAAAGAGTTATTGGATGTGGTATTCCCCTTTGAGCAATTTCGATCCTATCTAGTCGGTTCGAAAGTAGTAGTTCACACTGACCATGCAGCATTGAAATATTCAATGAACAAAAAGATGCTAATCCAAGACTTTTACAATGGATTCTCCTTCTCCAACAATTCGACATAGAAGTCAAAGATAAGAAAGGAGTAGAAAATTGAGTAGCCGATCACTTATCAAGAATTAGAGTAGACGACGACATTCCTATATATGACTTCTTACCCACAGAAAATGTCTACTTAGCCGAATCGACTTTCGTCGGTAGTGTTAGTTCGGCGCATGAAGCAAAATCGATCGACGAAACACTGATACCATCGAACGACTGTAACCATAAAGCATCGATCGATCTTTTCCATCCCCCGTCGATCGACGAAGCATTTGAAAAGAACGCTGAGATAATCATTCCAATAAATATCAACGTCAGTTGTAATCCTTCGACCCCAAATGATGATTCTCCCGGAGGCAGTAGTTTAAGTCGGGGGTGTGTGCACTAAACACCACCAAAAGACCTTGGTATGCAGATATCGTAAACTATCATGCGGCCGAAGTAGAACCCAATGTTTTCAAAGGATGTCATAAAATGAGCTCGACGAAATCAGATATTGCACTAACGAGAAATCGAAATTGTACAAGGAAAGAACAAAGCCTATCATGACAAGAAAATTATTTCATGGCATTTTGAACCAAACGATCAAGTACTCCTGTACAACTCTCGATTAACTCCATTTCCTGACCCTTCACCATCAAAGAAGTTACATCTTATGGGACAATTGTCCTATTTAAGCCTAAAGGAGAAGATTCATGGTGAATGGACAGCGAGTGAAACATTATTGGGCTAGAGCTGAAATTCCGCGAACTCAAACCACACGTCTAGAGGTGGCCATTCCCGACTGATCAGCCCATTTCCCATCATGCTAATGACTTTTAACAAGCGTTGAGTGGGAGACAACCTACTAAACTATTAATACAATATATATAATAAACATATAAAACAAAAAGAAAAACTCACATATTAGCAATAATTAATTAATTAAAAATAAATCTATAATAATTATCTATTATTTATGCAATTACAAAAATCTTAATTGAATAAGGAGTCACCGACCAGACCATCAATCGATGCCCCTATATTTCCATTGATCGACGGTCGTGCGTCGAGTAGGTTAACTCGACGCGACCCTGACTCATAAAACACTTTTCTTCAAACCGCCAAAAATAAACATGAGTTCTACACCGATTTCTCTCCAAACTTTTAGCCGATTTTGCTTGTTTTTGAGCCTAAACCACACGATTTCTACCCTCTCTACCTGTTCAGATCCTTAAATCACTCAATCTTCAAGGTATGTTCTCCAAATCTCTTAGTTTAGGGTTTGAAAAAAAATCAAAATTTTGGTAGTTTAACTCAGAATGTAGAACGATTTAGGGTGATGGAGTACTATATTAGGGACTATCCATCATTTTTACACATGATTTGCACGATTTGAGTTGATTATTTTGATCTTGTGAACACTGATCTGCGACACAGCGGTGATCGATGTCAATCGATGCCCATGAGTTGACATCGATAGATGGCCATTAGGCCATGTCGATCGACGGGCATGTGATACCATCGATCGACGGCTGCTCATTTCACTTCAACATCGATTCTGATTTGTGCTTTGTTTCAATTTCTGCAGATGGACAAGAGTAGAACTAAGGCACGTTACAAGGTTGGTGGTCCCATCGCTCTACCACGTGGTCCTCCATGCCAAGACCCCTGGCCCAAAGAGGATGAGGCTATGCTTGCTACATTCGACGACTATCCTGATCCTCGAGGATCGGTGCAATCGAGAGACTGCACACACCGTCCCCTGAGCGAGGTGTGGGATGACTTCAACAGCTTCTATTACAACGCCTGGCAAGGCGTCACCATCGAGCCAACCAAGTTCGCTGACAAGCGAACCTTGAAGAAATTGGGGCTCTACCACGACTTCTGACAGATAGTGCAGGAGCTTGGGTTGGGCACCATGGCTACTAAGCCATATCCTCTATACCCCTAACTGGTGCGGAAGTGTATCTTCACAGCTCAGGTTCTCTACAAGAGCCCCAGAGCGAAGGTGGCGCATGAGGCCACCCTGACCTTCTTCATCAGAGCCATCCGGTACAGGATTCCTATCCCGCAACTGTGTGAGATCTACGGCTTTGACATTTGCGCCAGCGCCTGCTAAGTCGCTGCTTTCCCTGGCCTACCTACGTTTTGGGGCCTCGTTGGGACTGGCCATATCGACTCTGGCTCAGCCACCCAGATGGACGTTTGTCACCCGACGCTGCGCTACTTCTTGAAGGTCCTTGCTAACACCCTGTTGTGCAAGATGGAGCTTAACAAGGTTTGGGTCCAGGAGTATCTTTATTTATATTATTACTTAATTCAGTATCTATTCCATATTTGAATGTTTCCCGATAGTTGGAATAAACCATCGATCAACACCACAAGTTCACGATTGATTGTCGATGATGTTCTACCATTGGTCGATGCTCATCTACTATCGTCGATCGATAATCCTAACTGAGTTGGTATATTTGATTACCTTTATCACTGTTTACTTATGATTTAATTTCTCCTAAGCAATCCACGACGGATTACACTGGGGACAATGTAATTTAAGTCTGGGGAGGTTGTTCGCTAACGCTATTTTATTGTTTTTGAATTTTATTTACTATCTATATATAAGTTTTTCAAAGAGTTTTATTGAGTCAAGAAGAGGGCTATGATCAAAAATTTATCATTGAGTAACCACACTTTAGCACCATTCTTAGAAGATTGTTTGCAGAGATTACTAAAGATACTGAAGTGGATCATTCTGCCACTATATCACACTTGCTTAGAAAGTTTGAAGGAACCAAAGCTGATTTCCAATACTAATACCTACAATATTTGCTTGCTTTAGGATTCGGTATAAACTAGATCGGATTCCTTCTGTAAGTCTGGAAGGTAAAATTTTGTGTGCTTCTGATTCTCCTCTTTCTCCCCTTCAGATTAAAAAAGGAATCGAACATGATTAGGTAGCTACAACCATTAAGGCTTGATTCATTTAATCCTAGAAAGAGATAAAAAAGTCAAAAAGAAGTGAACAGGATCTGGTAGCAAAAACCATTAGGGCTTGATTCATGGAAGCTTATCCAAACATCTCAGACAATTAAAAATAAAATAATACCCTCAAAAGAAAGGAGACATTGACTGAGAATAAGTGAGAAGAGAGAGAGGAAAGGAATCAGAGAAGACTACTTGTGTGTTCATATACTTGCAGTGGTAAGAGTCCATTTATCCTTTGATCGATACTCCTAAGGTAAAGCCTACACTTTGTTTTATGCAAATAAATGAAATCAGTAGAGGGGCGAGTCAGACTAGTATTCGCTAAGTTGTTGGTAAAATGGATTTGGTTGCTAACTAGGATATGGTATATAAAGTTCTTTGTGATTAACTTGATAGGATGTGGCTGCAAGAAAGTAAGGTGACAGTTATACTTAGACAGTATGTGAGTCTTCGTTTTTCAAAATTTCTCGCTCAGGCTTTGTTTTCTTGAGGATAAGCAAAAGGTTAAGTCTGGGAGAGTTGATATACTATGGATTTTACCTATGATATATATAGTATATTTAGAGTCTTTTATATGTATTTGATATTGTTTTAAAGTATTTACAGGTCTAGATACTTATTGGAAGCAATTGGAGCTTTTGGAATATTTTGGAGGAATTAGGATTACCCAGCAAAAATTTAGATTATTTATTATGGTTTTCAATCTTTATTAAACCCTAAGTTGTATTATTCAGAAACTAGGCAGCCGAAAATTTACTCCAGAATTTTGGATTTGGAATACATTTATTGGAGAGAGAGAGATCTGATCACCATTACAGAGAAGATCTTGAACTCCTTATCTTTTTACTCAATTTATTTTATGCAATTTATTTCAAATTTATTCATGTTCTTTATTGCTATGTCTGAGTAGTCCTATATTAGATTTAGGGTTACTCAATGGTAGTAATGTATTGCTGATTTTATAGAAATTCTTAGGGTAATCTTCTTTGTTTTTTGTTTAAGTTGTACTTAATGCTAAGTTGAACTTGATCACTTCAATATTAGAAGTTAGGGCTCTATAGCGCAAGAGAGAGCATGGTTATGACCTGGAATCTGTTTTAAACAATCTAAATAACTAGTAACAAACGAGAGTTGAACTAGAAGTTTAGAGAAATAATTAAACCGCAAAACCAGTATTGTTTAGAATGAGCATCGATCGATGCCGTATTACTGCCATCGATCGACGCTCAGCCGAGATGCGCGAGAGTGATCTCCTACACCCTGAGGTTTGAATTCATAACGATGCTTCATAAAATCCTAGCAATCTATTAGTTTGCATTATCTAGATCTACTTAAAAATTTCCCCTTAGTCTAATCTCTAAATTTTAATCCTTATAAACCAAATCAAACTTAAAATCGCTTTTATTGTTATCGTCATAATTCATCTAGCTTTAATTCGAAAACAATAAGTCTATTGTGCAATCTTAGATTCTCTATGGATTTAATCCCTAAGTACTACACTGAACCTCTTATTTGAGAGGGTAAAGTTGGAATATAGAGTTAATTTGAAAGTGAAATAAAACCCAACATCAACTATCCAAACAAGACTGGTCCATTAGGAAGAGAAGTCTCTGAATCAGAAGAACACATTCTTCATGGATATGGAGAAAACTCTTGAAGTATAGACCAGTTTTAATTAATAAACCAATTTCCGGTTTAATATTCAGTTTATTTTTTATTTTGTTTATTATTATTTTTCAAATTTTGATTTAATTTGTTTATTGTGATTCTGTGACTGACAAATCAACTAGGACAGTCACAAAGTAGTTGTAAGTGAACTAGCAACATTCTTTACTCGCATTTTAGTTGTAAATGAGTATCAAATCTGAAACTTGTTTACGACTGTTTATTTTTGCGACAAAATTATTTGAGACTAAGTACGGCAGCCGCAATTCAGTCGGAAAACATAATTTTATGACTAATTAGCTACTGATTCTGTAGTCGGAAAAATGGTTGTTTTTTTGTTGGAGACAAAGAATCACTTGTTCTTCATGTGTCGATACTCAACTACAGTGTGGTAAGCCACATGGAAAGGGGTCCTTTGTAAAAATCACCTTTTCCTGATTCTTTGACAACTATATAGAAAAACATAAGCAGTTACATAAAGCAATTTATTAATAGTGATGAAATCAATATGCTTTAAGTTGGCGTAAAACATTTGCTGAAAGTGAAAGTTATAAATCCCGAGGCTTTTCATTTGATTCCAACACAATTCATACTAACATCTTCCAAGTATGCAATTGATATCAATCCATTTTTTGATCAAACTGTTTCAAATATCTTAAAACATTATCCTTCACATTTCTCAACAAAAAAAACATTATTCCCTCACATATATTACAACACAAATGTACTAGTATTCACAACAAATTTTCTTTGTTGTTTCTTTGATGAAAAATGAAATACATTTTTGATTAATTGTAAAGATGTCGATAGAGAAAAAGACGATGCAACGGATTGAGAAGGAGTTCAAAGATATGACTTCGGAAGACCCCTTGTACATCATCGATTAATATTTTTTTATAACAATTCACAAAGGTCGCATGCCATCGAAAATAAATATATCATTAAAATTTAAAATGCATACATCATGTGAAATAGTTTGCAATCAGATTATACGATATCATGGTATTTTCATAAAAAAAAACACGTGAAGTTAATATTAGGTTCACCCTAATTATATATTTTTCTTACAAATAATTACGCCTAATTTGTCTTTCTAGTGAATATACCATCATTAATATATGTCTTCTCTATATTAAGAACCAAAATAATTATAATTTTATGTTTCTCCTCTATAATAATGCTCTTTGTTGGTGCAAATTTAGGTAGAGACTCAAACGATTTGTTCAAATAGAATAGGCATGGGCATTTGGGCCAGTTTATTTTGGGTTCGGGTCTTTCGGTCCCAGATATTTGAACCTAACTAGATACTTAAATATTTTTTGGTTCGGGTCGATTTCTGTTTATAATTAAAATACCTATAAAATACCCATAATTTTGGGTCCGTATGGGGTTCAGGTATCTTAGATCCGAAAAGAGACCAAATACTCAAACTCTATCAAATTTATCTCGATTCTGTCATAATTATCTAAACTTTTACAAAATAGGTAAAAATAAATTATTAAGAATTAAAATAAAACTTTTTAAAACTCTAAGGTTTACATCTAAAGCTTCATATTACTTGAAAATGGTACAAAAAAATCATAAATATTTCTAAGAAAAAGACATATCAAAAAATCATAATCTATAATATAAAAAATAGAACTAAAAAAATCACAGTTTTTAATATTCATGTTTTTAAGTCGGTATGAATTGGTTCTTATGGGACCGGGTATACTTGGGTTGGTTATTTCCGGGTTTAGATCTATTCAGGTCGGTTCTTTACGGTTCCGATTCTCTTGAATATAAGAATTTTGGACCCAACTAGGTGCTTGTTCAGTTTGGTTTCAAGTCGGGTACTTTTGGATTGGTTTCGATTTAGAGTTTTGGGTTCAGGTAAAATTCCCAAGCCTAAAATGGAATGCAATGATTCAGGGTCCAGAAGGTACTCCATATGCGAGTGGCATGTTTAGCATCGACATTAAATTACTAATGATTAACCTTTTAATATCACCAGAGGTTATATCAACTAAAATAAAATAAAATTTAAGAGTTTGTATATGTAATGCGTTAAGCACTAAGGGGCTGACTGGTGTAACCACAGCGGTTGCGTTTGCGACTGCGGGTGTTTGCGGATGCGGGCGGTTGCGGTTTTATGTGTTATTAAGAGATTTGGACGACTGGTAAAGCGTTTAAAAATTGTTGCGTTTACGGGATATTTATGACTGGTTAACTACTAAATGCAGCAGTGGTTAGATAATAAATTAACAATATTTATATTTTATATAATTATAATAATATTAAAAATCATATTATTATACTAAATATAAAAATTATATTTATTAAATTATACTATTAAATTACTTTAAAATTATAGAAATATTTTTCTTCAAAGTTTTATAATATAAATTACAATATAATATATACATTTTGGTATTTTATTATTTAATTTAAAATTTTAATTGATTATTTTTATTTTTTATTATATAGTTTTTTTGAAAAAAAAAATATTTACCCTCCCGCAACCGCAAACGCTAACTGGAACCAGCTTTTGAATTTTAGAGGTTTATAGCAGTTTGAAGCGATTTATTGCGTTTTGTATGATTGTTACAAAACGCCAACAACCGCTACCAACCGTAAAAGCTGCGTTTGCAGGTGGTAGCGGGAAAACCAGTCAACCCCTAAAACAAATATGTTTTATGTGCTTCATTTTTTATCTTTTCCAGTTTACATTTAATGTGCTCTCAAATTAACCCTATGAATAAATTTCTCTTTCAAATAAGAGGTTCAGTTATAGTACTTAGAGATCAAATATGCAAGGAGCTTGGGCGCTCTATAGATTTATTAATATTAAGATTAAGCTAGGCAAATATTAAATAAGCAGTAAATAACAACAGTTGGTTTGTATACAATAATATGAAATAACTAGACTTAGGGTTTAAGGCAATAGTATTGTGATTTATAGGTGCTAAGGATGTGTGATGAACCGTCCTAGAACTCGAATGCAATAGAAAGATATTCAACTCTCACTGTGAGTTTAATAAGATGCCTAAGTCTTTGTTCCAGTTGTCGCATGCAAACAAGGATCGAGTGCCGATCGATACTATGGGATGAGTGTCGATCGATACTATGGGATGAGTGTCGATCGATACTTTCTTAGGCAAGCATTAACGTCATAATTGATATATTCACTGGGTTAATCTAGACCAGTCGACGCATGTATCTAACAACCCAGTTCAGTAGAGTTAATATCAGGAAATGAACCTATTGTCGTAGTTATCAATATCCTAAGTTCAGGGTTCTAGTTAGCTACCCTATAACACAAGCAATAAGTCTGATTCTAATGTAGGATTCTATAGATTCACTTTAGCAGTTCTATATCTCATCAATACATATAAACCCTAATAAAACCCTAAACCTAACAAGAGAAACTACTCAGACATAATTAAGCAAAGCATAACAATAATCTGAATAAAATGCATATAATAGAATAAGGTAAGAAGCAATGGATTTTCAATACAAATCTCTGAAGGATTTTTGATCTTCTCTCCAAAACTACTAAAAACCCTAGAATAATATGGGGTAGTCTTGTAGTTATGTGAATCTTATGGGCGTCAAGTCGGTCACGAACAAGTCGGCCTGTCTACTCTCTTTGGTATTGATCGATACCAAGAAGGTAGTGTCGATCAACACTTCTCTTGGATCTCGAGTATCACTTCTAATTTCTTCAACAACTATGAATTTCCTCATCATTAAGCTCCAGAATGGTCCATAGTCTCCACAATGCTCCAAAACATACTTGGACCATAAAAGACTCTAAAACAGACTCCAAACACATAATGTTATCTAAAAAGCACATATACAATGGGTGAAAACTAGTATACTCCATAGTATATCAACTCCCAAGAATTATTCTTTTGTTTGTCCTTAAGCAAAGAATATCACAGTCCTATGAAGGTATGAAATCGCAGGGTCTCACACAATTTTTTAAACTTACTACTATCACTTGTTCAATGTTGCAGCCACAACGAATAGATTCCTACTTTAGAGGTACCTTATGTACTCTACCCTAGATTAGCAACCAAAACCATCTAGTCAACAACTTAGCCAATACTGTTTGACATACCCCTCTACTAACCTCATTTCTTACATGCATACCTTACCTTGGGAGTATCGATTAAAGGACACATGGACTCTTACTCAAGCAAGTATCTGAACACACATGCATCCTTCTCTATCCATTTCCTCTCTCTTTTCTCACTACTCTCAGTCATTGTCTCCCTTCTTTGAATGGTATCATTTTATTTTTTTAATTGACAGAGATATTTGGAAAGACTTCCATGAATCAAGTCCTAATGGTTTTTTGCCAATAGATCTTGTTCACTTCTTTTTGACCTTTATCTCTTTCTAGAATTATATAAATCAAGCATTAATGGTTGTAGCCATCAAATCCTGTTCGAATTCTTTTTGATCTGAAGGGGAGAGAGAGAGAGAAGGGAAAAAGAAACACACAGACTTTTACCTTCTAAACTTGCATGAGGAATCCGATTCAGTGTATACCAAGCCCCAAGACAAGAAAATTAAGTTGATTAGGTTGGAGGTCAACTTTAGTTCCTTTAAACATTCTCATAAGTGTGGATATTACTGGCTGGTGATCCACTTTGGTATTTCTTTCCAATACACTATGCAATCAGTAAATCTAAGAATGATGTAAAGAGTGGTTAGATAATAAGTAAAAATTGAAAAATATCATAATCCACTTCTTAACTCTATAAAAACTCAATATCAGTAAAACGTCCCCCAAACTTAAACAACACTATTCCCATTGTTATACAGTCTTAGACTGGTGGGGGAAAAATCATAAGTACCAACATTTTACAAGAAAAAATGGTATATCTGGTCGATGATGGTGAGTGTTAATCGACACACTTAAGCGGCGATTGATCGATACATTGATCAAGAGTCAGTAAATTCTCAGTGCAGACTCTTCTTCCTCGGGTCTCTTTTTTTTGAAATAAAATAAATACGAAAAATCAGTAAAAATGAAAATAAAACTTATTAAATGGGTTGCCTCCCATCAAGCGCTTGTTTATAGTATATAGCTTGATGTTTTGGGCTAATATGGAGGCAATAGAACAGTTGTTGGAAAAAAAAAGTATCCACATCTTCTCTACTCATCTTGAACCAGGTGCCTACAAAGCTATTGATGGCTTCTTCTTCTTTGGTTATGTGTTCTTGTTTTCTCTGGATAATATCATGTGTGTAATCCACTTTCAGATGTAGCTATTCAATAAATTTTCTGATCCATTCAATGATGTTGTTGAGAGGGAAGTAGATTGCATAAATTTTCCTGCAGAACTCATCAAACATCTTCTCCGAAGTGCATTGCCCTCTTCGTCTTTGTAAACTCTGTATTCATCTGGTGATACTACACTAACTATTCCCCAAGGTGGCATGGTGGCCTCAATCGAAAAATCTTCTCAGATTTTTTGAGTCGTAGTGGTGTCGGTCATTGCTGGTGGCTAAGTTTCGATCGACACCTAGATGTCATCTTCACTACTCTGCGCCAGAATAAGAATAATAGACTTCCACAAATCCTGGATACTCACCTATCTCAATATATGGCGCATTTCCCTTGACCACTTGAAATAGAAATGAGTCTCACTGATGAGTGAGAGATACATCATGTTTGTCTTCATGTCACAAACAGATCCTACAATAGCCATGAAGGCTCCCGAGTAGTAGAGACGAATTCCAGTCTATCTGAATATCCATGACATGAACATCTACTGGAACAAGGGTATTGCCGATTTGAGCCTGAAGGGTACTGACAATCCTTCCAGAATTCACCTTGGAGCAATCCAAAAAGGTGAATGAATCGCTAGACGGTTCTATCTTCAGAATCATCTGCTCAGCGATCACCATGGGCATAATACTAACTGAAGAAACCGTGTCGTAGAGTGCATTAGGGTATATGTGACCAAAAATCGTTCAAGGAACCACGAAATTCCCATGATCACTCTTTTTCTTCAATGTGATCATTTGCTTCATCGTCTCTATGATCTGATATAACAAACGCTAAATGTCCTCGCCTATCTTTATATTGTCTCTGAAAAACATTCATAGCCGGTGGGACCAATAAGCTTCATCGAATGGCATGTTCGTAGGGATCCTCATCATCCTCTTGGTGAAACTATCCAGCTTCTTCTCATTAGGTTATCTTCTTAGATGCTTAGGAACGTTGTTCTTCTTTCTCTTAGAAACTTGTTTCTCAGTGGCCTGCTCAATGATCATAAGCTCTGGTGCATCTTCCTATTGCTAACTGGTGTTCACTGTTGGTCCTTTTGACGTCTGAGACAAGTGTGTTGAAGCATTCGATTTTTATGCATTGATGCTTGGCAATCAAACTCAGTATGTAACCGTTTGTGGGAACCGAAATTTGCACTGTCAATTTTATTAACGGAGGAAAACAAAGAGTACCTTACTTTCCTTGAGTTTCGGATTCTCTGCGATAGCCAGTGACAAGTGACCAAATAAATGCGGAAAATATAGAAAAATAACAAAACGAATTTAGAAAAAGCATATCTTTATTTCAAATTCGCGTAAGAGAGTTACGATCATTACAACAGATTATAAAGGCTTCGGCTGCAAGAGCTGCCAGCGAGTTTCTAGTTCTAGCCACCTAAACCTTAAACATAGCTAAGTCGCAGCTCGGTACCAAAAGACGAAAAAGAGACGAAAAAAGTTTTGATTGATTTCGGAATGGACCTTATGAAAGGCTACCTACGTACCCCTTTAGAGGATCAAGCTGAAAGTAGTTCAGTTAATAGAGTTTGAACAAGATAGCGAACTGCCTTTGTGAGTTCATCTAGCATTAGAGTGCATGACATATAAAACTGAGCATGTCGAGAATAATGCTTAAGGTTTCTAAGTGAAAAAATATCTAAGAGTCGGAAAAAAAATTGTCCATCTGCTCCTTGCCTTGGCTTCTCTTATATATGCCTCCAAGGTCGGTCGTCTTTCCTTTTATGTGTCCAATTAGAGTCTATATCTTTGCGGAAATCTTCCTTATCCTCTCGATCTTTCATGATTATTTTGGAAAATTGACATTTATCTTCTTTTCCATTTATCTTCTTTTCCATTTATCTTATGCGTAAATCAAGTAAACCATCATCGTATTTTGGGCTCATTCTCGTCTAAAATCAGAAGTGGGATTTTACAGTGTTTTAGACCTTTTTGGGCCGTCTTACGACTTAACGTTTTTACGATTTCTTTTGGAGAAATCGCCTTCCATACGATGTTGGTTTCTATACCGTTGGTTCCATGAAATGGTAAAACTGATTGTATAGTTAAGATAACAATGGTGTTTAGTTAGTTGTTAGTGTTTTATACGATTGATTTGAAGTTTTACGACAAAACAAATATTAAGTAAAAAATATTTAAAATTTAATTTATAAATATAATAATTATTCCAAGTATTTAAGTACTACTTTCTTTACTTAAAGTTAATAAATGAATAAATTTCATTAATTCATTATTGGCGGACCCAAACCCAGATAATTCTCTTGTGGCAGAAATTCGATAACTCTTCAAAAATAACAAGTTTCAATTTAATCAGAGCTATAGAATGGACTTACCGACATCTGTTTTAAGAAAAAATGTAGTTCTTTTTGAATAAAAAATAAGAAGATTAATAGTTTTTTCCATTTTCAAATTAATCATACAAATATTTACCATTTTCTTTATATGAGAAATTATTGTGGATTTCTTATATATTATTAAAAAATTCAAGTATTTTAGACATTTCATTATGCTCAAAATTCGCAGTATAAACTTTAATAGATAATAGATTGCTTCTTTTCAAAGTGCATGACTATTTTTAGTTGTGTAAAAATAACTAGCGTTTCCCCTAGCGTGTTTGCTTTGTGACACAACTTTGAAGACAGTCGCTTGAATTATCTTCCTCAACACCGGTGGTTTTCTCGCTCGCTGATGTCGCCCCGATCTGTCGCTCTCATTGTCCGCCTTTTTCGCTGCGGTCCTCTTTCTCATTTCCTCGGTATCGTCTTGTTTTTTTGCCAATCTCTCCGTCACCACTTCAACTATTACTCTCGACGTCTCCATCTCCCCTGCTCCTCCTCGCGTCGTCACCATCTCTCCCATTACTCCCCTCATAATCTACGTCCTTCTGATTCCTCTCCTCGTTGTCTCTCCTCCGCTCATAGTTAGCAAGCACGCCGGATCTACTCAACCCGTGAGTGGGCTTGTCGGATCTGGAACTACTGTTTTCCCTAAAAGCCCTCTTGTCTACTAGAGTTATAAGCCTGGTTGTGGTTGGAAACTGACTTCACATGAAATGTCAGTTTAATGATTTAAATGTATTATGAATTGCTTTTGGGATAGCTTTTCAGACTTGGAAGGAAAAACTGAATCTCTTGATCATTTCAGCGGGTTGTAGAAGAAGAGCATTCATGTTTAAGCTATGAAGGAGAAGATGAGAGCTTGTAAAAAAGTTTGGATGAATGAGTGAAGTTTTTCTACTTGACTATCTCATGTGACTGGAAAGTTGAAATGCATTCATGAATTAGGTTGCTTTATGAATCTCAACTTGTGTTGGGTGAGGTAAAAATAGGTTCCTTTTGTGAGACAATTAACTTGTTTGTAACAATATTTATACTAATGTTTTTTTCTTTCTTGTGTCACATGCTAGAAACCCGACATTAAGTTGTTTGAGAGGTATGAACAGAACAAGCATCAGTGATTAAAAAAATAGAGGTTTACTATATAAGTATTATAAGAGCAGGATTAACCGGGGTCTCTTAAGGTGGGGTTCTTAGCTTTTTTAAGAGACGTATCTTAGCTTTTAACTAAAAAAACTTAAGAACCGTCTCTTAAATAAGAACCATAAGAGCCGTCTCTTAGCGGGAAAAATGTAAAAAAAACAAAAAAATTAAAAAGACAAATTTTACGTTAAGAACCCCACCTTAAGAAACCCGGGTTAATCATGGCCTAAGGATATATAAATGTAAATAAATGCATCCTTGGCAAAAAGCTGTCTTTTTCCGCAGACGCTGTATCAGATGGCTATTACGTAAGATTCTGCCGTTTAGTTAGTTGTAAATTATGAACCAAAAAGAACCAAATAAGTTGTATGTTTGAATGTAACAATAGAACCAAACAAGTTGTATGCTTGAATGCAAAAACACCAACCTACGATGAGATCCGTTTTCTCCAATTTATAAGGATAGCAACAAGGGACTAAACAACCATAAAAGGGACATTTTGATAACGAAGAAAAGTGGGATAAGGGGGATGACTTACAAACTTTGTAAAAGATAATTCCGGTCTTAATTACACTAGAAATAAACCAAACTCGAACTTAAAGTAAACCGGATTTAATTATTGTTGTAAGTTTGGTTTACTCAAACTCATATTTTTGTATAAATGTATGTCACTTAGCAAATACAAAAGTTTGTTACAAATTTACATCAAATACTCCAATCTGCCATGATAAATTAAGTCTAACACAAAAAAAAACTAGAATTGATGACAAAGTGGCTACCTTATTCGCCAGAGATATCAATAAAAATCTATTTTATATAAAAATGGACAATCAAGTCTTTCGTAAAAATGACAATCAAGTCTTCTTAAAAAGTTGTCTGTCATTTTTAATAAAGTCTAGCATCACGTTTTTCATAGACTTTATTTATGGGCCAGATTTACTAAGCTGAATTAAAATTAAATAAATTTATTTTCATCAAAATAAATCTGCCAACAATTATGTGGCAGTGACACTTTTGTAATTTGATTAGTTTGGTAAAACTATGGAAAAGGGTAATTTTGACCATAAAAACTTTTTAGTAATTTCTTTAAAACATTAACTACTCTATTAACTACACAATAAATTTGTGTCATTTTAGTAAATTTTCCATAATTATACCAAATTCTAATTAAATATGTTAGAAAGATGAAAGTATGTGGCAAAATACTAAAACTAAGAAATTTTAAATAAATATATTAGAATGAAGTAAATGTTTGGTTAAAAGAAACTAGATCTATAAAATTTAAATAAATCTGTCAAAATGAAGTAAATCGGTGACAAAATTAAAAACAAAAATCCTGTATATCCTAATTAAATCTGTCACACCAAATTAATTTGTGGCCAAAGAAAAAATAAATCTATGGATGTTATAAGAATATGTCAGAATTAAATAAGTTTGTAGCCAAAATATGAAAAATTTGTTAAAACAAGTCTTTCAAATTTAAGTAAATTTATGGTAAAGGAGAAATAAAACTATCAAAAATAAGTTTGTCACTACATAAGACATTAAAAAAAATGAGTCTATTCAATGTCAATATCGTTAATTATATTTTTTGTAACAAAGAAACTAAAGACAAAATAGATATAAAAAAGACTAATAATTAAAAAAAGAGTCAATCTAGTAATAAATTGATAAATAAGGGTTTGACAAACCTTTTCCCTAAATTTTGACAACTATATAAAAAAATGTAATCAATTATATCAATGATTTATTAATAGTGATGATATCAACATGCTTTATGTTAGCATGAGATATTTGCTCAAAGTGAAATCTATAAAGCCCGAGGCTCCTTCATTTGATTCCAACACAATTCTTACTAACATCTTCCAAGTAAGCAATTGATATCAATCAATTTTTTGTTGAAATTGTGTCAAATATCTTTAGAACATTGTCCTTCACATACAAAAATGTACTACTACTAACGAAAACTGTATTCGTTGTTTTGTTTGATGAAAAAAGGAAATACATCTGTGATTATTCGTAAAGATGTCGATAGAGAAAAAGGCGATGCAGCGGATCGAGAAGGAGTTCAAGGATATGACTTCGAAAGACTCATTGTACAGCGTTGGTTAGTATTTTTTTATAACAATACACAAAGGTTACATGCCAACGAAAATAAATAGATCATGAACATTTAAACATTTAAACTGCATACATCAAGTGAAATAGTTTGCAATCGGATTACACAATATTATGATATTTGCATAATAAACGCGTGTAGTTAACATTGTGTTCACAACAATTATATTTTTTTTTTCAAATAAATATGGATAATTTTCTTTGTAGTATATATACCGTCATTAATATATTTCTTATTTATATTAAGAACCACCATAATTATAATTTCATGTTTCTCCACTATAATAGTGCTATTTGTTGATACATATTTAGGTAGAGACTCGAACAATTTGTTCAAATGGAATGCAATGATTCAGGGTCCAGAAGGTACCCCATATGCCGGTGGCATGTTTCGCATCGACATTAAATTTCCAAAAGATTATCCTTTTACAGCACCCAAGGTTATGTCAACTAAAAAAAATTGAAATTTAAGAGTTTGTATATGTAATGCGTTAAGTGCTAAAACAATTTTTTTTATGTGTTCCATTTTTTTTTTTTTAAAATTCCAGTTTACATTCAAAACTCCAATTTACCATCCAAATATCAATTCTGAAGGTTCGATTTGCCTTGACATTCTTAAAGACAAGTGGACACCCCCTCTCACGGTTGAAAAGGTTTAAAATTTGATTCATAAATATTATAATTTATTTCGACTATTCAAGTACAAATTTGGTTAATTTGAGTTAATATATGAATAAACAGGTGCTTTTGTCCATCACTTCATTATTGGCGGACCCAAACCCAGATGATCCTCTTGTGGCAGAAATTGGAGAGCTCTTCAAAATTAACAAGTTTCAATTTGAACAGAGAGCTCGAGAGTGGACTGAACGACATGCTTAAAGATTAATAGTTGTTTTAAGAAAAATAGTAGTCCATTTGAATAAAAATAAGAAAATTAATAATTATTTTCTATTTTCAAATTAATCATACAAATAATACCAACTCCTTTGAATGATATGTTATTGTGGATTTCTTATATATTATTAAAAAGGTTACAAGCATTTTAGACTTTTCATTTTTCTCAAAATGCATATTATAAACTCTTAAGAAATACTAGATTCTGAGCCACTTCCACTGTTACTCTCGGCGTCTCTGTTTCTCGTTGTCCTCTCCCCTCGTCACCGTCTCTCCCATTCCACCCCTCGTCATCCCCGCCTTTCCATTCCTCTCCTTGTTGTCTCTCTTCCACTCAGAGATAGCGAACGCGGTGGATCTACTCAACCCATGAGTGGGCTTGTACGATCTGCTCGTCTCATATGAAGGGGAGAGAGAGAGGGGAAAAACAGAAACGCACGGACTTTTACCTTCCAAATTTGCAGAAGTAATCCGATCTAGTGTATACCAAACCCCAAGACAAGTAAATTAAGCTGATTAGGTTGGAGGTCAGCTTTAGTTCCTTTAAAAATTCTCAGAAGTTTGGATATTACCGGCATGTGATCCACTTTGTATTTCTTTCTAATACACTATGCAATCAGTAAATCTAAGAATAATGCTAAAGAGTGGTTAGGTAATAAGTAAAAATTGAAAAACATCATAATCCACTTCTTGACACTATAAAAACTCAATAAAACGCAACATCTGTAAAACCTCTCCCAGACTTAAACAACATTGTCTCCATTGTTATAAATTCTTAGATTGGTGGGAAAAAAATCATCAGGATCAAAATTTAACAAGAGAAAATGGTATATCTGCTCGTTGCTGGTGAGTGTCAATCGACACACTTAAGTGGCGATCGATCGATGCTCTTGATGCTTTGTCGATCAACATTAATCAAGTGTCAGTAAATCCTAGGTTCAGACTTGTCTTCCTCGGGTCTCTTTTTTTTCTTTTCTTTGTAATAAAATAAACAATAAAAATCAGTAAAACGAAAATAAAAACAAATTTAAAACTTATTAAATGGGTTGCTCCCTTCAAGCGCTTGTTTATAGTTTATAGCTTGACGTTTTGGGATGTTTTAGGCTGGTATGGAGGCAATGGAACAGTTGTTGGAAAACAAGTATCCACATCTTCTTTGCTCATCTCAAACCAGGTGCCTACAAAACTTTTGATGGCTTCTTCTTCTTTGGTTGTGTGCTCTTGTTGTCTCTGGATAATATCATGTGTTTAATCAACTTTCATATGTAGCTTTCACTACCTTTGCTGATCCATTCAATGATGTTGTTGAGAGGTAAGAAGATTGCATTAATTTTCCTGTAGAACTCATCAAACATCTTTCCTAAGCTGTAATAATGTTAGCAATCATCTCTTCAACTTGATCTTTCAAGTAGATCTCAGGTACTTGAAGACATGGAGGTGTAAAGTGGGCTCCATGCAGCTGGAAACATCCATCATATTCTGGTAGACTAAAATAACAGCCTCCCCAACTGTCTCCCATATGAAGTATTGTTTTCATATCTTCCTTTGAAACATTGACGATCCTTTCATCCTTAGCCTGTGGATTGCCTTCCTCGTCTCTGTAAACTATGTATTCATCTGGTGATACTACACTGACTATTCTCTTAGGTGGCATGGTGGCCTCAATCGAAAAAGCTTCTTAGATTTCTGGAGTCGCAGTGGTGTCGGTCATTGCTGGTGGATGAGTGCCGATCGACACCTCGCCGTCATCTTCATACTCTTTGCCATAATAGAATAACAAACTGCCACAAATACTGGATCCTCACCTCTCTCAATATATGGCACATTTATCTTGACCACTTGATCATGGTCATAGAAATCAGTCTCACTGGTGAGTGAGAAATGCAGCGTGTTTGTCTTCATGTCAAACAGCTCTTACACTATCATGAAGGCTCTCGAGTAGTAGAGAAGAATTCCAGTGTATCTGAATATCAATGACATGAAAATCTACTAGAGCTAGGGCATTGCCGATTTGTAAATGAAGGTTTCTAACGTCCTTCCTGAATTCACCTTGGAGCAATCCACAAAGGTTAATGAATTGCTAGACGGTTATATCTCAAGACTCATCTGCTCCACCGTCACCCTAGGCATAATATTTATTGAAGAAACCGTGTCGCAGAGTGTATTAGGATAGTTCTGACCTCCAATCGTGCAAGGAACCACAAAATTCCCATGATCACTCTTTTTCTTCAGTGTAATCATTTGCTTCATCTTCTCTATGATCTGATAGAACAAACACTAAATGTCCTCGTCTATCTCTATACTCTTTCTGAAAAACATCCATAGCGGGTGGGCCCTACATGCTTCATCGAATGTCATGTTCATACGGATCCTCATCATCCTATTGGTGAAACTATCCAGCTCCTTCTAATTAGCTTCTCATCTTACATTCTTAGGAACCTTGTTCTTCTTTCTCTTAGAAACTTGTTTGTCAGTGGCCTGCTCAATGATCATAAGATCTGGTGTTTCTTCATGTTGCTGACTGGTGTTCACTGTTGGTTCTTTTGATGTCTGAGATGAGTGTCTTGAAGCATTCAATTGTTATGCATTGATGCTTGGCAATCAAAATCGGTATGTAACCGGTTGTGAGAACCAAAATTCGCACTGTCGATTTTATGAACTGAGGAATACAAAGAATACCTTACTTTCCGTGAGGTCTGGATTCTCTGCGAGATCCAACAACAAGTGACCAAATAAATGCGGAAATATAGAAAGATAACAAAACCAAAATGTAGAAAAAGTAGATATTTATTTCGAGTTCGCGTAAAAGCGTTACGATCATTACAACAAATTATAAAAGCTTCGGCCCAAAGAGCTTTCAGAGAGTTTTCTCGTTCTAGCCACCTAAACCTTAAACCTATTTGAGTCGCAGCTCGGTAACAAAAGACGAAAAAGACACGAAAAAAGTTTTTTATTGATTTCAGACTAGACCTTATGGAAGGCTGCCTACATACCCCTTTGGAGGATCAAGATGAACGAGTTTCTAAGTGCAAAAGTTCTAAAAGTCGGAAAATTCATCCCTCTGCTTCCTTGCCTTGGCTTCTCTTATATATGCCTCCAAGGTCGGTCATCTTTCCTTTTCTGCCCCCGGTTTGAGTCTATCTCTTAGCTGAAATCTTCCTTATCTTCTTGATCTTTCATGATTATCTTGGAAACTTGACATTTATCTTCTTTTCCATTTATCTTATGCAAAAATCAAGTAAACCATCCCTGTAGTTTAGGCTCATTCTCGTCTAAAATCATAAGTGGGCATTTACCATGTTGTAGACCTTTTTGGGCTGTCTTATGATTTAACGTTTTTAAGATTTCTTTCGGAGAAATCGCCTTCCATACGATGTTGGTTTCTATACAGTTGGTTCAGCGAAATAGTAAAACCGAACATATAGTTAAGATAACAATGACGTTGAGTTAACTATTACCGTTTTATACGATTGATTTGAAGTTTACGAGAAAAGAAGTATTTAAGTAAAATGTTTTAAATTTTATCTATAAATACAATAATTATTTCAAGTATTTAAGTACTGATTTCGTTACTTAAAGTAAATAAATGAATAGATATGTGATTTTGTCCGACGCTTCATTATTTGCGGACCCAACCCCATATAATTCTCTTGCGGCAGAAATTAGATAACTCTTCAAAAATAACAAGTTTCAATTTAACCAGAGCTAGAGAATGTACTGAATGACAGGCTGATTTAAGAAAAATTGCATTTCTTTTTGAATAAAAAATAAGAAGATTAATAGCTGTTTTCCATTTTCAGTTTAATCATACAAATAATTACCAATTTATTTAAATGATATATTATTGTGGATTTCTTATATATTATAAAAAAGTTACTGGCATTTTAGACTTTTCATTATGCTCAAAAGTTGCATTATAAACTTTAATAAAGACCTGATTTTGAGCTGCTTTTCAAAGTGCATGACTATTTTTAGTTGGGTAAAAATAATTAGAGTTCGCCCTAGCGTGTTTGCTCAGTGACACGACTTTCAAGACAGCCGCTTAAATTATCTTCCTCTACACTAGTGGTTTTCTCGCTCGCCGGCGTCGCCCTGATCCGTCGCTCTCACTGTTCCCCTCTTTCGCTGCGGTTCTCTTTCTCATTTCCTCGGTATGGTATTTTTTTTTGCCAATCTCACAGTCACCACTTCAACTGTTACTCTAGACGTCTCCATCTCTCCTGGTCCCCCTCTGGTCAGAAATATCGTTAGGTTATAGTTTTTTTGTATCAAAGGAACTAAAGACAAAATAGATATAAATAGTTTGCAATCCGATTATACAATATCATGATATTTCCATAATAAACGCGTGTAGTTAACATTATGTTCACCATAATTATATTTTTTTCTTACAAATAAATATGGATAATTTTCTTTGTAGTACATATATTGTCGTTAATATATTTCTTCTTTATATTAAGAACCACCATAATTATAATTTCATGTTTCTCCACTATAATAGTGCTATTTGTTGATACATATTTAGGTAGAGACTCGAACAATTTGTTGTAATTGAATGCAATGATTCAGGGTCCAGAAGGTACCCCATATGCCGGTGGCATGTTTAGCATCGACATTAAATTTCCAAAAGATTATCCTTTTACAGCACCCAAGGTTATGTCCACTAAAATAAAAAAAAATTGAAATTTAAGAGTTGTATATGTAATGCGTTAAATACTAAAACAATTTTTTTTATGTGTTCCATTTTTTTTAAAAAAAAAATTCCAATTTAGATTCAAAACTCCAATTTACCATCCAAATATCAATTCTAAAGGTTCAATATGCCTTGACATTCTTAAAGACAAGTGGACACCCCCTCTCATGGTTGAAAAGGTTTAAAATTTGATTCATAAATATTATAATTTATTTCGCTATTTAAGTACAAATTTGGTTAATTTGAGTTAATATATGAATAAACAGGTGCTTTTTTTCCATCACTTCATTATTGGCGGATCCAAACTTAGATGATCCTCTTGTGGCAAAAATTGGAGAGCTCTTCAAAAATAACAAGTTTCAATTTGAACAGAGAGCTCTAGAGTTGACTGAACGACATGCATAAAGATTAATAGTTGTTTTAAGAAAAATAGTAGTCCATTTGAATAAAAAAAAAAATAATAATATTTTCTATTTTCAAATTAAGCATACAAATAATACCAACACCTTTGGATGATATGTTATTGTGGATTTCTTATATATTATTAAAAAGGTTATAAGCATTTTAGGCTTTTCATTATGCTCAAAATGCATATTATATACTCTAAGAAATACTAGATTCTGAGCCGCGTTTTCAAAGTACATGATTATTTCTAGTTGTGTAAAAAATTAGAGTTTAACCTAGCGTGTTTGCTCCTTGACGCGACTTTCAAGACAGCCACTTGAATTATCTTCCGCAACACCGTTTGTTTTTTCGCTCGCCGGCGTCGCCTCAATCCTTCGCTCTCATGGTTCGCCTCTTCACTGTGGGTTCTCTTTCTTGTTTTCTCGGTATCTTCTTATTTTTTCAATCTCGTTGTCGCCACTTTTCACTGTTACTCTCGGCCTCTCTGTCTCTCATGGTCCTCTTCCCTCGTCACCGTCTCTCCCATTCCACCCCTCGTCATCCCCGCCCTTCTGATCCCTCTCCTATTTGTATCTCTTCCACTCAGAGATAGCGAACGCGCTGGATCTACTCAACCCATGAGTGGGATTGTAGGATCTGCTCGTATCATCTGAAGGGAAGAGAGAGATGTGAAAAACAGAATCACATTGGCTTTTACCTTCCAAACCTGCAGAAGTAATCCGATATAGTGCATACCAAGCCCCAAGACAAGCAAATTAAGTTCATTAGATTGGATGTCAGCTTTAGTTCCTCTCAAAATTCTCAGAAGTGTGGATATTATTGGTATATGATCCACTTTGGTAGTTCTTTCTAATACACTATGCAATAAATAAATCTAAGAATGGTGCTAAAGAGTGGTTAGATAATAACTAAAAAATTGAAAAAGATCATAATCTACTTCTTGAAACAATAAAAACTCAATAAAACACAACATCATTAAAACTTCCCCCAGACTTAAACAACATTGTCCCCATTGTTATACATTCTTAGATTGGTGGGAAAAAATCATAAGTACCAAAATTTAACAAGAAAAATGGTATATTTGCTCGCTGCTGGTGAGTGTCAATCGACACACTTAAGTGGCGATCAATCGATGCTCGTGATGCTTTGTGGATCAACATTGATCAAGTGTTGGTAAATTCTAGGTTCAGACTCGTCTTCCTCGGGTCTCCTTTTTTTTCTTTGAAATAAAATAAACACAAAAAATCAGTAAAAACGAAAATAAAAATTAATTGAAAACTTATTAAATGGGTTTTCTCCCATCAAGCGCTTGTTTATAGTTTATAGTTTGACGTTTTCGATATTTTGGGCTAGTATGGAGGCAATGGAACAATTGTTGGAAAACAAGTATCCACATCTTTTCTGATCATCTTGAACCAGGTGCCTACAAAACTTTTGATGGCTTCTTCTTCTTTGGTTGTGTGCTCTTGTTGTCTCTGGATAATCTCAATTGTGTAATAAACTTTCAGATGTAGCTCTTCACTACATTTGCATATCCATTCAATGATGTTGTTGAGAGGGAAGTAGATTGCATTAATTTTTTTGCAGAACTCATCAAACATCTTCTCATAAGCTGTATTAATGTCAGCTAATCTTTCAAGTAGATCTCAGGTACTCGAAGACATGGAGGTGCAAAGTGGGCTCCACGCATCTGGAAACATCCATCATACTCTGGTAGACTCAAATAACAGCCTTCCCAACTGTCTCCCATCCGAAGTATTGTTTTCACATCTTGCTTTGAACATAGATGATCCTTCCATCCTTAGCATGTGCATTGCCCTCCTCGTCTCTATAAACTATGTATTCATCTGGTGATACTACACTGACTATTCTCTTAGGTGGCATGGTGGCCTCAATCGAAAAAGCTTATCAGATTTTGGAGTCGCAGTGGTGTTAGTCATTGCTGGTGGCTGAGTGCCAATCGACACCTCGCCGTCATCTTTGTACTCTACGCCATAATCAGAATAACAAACTGCCACAAATCATGGATCCTCACCTCTCTCAAAATATGGCGCATTTACCTTGACCATAGAAATCAGTCTCACTAATGAGTGAGAGATACATCGTGTTTGTCTTCTGTCAAACAACTCCTACAATAGCATGAAGGCTCACGAGTAGTAGAGAAGAATTCCAGTGTATCTAAATATCGATGACATGAAAATCTACTAGAGCTAGGGCATTCCCGATTTGTACCTGAAGCTTTCTAACATCTTTCATGAATTCACCTTGTAGCAATCCACAAAGGTGAAAGAATCTCTAGACGGTTCTATCTCCAGACTCATCTGCTACACCATCACCCTATGCATAATACTTATTTAAGAAACCGTGTCGCAGAGTGCATTAGGGTAGGTCTGACCTCCAATCGTGCAAGAAACCACAAACTTCCCATGATCACTCTTCTTCTTCATTGTAATCATTTGCTTCATCTTCTATATGATCTGATAGTAAAAACGCTGAATGTCCTCGTTTATCTCTATACTCTCTCTGAAAAACATCCATTACGGGTGGGCCCTATAAGCTTCATCGAATGACATGTTCATAGGGATCCTCATCATACTCTTGTTGAAACTATCCAGATCCTTATCATTAGCTTCTCATGTTACATTCTTAGGAACCTTGTTTTTCTTTCTCTTAGAAACTTGTTTCTCAGTGGCCTGCTCAATGATCATAAGCTTTGGTGCATCTTCATGTTGCTGACTGGTGTTCACAGTTGGTTATTTGACATCTGAGATGAGTGTCTTGAAGCATTCAATTGTTATGCATTGATGCTTGGCAATTAAACTTGGTATGTAACCGGTTGTGAAAACTGAAATTCGCATTGTCAGTTTTATGAACGGAGGAATGCAAAGAATACCTTACTTTCCTTGAGGTTCGGATTCTCTGCGAGAGCCAACGATAAGTGACCAAATAAATGAGGAAATATAGAAAGATCACAAAACCAAAATGTAGAAAAAGTAGATATTTATTTTGAATTCGCGTAAAAGCGTTACGATCATTACAACAGATTGTAAAAGCTTCGTCCCCAAGAGTTATCAGCGAGTTTACGTTCAAAACTCCAGTTTACATTCCAAATATCAATGTTGAAGGTTCGATATGCCTTGACATTCTTAAAGACAAGTGGACTCGCCCTCTCACGGTTGAAAAGGTTTAAAATTTGATCTATAAATATAATAATTTATTTTGACTATTTAAGTACAACTTTGGTTAATATGAGTTAATATATGAATAAACAGGTGCTTTTGTCTCACTTCATTATTGGCGGATCTAAACACAGATGATCCTCTTCTGGCAGAAATTGGAGAGCTCTTCAAAAATAACAAGTTTCAATTTGACCAGAGAGCTTGAGAATGGACTGAACGACATTCTTAAAGATTAATAGTTGTTTTAAGAAAAATAGTAGTTCATTTGAATAAATAATAAAAAAATTAATAGTTATTTTGTATTTTCAAATTAATCATACAAATAATACCAACTGCTTTGAATGATATGTTATTGTGGATTTATTATATATAATAAAAAAAGTTACAAGCATTTTCACTATGCTCAAAATGCATATTATAAACTCTAAGAAAGACTAGATTTTGAGTCGCGCTTTCAAAGTACAAAATTATTTTTAGTTTTGTTAAAAATTAGTGTTTACCCTATCTTGTTTACTCCTTGACGCGACTTTCAAGACAACCACTTATATTATCTTCCTCAACACACCGGTGATTTTTTCGCTCACCGGTGTCGCCTCAATCCGTCACTCTCATGGTTCGCCTCTTTCACTGTGGTTCTCTTTCTTTTTTTTCTCGGTATCTTCTTATTTTTTTCAATCTTGATGTCGCCACTTCCACTGCTACTCTTGGCCTCTCCGTCTCTCGTGCTCCTCTCCCGTCGTCACCGTCTCTCCCATTCCACCCCTCGTCATCCCTGCTCTTCCGATTCCTCTCCTCGTTGTCTCTCTTCCACCCAAAGATAGCGAACGTGCCGTATCTACTCAACCCATGAGTGAGCTTGTAGGATCTGCTCGTCTCATCGCCTCTACTGCGTCTCTAACAATCCTTGCCATCTCAGACCATGATGCCTCTTGGCAGAGTTAACTCTACTTTCACCCCATCATGTATCTTATCCGCCTCTGCTCCGAACTCCTCTCCTCCATTCTGTCACAACCTCTCAAGTATACTATCCCTTTGGAAGCTGCTTAGAAATCTTTGTCGCTCCTCTTCTGTAGGCGCCGTTCACTTCAGTGTTCCCGTCATCACCATTACAGGCCGAAATCTTGTCTCAAGCTCTTCTATTGCATCTCCCTCCCCTATGAACCGTCTCACCCCATCCTATGGGCCGTCGCAGCTCCTCCACCGGTATCGGTGATACGTCCCTTCCGTAGAGAGTCACAGCCTGCCTTCCCGACACATCTCTAATTTTTTTCTCTCGTACGGATGAGGTACGGCCTTGCTTTTGATTGTGTCTATAAAGGCTCACCATCAAAGCTTGCACGCACATTAGGGCCAATTAAGATCAATATTATTTTAAAAGATCTAGATCTACTTCCACCCTCTTCTGATCCTCTCCTGGCTCCGCCGACCCCAAATCCTACAGTTTCACCATCTTCTTCGCGGTGGCACATCAAGACCTATGAGTCTAGAATTTTCACGATGAGGCTCCTTAATGTCCTGGACTTGACATCTTTTATCTTTCCCAACGAATTCTATAAAACTAGATTTCTTGATTCTACTTTTATATGCCACGGTTTGCAACCATTCTCTCCTTTGTCACTTTACATTATCGAGCCTAGAACTGTCATAATGGGACTCTTAGATTTTGATATGTCATCACTTGATTTTCCCGCTGAGTTCTCCAGAATCGTAGCTCAAGGTCCATCTATTCTTTTCCACGGAATTTTTATGGAGAATCATACATGACCTCTTATTCCAGCGATCCTAGCACCATCACAGATGGTTATTAATCAATCTAAAACCCCATCAATTGGGTACTTCAACTTCGATCTTCATTTTTACTTAATTGTGTTCCTCCGAATTTTAGCTATAATTTTCAAAGTGAAGCTTTTCTATGGTTATTTTCTCTCCTTTGTCACATCTCTCTTTTTTCATGGTTTAGATATCTTCCTTTATCGCTTTGTATTCGAGGTTGTCTTTGAATGTAACCGTCTTTGTCCATTGGTTCTCTTATTTAATATAAGAAGTTCATGTAAAAAATATTCTTTAGTTTTATCTTTATGCAACAAAAATATTAGTATATAATGATTATATTTTTTAAAAAAAAAGACCTAATAAACGCAATTTGGTTACTTAATTTTTGAAAAAATTGAAAAATTATCACACTATTTGTTTAGCCGGATAATTGAATAGAAAAAAAGTTTGAGGGATTTACTAAAAATAACCTAAAATTTTATACTAAATGCAAAAGTGTACGTCAAATTCAGTCAAATGCAAAAGTAAAAATTATAAAACACGAGGCTCCTTCATTTGATTCCAACATAATTCATACTAGCATCTTCCAACTAAGCAATTGATATCAAACCCTTTTTTTTTTAAATTGTGTCAAATATCTTTCTAAAATTGTCCTTCACATATATTACAACACAAAGTACTAGTACTAACAACAATTGTCTTTGTTGTTTCTTGGATGAAAAAATAAAATACATTTGTGATTAATCGTAAAGATGCCGATCGAGAAAAATGCTATGTAGCAGATCCAGAAGGAGTTCAAGGATATGACTTTAAAAGACTCCTTACATCATCGATTAGTATTTTTTTTTTAACAATTTACAAAGGTCACATGCCAGCGAAAGTAAATACATAACAAAAATTAAACTGCTTACATCATGTGAAATAGTTTGTGATCGTATTATACAATATCATGATATTTGCATAATATACGTGTGAAATTAACATTAGGTTCACCACATTTTTATTTTTTCTTACAAATAAATATGCATAATTTATATTTCTAGGGCATATACCATCATTAGTATATGTCTTGTTTATATTAAGAACCCCAATAATTTTAATTTTCTCAACTATAATAGTCATATTTATTGATACATATTTAAGTAGAGACTCGAACGATTTGTTCAAATAGAATGCGGTGATTCATGGTCCAGATGGTACTCCATACACCAGTGGCATGTTTAGCATCGACACTAAATTTTCAAAAGATTATCGTTTTACAGCACCCAAATTTATATGAACTAAAATTAAAATAAATGGAAATTTAAGATGTGTTATCTGTAATGCGTTATAAAAAAAATGTAGTATGTGTTTCATTTTTATCTTCTTCCAGTTTACTTTCAAAATTCTGTTTCTCCATCCACGATCAATATGCCTTGACATTCTTAAAGACAAATGGAACCTCCCTCTCTTGGTTGAAAAGGTTTAAAACTTGATTTGTTATTCAATATGTGATTTAAAATCAATTAATAATATTTTATAATCTATCAAATTGTACAATTTTAAGATAATTTAACTTGATGGATTCTAAAATCTCTACAGTATATATTGGATTTTGAGTTCAAATATTTATTCATAGAAATCCATAAGAACTGATTTGAAATCAATCCAAAATACAAAGAACTTTAAAATCCTTAAAAATTGAATAACACTAGATTTTAAAAACATAATTTAAATCATTAATTGAATAACATTAGATTTTAAAATTGAATTTATAATCATCGTTTGAATAACAGTGAATTGTGTTTGGATTCGAACTCCATTAAAATACATCATTGAATAACACCACCTTATAAATATGATAATTTATTTGATGATTTAAGTACTACTTTGGTTACTTACGTTAATATGAATAAATAGTCTATTGTGTATCACTTCTTTATTGGCAGACTCAAACCCAGATGATCCTCCTGTGGGCAGAAATTGGATAGCTCTTCAAAAACAAGAAGTTCAATTTAATCAGAGATCTCGAGAATAGACTGAACAACATGCTTAGAGATTAATATCTGTTTTAAGAAAAATAGTATATCTTTTTGAATAAAAAATAAGAGAATTAATAGTTGTTTTATATTTTCAAACTAGTCATACAAATAATTACTAACTTCTTTGAATGGGATGTTATTGTGGATTTCTTGGATATTATTAAAGAAATTAAAAGCATTTTAGACTTTTCATTACGCTCAAAATGCACATTAAAACCTTTAGTGAAGACTAGATTTTGAGCTTCGTTTTCAAAGTACATGACTATTTTAGTTTGTAAAAAAAAAATTAGAGTTCTTCCTAGTGTGTTTACTCCTTGACATGAAGACAACCGCTTGAATTATCTTCCTCGACGCAGTTGTTCTTTCACTCACCGGCTTCGCCCCAATCCGTTACTCATGGTTCGCCTCTTTCGCTGCGGTTCTCTTTCTCATTTCGTAGGTATCGTCTTGTTTTTTCATGTCAATTCTGTTGTCGCAACTTCCACTGTTACTTGTGACGTCTCCGTATCTCTTTCTCTTCCTCTTGTCGTCACCGTCTCTCCCATTCCTCCCCTCATCGTCCCCACCCTTCCAATTCCTCTCCTTGTTGTCTCTCCTCTGTTCATAGATTGCTAACGCGCCGGATCTACTCAACTCGTAAGTGGGCTTGTCGGATCTGCTTCTCTCATCGCCTCTGCTGCATCTCACCAATCCTCGCCTTCTCAGACCACGACGGCTCTTGGCAGATCCAACTCTGTTTTCACCCCATCATGTATCTTCTCCACCTCTTCTCTGACCTCCTCTCCTCCACTCCATCACAGCATCTCAAGTCTTCTCTCTGTGTGTCCGCTTCTTGTAAATCTCAGTCGCTCCTCCTCTAGAGGCGCCATTCACTTCATGTCACCGTCATCACAATTCCAGCACCGGAATCTCCTCTTAAGGTCTTTGTTTACATCTCCCTCCCCTCTACACTGTTGCTCCCAATCCTATTGGCCGCCGCAAATCCTCCACCGGTCATAGGTCCCTTTCGTACAGAGTCACAGCCTGCCATCCCGACACATCTCTAATATTTTCTCTCATATGGACGTGGTTGTGCCTCGTTATTGATTGTGTCTATAAAGGCCCACCATAGAAGCTTGCACATACACCAGGGTCCATTAATATCAATATTATTTTGAAAGAGCCAAATCTTTGTCCACCCTTTTATGATCATCTCTGATATAGCTTATTTATTATCAGTTTCACGCCATGTTATAGGATTTACTTAGGATATATTATGTGTGTCTAGGCTATGTTTTAAGTTCTTTAAAAGTTCAAATACGTTTTGGAGATATATGGAGATACTTGGAGCTTTTGAAGCATTTAGAGGAAAATAATCCATAGCTGATCTTTGTGAGAGTCGAAGTACAAGATTGTCTTCGATCGGTTGATTATTATTTAGGGAGAAGATTCATAACTCATTAGGGAGATTTGTATTGGAACCCCAGTATTCTGTCTAAGCAATATATTCAGATTATTATTCTTACTTTGATTATGTCTAAGTAGTTACCAATTAGATTTAGGGTTGAATGATAACAATCATGGGTTAGCCCAAAAGTATGATTGCTAGGTTAAATTAATATCCAGCAATTGAGTTGTGCTTAATGCTTGCATTCTAGAGTAGCTAACTAGAATCTTGAAAGTATGACATAGACGATTACGAGAGTAGATTATCAGCCAGAATATACTCCATTGAACTAGGTTGTTAGGCGCATGCGAGAGCTGGTCTAATTAGCTTGGTGAACATATCAAATCTCGTTCACACTTCCTTCTTTTTTAACCTTCGATCGACATCAGGCCTTAGTTGTCGATCCATGATCTTTCTTTTTGCTCGCATAGGAGAGTTAGAGTTAAAAGAGTCAGAATAGTTAGTATTTGAGTTCTAGAATATTTACATAATCTGTGCATCTTATTCCCTATACTTCATAAAGCTTGAAACCCTAGATCTAACATATTTACATTTACGTCTTGTTAAATTATTAGCATATTTTCATATTTACATTATTAACATATTTCCATATTTACATTATTAACATATTTCCATATTTACTTTACTAACATATTTCCATATTGCATTTACACCTTATAATAAAGAATATTTCCTTAAATCGATTACTTGTTACCAATATGTCTATAATCACCTAGCTTATTCTTTAGAAATAAAAAATCTATTGCATGCCATTGTTCTCTGTGGATTCGATCCCTAAGTACTACAGCCGATGTCTCTTGGCAAGAGTATTATTTTGTGTGTTAGAATTAAGGGTTAACTTAATTGTTAATTGTTTAGGATATTTATACCCTGTTAGAACAATAAAAACACATGATGTCAAATTTGGCGCCGTTGCCAGGGAACATTGATCGCCATTAGATTTAATTTCTAGGATTTAGTTTAGGTTTGTTGTTATTTTCAAGTTACCAATTTTTCATTTTCTCTGTTTTTTAGGTGCATGCAAAAGAGTACCAGGAGAAACAAAGGACACAAATTACTATTCTTAGACCCACATCAACTCAAGTGTACGATCCGCAAAGAAAGACAACAAGCATTGATCGACGACACCTACTCAGCGTCGACCGACAGTTCTTTACATAGAACATCGACCGACATTGATCACTTTGAATCGATCGATATCATCTCACCCGCATTGATCGACGACAGCAGATGAGTTCAGATGATTGCGCCTATAATAGTGGTTCAGAATGAGAATGGAGACTTGCATGGCCTCAACGGTCATCTGTGTAATGCATCAGGTCAAAATATAGACGATAAGGGGGCTATTATCCCTGATACATAAGCAAAAGAAGTAGACACTGCAATATCTCAACCTGAAGCTAACGCCCAAGCTTCTCAGAGAATGTTGGCTGACTACAACCGTCCAGACTAGTTCTACGCCAACATATCCACCATTTTTCCTCCAGGTTTCTTCGGACTTGTAGCACAGACACCTTACCGTGGGTTGCGTTATGAGCACCCTATGGATCATCTGGAGTGATTTGAGGATCTAGTGACTGCTATTAAAGCCAATGGAGTCCCTGAGGACTATCTTTTCTGTAAGCTCTTCAAGTACTCACTTCTTGGAGAAGCTTCATATTGGCTAAAGCAACTACCACCAGAATCCATGACATCGTGGACTGACATCAAAAACGCTTTCTTGCGTAACTTCTTTGATGACGCTAGAGCAGAAAATCTAAGGAGCAAGATTGCTACTTTTATCAGAGGTATTGAATTACAATACCATATGGCTTTGGACACAGGTAGTGAGGGAAATTTCAGCACGAAAATCCCTAAAGAAGCTACGAGATTGATTGAGAATCTGACATCTTGCAGCAGCACCAAGAACATTGACTTTGAGAGAAGAACATCTGCTCCAACTGTGGAAGCAATTAAGTCTGGAGAAGATGAGATAGAAGAAAATGATGTAAACTACATTGATGGGAATGGTTTCCAGAGACAAGGGAATCCAGACTTCAACAGGAACTCGTATGGTACTGGTCAAAAGACTAACTTTAATCAGAATTCACAAGGAAGACCCTTCAACAATAACATGACTTATGGATCTTTCTATTACCAGAATGCTCCTCCATAAGGTCCGGAAAGCAAGATTGAAGCAATACTTGAGAAAGTTTTGGAGGGACAACATAAGATGACTGTGGATTTCAATGGAAAGATAGATGGTCTGTACCTCAACCTCAATACTAAGTTCGAAAACCTCAGCACTCATGTGAGGAAAATGAAGAATCAAGTGATGCAAACAAGTGAGACCATTAAGAGGCATGATAGCTTGATTAAGGAGAAAATCAAGGTTGGACAAAAGCACCACGCCAATGCATTGATTGATGATGATTTTTGGTAGGAAGTCAAGAGAGAGAAGTCCCAAACCAGAAATTTTTGTGTAGAATATTCCATATCACTCGACACTTCTCATTCGCATCGATCGACACCAACTATAGAGAATCGATCGACTGTGAAACCTACATAATCAATGGCTTCGTGTGAATTGACTAACATCGATCGACACCGTTCTCGCAACATTGATCTACAGTGTGATAGAAGAATCGATCGACAATACACCTTTGGCATCGATCGACAGAAAAGAAACCCGGTTCGGCTACCAAACCTTGATGCAACTTTCATTGTACGTCTGACCGTGACAGTCTGAGAACAAAATCCAAACACATCTAAAGCTATGGATACTGATAGAGAAGATGAGGGACACTCAAAGAGGAGGCAAAAGATTCCAAAACATCAACGCAAAGAAGTCAATGAAAAAGAGATAGATAGCTTTGCTAAACGAGTTTTTAAAATTCCTCTAGATATTTTTTTGATGGAACTTATTATACTCACAGATTTTGGATATTTTCAGGGAAACCAGGGAGACAAATACTGACATAGAGATAATGTTCAATCACCTCAGAGAGAAGATGAAGCAGAGGACATGTCTAAAGAAGAAAGGTGATCCTGGAAAATTCGTGGTTCCATGCTTCATCAAAGGAAACAAATATCCCAACGCCCTTCGTGACATTGGATCTTCAGTAAGCATTATGCCAAAATCTATGGCAGAGGAGTTGGACCTGAAAGTGGAACCCTCCAATGATTCTTTTTCATTCGTTGTCTGCTCAAGAGTGAACTCAGGAGGGATTGTAAAAGATGTTCCAGTGCAGATAAACAATACCTTAGTTCCAACAGACTTTCATGTGATGGACATCAGGATAGATTGAAACTCTTCTCTACTACTTGGGAGAGCATTCATGGCTACTGTGGGAGCCATATGCGATATTAAGTTAAACATGTTGTATATATCTCTAATTGATCAAAATATTTTTATGAACATATCAAGAATAAGAACAAGGCTTCCATGATCAAATTTTGCAATGATGCAGAGCTTATGGTCACATGCCTCTGCGATAACGAGTTTGGTGAGGAATCAGAAGAAGGAGCATCGATCGAAACCCCACCCAACACATCGATCGACGGCTTTACAATTCAACAATCGATCGACATCCACCCTATTGAATTGATCAACACTCAAACATCCGAACAAGTCAACACCTAAAATGGAGATTTCAATTACAACACAGCCTACCTTGAGTTTGACGAAGACTACAAAGATGAAGAAATAATTGAATACCGAGGGATTACTATGGAAGAGACTGGTGTTTTTCTTGTTTCCCATCAACCTTGGAAATCGACATCGATCGACAACAACCATACACCATCGATCGATACTGAGAATGAAGCAGAAACCGACCTAGATTCAACAACATAATGCGAAAGGGAATATGGTTATCTACAACCAGATGAGTTCAGTATTATGAGAGATCCATATGGTAATGCAAGAGCTATGGATGACAAAATTCTAGATGTCACAAAAGAAGATGTGGCAAACATATTTGCAATGGCTAATGGAGCTGGAAACCTTTTTGGTCACCAGTATGATTATCGAGCATCAATCGACGGTCCACAAACGCCATTGATCAACACCAATATGACTTACCAAGGATATAGTAGAGCTTATGAAGGATACGATTCAGATTACAGAGAGGAAGGGCTGATTGAGTCTCACAGCCTGGTAGTGGAAGAAGAAGATGGCTGGGTAATGAATGCGATAGTTGGCCCTAGAACATCAATCGTCGGCATATCTTGGCCATCGAATGACATAAAACGAAAACCAGAACATTTACTTGGAGCAGAAGATGGTTATCTTAGATAAGATGAGTTTGGAATTTTCAGAGATACAAAAGGATGTGCACGAGATCGTTATGGGCGAATTCTAAATCTACCCAAGGAGGATGTAGCAGACGCCCTTATTATGGCTAAACGATCAGGAAATTTATTTGGACAACAACAACAACCATCGATCGACGCAAAGGTACCGACATCGATCGAAAACAACGAGTTGAAGCACAAGCCGATCCAAACTCAACCATCGATCGACAACAAGATGAATGCATCGATCGATACCACCAGAGTCCACGAGTTCTGTACTTCTAACCCCTTTCGTTCAGAAACTCTAGGACCGATCAGTTGGATAAATCCCCTACTGATAGACGGTCGCATAGAGTATGGAACGAGATATTTTGATGCTGATGTCAGAAGAATTTTCTTTTGGAAAAATAAAGATGAGTATGGCATCTACAGAGATGAGAATGTAATGCACAAGCTCTAGACGAAAGAGTTGTGGATGTGCAAGAAGATGATATCATGGCAGTTTTAGAGAGAGCTAATATGTTTGAGTACAGCTAAATATGTTTACCTTAACATGCAGCAAAGATCAGTATGTCTAGGCAGAACCCAAATACATACAGCATAGCAGAGATTGACGATATTTTGAATGATATCTACAAAGCTCAACAGATGTCATTAGATGATTTCTACAGGAGGCTTGATGATGTCTACTATCATATAGACAAATGCCTCACCGGTTTGACTACACACATGAATGAGATAAACCAAGATTGGGACATTGTTCAAAGACAGCAAGCGAGTGGACCAGATAGAGTGACATCGACCGATGGCAGCAACATGCCATTGATCGATACTGATTTTGACAGATAGAAGTGCGCAGCAGAATAACAATTAGAAGACATGTCCAATGAGATTGTTTTTCTCAGAGCCTGATGAAAGAAAATATTTCTTAGAAATTGGAGGATATATCATAAACTACAATTGCCAGACTTAGAATGCTACAACGCAGTATTGAGAATCTACAAAGGAGAATGCATTCAGTGGAGGTTACTAAGGAGATCATAAAGAATGAGAAAGCCAGAGGAGATGAAGCAATGAGAAGCTTCGTTGGAACATGGTTTCAGAAGAGCAAAGAAGATGTAGACACTTGTTTTCTAATTGTTGATCCACCTCCATTGTAGTCAATAATTTCAAAACGTCGAGGTTAAAACTATAACCAAGCGCTGAGTGGGAGGCAACTCAGTGCTTAATAATTTTTTTATTTAGCTTTTACTTATACTACTATTTATTTCGAGTTTTACTTCGTTTTTACAGACTGTTTAAATCACCATCGATCGACACCATAGAGGCACCATCGGTCGACAGTGGATCGCGACCAACGATCGACCCCACCCGCCTACCATCACTCGACACTCTCTTAAAGAGAGTGGTATCGAGTTCTATACTTAAGCTATTTACTTATGATTGAATTTTTCCTAACCAATCTGGGGTGGATTACACTGGGGACAGTGTATTTAGGTCTGAGGAGGTTCGCTAATGCTATTTTATTATTTTTGTGTTTTATTTACTATATATATAAGTTTTTCAAAAAGTTTTATTGAGTCAAGAAGAGGACTATGATCAAAATTTATTATTGACTAACCACACTTTAGCATCATTCTTAGAAGGTTGTTTGTAGAGAGTACTAGAGATACCAAAGTGGGTCATCATGCCACTAAATCACACTTGCTTAGAAAGTGTGAAGGAACCAAAGCTGATTTCCAACACAAATCCTGACATTATTTGCTTGCTTTGGGATTTTGTATACACTAGAACGGACTTCTTCTGCACGTTTGGAAGGTAAAAGTCTGTGTGCTTCTAATTCCTCTCCCTCTCCCCTTCAGATTAAAAAAGGAGTCGAACATGATTTGGTGGCTACAACAATTAAAGCTTCATTCATATGATCCTAGAAAGAGATAAAGGTCAAAAAGAAGTAAACATGATTTGGTGGCAAAAACCATTAAGGCTTGATTCATGGAAGCCTATCCAAATATCTCAGTCATTTAAAAAAATAAATTATACCCTCAAAAGAAGAGATACATGGATTGAGAAGAAGTGAGATGAGAGAGAGGAAAGGAATCAGAGAAGGCTACATGTGTGTTCAGATACTTGTAGAGGTAAGAGTCCATATAATGTTTGATCAATACTCCCAAGGTAAAGCATTCACTTTTATTTTATGAAAATAAATGAAATTAGTAGAGGGGCGAGTCAGACAAGTATTCGCTAAGTTGTTGGTAGAATGGAATTGGTTGCTATACTAGGATATGGTATATAAAGTTTCTATGTGATTGATTTGATAGGATGTGGTTGCAATAAAGTAAGGTGACTGTTACACTTAGATATTATGTGAATCTTCGCTTTTCAAAACCTCTTTCACAGGCTTGTTTGCTTGAGGACAAGCAAACGGTTAAGTCTGAGGAGTTGATATAGCCTATTTATTACCAGTTTCATGCCATGTTTCAGGCTCTATTTAGGGTCTATTATGTGTGTCTAGGCTATGTTTTAAGGTCTTTATAGGTCCATGTACGTTTTGGAGATATATGGAGATACTTTGACCTTTTGGAGCATTTAGAGGAGAATAATCCATAGCTGGTCTTTGTGAGAGTCGAAGTACAAGACTGTCATCGATCGACGGCAATACCTTGGCGTCAACCGAGGTTACATGACTAATATCAATCGATGTTGCACATCTGACATCGATCGATGACCAATTCGCAGACAGCCGATTGCAATCCAATGTTAGAGACAAAACACAAGATTACTAGATTACTAATGGACAAGTTTTGACCTAGATATTAGGGTTTTATATTTATACTTTATGTTTTGCACCAGAAAAAACTGTGTAGGGCAGTGTTGGGGGTGCAAAAGTGTGTGTGTGTGCACCAGCACTCCATTATATTTTTATGATTTATTTAGGAAGAAGATTCATAACTCCTTAGGGAGATTTGTATTGGAACCCCAGTATTATATCTATGCATTATATTCAGACTATTTATTCTTACTTTGATTATGTTTGAGTAGTTACCAATTAGATTTAGGGTTGAATGATACAAATCATGGATTAACCCAAAAGTAGGATTGCTAGGTTAAGTTAATATCCATCAATTGAGTTGTGCTTAATGCTTGGATTCTAGAATAACTAACTATGATCTCAAAAGTAGGACATGGACGACTATGAGAGTAGGTTCTATGCCAGAATAAACTCCATTGAACTAGGTTGTTAGGCGCATGCGAGAGCTGGTCTAATTAGCTTGGTGAACATAACAAATCTCATTCACACTTCCTTTTGATTTCACTGTCGATCGACATCAGGCCTTAGCCGTCGATCGATGGTCTTTCCATTTGCTCGCATACGAGAGCTGGAGTTAAAAGGGTCAAAATAGTTAATATTTGAGTTCTAGAATATTTACATAGAGAAAATGACTTGAATGTTATACATTTGTTGGTATATTACTAGAATGTTATACATTTCTTTTTTATTACTAGAATGTTTTACACCCCTAGTAAATTACAATTTAAGCCCCTTAATTAATTTTTTAATTGTCATTAATTTTAAATCAAAAATCCATGTCATTGAACTAATTTCCATGTCACCATAGAGGGAAAATGAAGAGTTAACCTCAACGGTTTCAAACTAAAAAATCAGAAACTTTTTAAACCCTAACTTCCTTTCGTCTCCCTCAGAATCGTCTCTTCTCCGCAAAGCTTCTCCGTAATCTCCGAAAACCATAGCGTCTTCGTCTTGTCTGGTATGTTCAACGGCGTCTGTTCGAGTTTGCGACTGAGTTTGGTTTATATTGTGACTGATTTAGAGTCGTATTGTAGCTGAGTTCGATTTATATTATGACTTAGTTAGTTCTTTGTTTCGGCGGAGTAACTTAGACAGTTGTAGCTAGGTTAGGTTTCTATTACGGCTGATTTAATTTGTCGTTCTGGGTTAGGTTTCTATTGCGGCTGATTTATTAGCGTTCTGTTGTGGTTGGGTTAGGTTTCTATTGCGGCTGATTTAATTTGTCGTTCTGGGTTAGGTTTCTATTGCGGCTGATTTATTAGCGTCCTGTTGTGGCTGAGTTAGGTTTCTATTGCGGCTGATTTATTAGCGTCCTGTTGTGGCTGAGTTAGGTTTCTATTACACGGCTGATTTATCGTTGCTATGTTATATATGTCTTCTATGATCAGATGGATGCTTCTGATGATCAAGCACGAGATTACCCTCCAAGAGGGGCTTCTAATCTGGAAAATAAAGCCATTAATCACAATTTCCATATGGGAGAATTCCCTCACGTTAGAGAAACAATAGGAGTTGATGTGTGGGAGCATCTGAAGCAGTGTCCTATTGGAATAATTGCTAAGGCTAGCTGATAAAAAAAGTGTGTGGTCTGGTAGGACCGTACACTATCTACTATGTAGACAGTTGGTAGTCCTTAAGAATGAGATTTGGAGTCTCGTTGTTGATCAACCTATCAGGTTTAGCTTACTGAAGTTTGGTGAGATCACCGGGTTAAACACAGGTGCACTGCCAACAGAAAGTTTTGAACCTGACCAAGACCAATACAGAACATTCTGGGATGAGTTGAAAGTGCCGCATGGGAGTGGACCCAAGTTAGATGAACTGAAGGCAGCATTAGGGGTTGTCGGCCCTGGAGTTTTGAAAAGCGTAAATGGTTAGGGCTGTTACTTCTTCAAGCCATGGGACTTTATGCTCTGCATCATAATTCTAGGATTCCCTTTGAAAGTGCAAAAAGAGTTTTCGATGATGAAGCCATGATGACTTATCCATGGGGTCGGACTGCATTTCAAGTTCTTGTTGGATCTATTAAGGGATTAAGTCCAGAAGGAGCGTCGTACACCATAAGCGGTCTGAAGGACGCGTTATTGGTTTGGGCGTATGAATCTATCTCTTGCTTTGGAGAGCGTTTTGGGACAGTGGTCGATGAGAATGAAGTTCCGCTTTTGCGATGGAGTGGAAAGCGTACACGTTCAAGTTTTACTACTATCATCTCTGAGGAAATCAGAGACCATGGTGAGGTAAGGTTTCAGGCTGAGTTAGTTTTGTTTAATGACTGAGTTATGATTTATGTGCTTTAATTGATGACTGAGTTATGATTTATTTGATGGTTGAGTTATTATTTATATGATGGCTGGGTTATTTGTTTGATGATTGATTTATCGTTTATATGATGGCTGGGTTATATGTTTAGATGACTGATTTATCGTTAACTGTTGTAGGTGCGTGTAAGGAATATGGTTATGAAGGAGGACATAGAAGAGATGTTTCCTCAGTGGGAGGATGAAGAAAATGACCCACAACTTGAAAAATTAATAAGAGACATACATGCGGGTATGTTTGTTAAAGGTTTTTGGGATGTGCAGAATAATGAGAAGGAGAAAACAATGCAATGAAGGTTAATGAGAAGGAGAAAACAATGAAGGTTAGAGCTAGAGTTTCGTCAGCGGCTGAGCCTCCCGCAAAGAAGCTGAAGAAAAATAAGAAACAAAAGGAAGCGAACAACTCAGAAGGTGAAGCTTCTGGTGTAGAGAAGGAAGGTAGCAAAGAGATTGGGAAAACTGCGGCTCTGAAGACCATAATCACTAGTTTGGACAAAATTTCCAAAAAGTTTGACAAGTATGACTCGCGGTTCATCTCATATGATACCAACTTTGATGAGGTCAACTAGAAGCTGGAGAATATGAAGAGTCACATTCATTACACAGTCAAAGCTTCAGTGGCAGAGCATTTGAGAGTTATTGGGTTAGGGGAAAGTGGCGAAAACATTGATAAAGTGCCCACCTACAACTTATGTTTACAGCAGAAGTCCGTTAATAGTTCAATGGCGGGTAAGACCCCTGCTAAAGATGCTAAGACCCCTGCTAAGACCCCTGCTAAGACACTTGCTAAGACCCCTGCTAAGACCCCTCCTAAGACCCATGCTAAAGGTGGTAAAGCCAATGCAAAAGATTTCGAGGCTAAAGCTGCTGGTGAGGTGAAAAAGAATTTGGTAGATGACTTTGGTGATGTAGATTTTGTTTCTGTTTCTCCTGGCAAGGAAGCAGGACGCGGTTACAGGCTTAGGTCAAAAAAACAACAGGAGGGAGATGAAAAAATACCAAAACAGACAGCGGCTGAGAAGAGGAAGATGACTCAGTTACAGAAGAGAGAGGCGGCTGAGTTAAAAAGGAAAGAGGCTGATATTAAAAAGAAAGAGGCGGCTGAGTTAAAGCAAAAGGCGGCTGATATTAAAAAGCAAGAAGCGGCTGAGTTACAGAAGAATGAGGCTGAGTTAAAGAAGAAGGGGGTGGCTGGGAATAAGAAAAAGGTTCGCGATGGTGTAATAAGAATACCTATTCCAAGAAAGAACCCGATTGTTAGTGCCAGTGAGCTAAACGATGTGACCGAAGAAACAATCGCGATGAATAACGAACTGTTGCTGGAATCTGATGAGGACGAAGAGGAAAAGATTAGTTCTGCGAAAATTAAGACTTATCGGGAGAGAAGTGTTCAATTAACCCCAACTGGGTTAGCAGCGACAAAAGAAAATGCTCTTCCAGCACGAGGATTTCCTTATATTGGAGACAATGGAACGACGTGCATGCGGAAGAACGTTGAACCTTCAGTAGCAATCTATGATCCTCTCGCACCTGTTGATCCGGCTAAACTGGAGAAACTTATGGAACACCTAAAGCCATTCGAGTATGGATCTTTACACCATTTGTTGATACAACTATTAGCAATATTTGGTTAAACTAACTTGGATTTAATTGTTAGGAACATTCCACATGACAAGGTTGAAGAACCAATTAAGTTATACAGATACCTCATCACCGAAAGAGCGTATTGGCCACAACCCGTTATGGATGGTTGTATGATAATGTAAGTTTAGATAAGTTCGGCTGAGTTAATTTTTCTTGTAGACTGAGTTATATAATAAGTGTTGACTGAGTTAATTTTTCTTGTAGACTGAGTTATATAATAAGTGTTGGCTGAGTTTATTTTCTGTTAGGCTGAGTTATATAATAAGTGTCGGCTGAGTTAATTTTATTTTAGGCTGAGTTATATAATAATTGTCGGCTGAGTTATATAATAATTTTCGGCTGAGTTATATAATACGTGTCGGCTAAGTTAATTTTTCTTGTAGACCGAGTTATATATTCTTTGTACAGCATGTTGCTGCTTATATGAGAGTCCTAAGGGGAAGGTCTATGCAAATTCCCACCCCATTCTGGTCCAAGCGCATTGCCTTTATGGACATTTGGTTCACTCTACAATGGTGTATGGATTACGACCAGTTCAAGATCAAACCAAAGCAGTTTAAATTCAAAGGTACTGGTTATGAAGAATTAGTACACGGTCGGAATCCCGAGGACTGTATGACACACTTGAAATGGTTGGTAGATGTGGATCACTTGTATGGAGTGCTTCAAACTGGAGGCAATCATTGGGTGGCATATGATGTGGATCTTGTGAAGGAGAAGATTGAAGTTTACGATTCCATCATGGGAGAGAAAACACCAGAGAGTGAACAGATAATACTAGATGCATTTAGGCCTCTTAATCATATGATTCCTGCAATGTTGAATGAATTCATTCCTTCCAACATCCGTCAACCTACGATGAAGCAGCTTGCGTTCCGTAGGAGGAGAGGCAAAAACATTCCACAAAACACTCAAGTTGGCGATTGTGGGGTGTATTCGTGTAAGTTTGTCGAGTGTCTAGCGCTTGGTGTAACATTTGATGGGATATCTGATGCTAACATTCAGGGTTTGCGAATGAAGATGGGAGCAGAGATCTTCGCAGAAAGAGGAGATGAATTTATTTTGAATCTTTGATTTGGTTAACTATCTAAGCATGATTTGTAGTATGTTTGACTCTTGGTTTGTGTTATGCTTATGTAATTCGTACTCTTTGATTTCGGTTATCTACTATGTTGATTCTTTGATATGGTTAACTATCTCAGCCGTATCGTTTGTATAACTCAGTCGTAACTGAAACAAACTCTAACTTAATTAACCTAAGTAACCATATAAGATAACCCTAAACCCTAAACTATAAAATATGTACAATGTACTTTGAAATAGATATTAAGTCCATGTGTACTACAATTAACCATATAAGATAACCCTAAACCCTAAACTATAAAATATATGTAACATAAGTATAAACATAAATCCTATGGTATAAACCTAAATATTATGAAAACCCTAAACCCTAAATCTTAAGTTTACTTAGGTTAATTAAGTTATACTAAGATATATGTTCTCTTACAACTACCTAAATAAACATATAAGGTAACCCTTAATCATATAAAATAAAGGTAAAACATATACAATGTATTTTCAAATAAATATGTATACCTTAATCATATAAAGTTAAATATGTATACTTTCCTATATTTCCAAGTTGAGACTAGATATTAAGTCCATGTGTACTACAATTAACCATATAAGATAACCCTAAACCCTAAACCCTAAACTACAAAATATGTGTAACATAAGTATAAACATAAATCCTATGGTATAAACCTAAATATTGTATTATATGATAAACCCTAAATCCTAAACCGTAAACCGTAAACCCTAAACCCTAAATCATTTAATTACACATGACGGCTGACTTAATAAGTCAGCCGTCATGTGTAACTTATGATTTAGGGTTTAGGGTTTAGTCATAAGTTACACATGACAGCTAACTTAATAAGTCAGCCGTCATGTGTAATTAAATGCGACGTTTCGTTTTTTGTGGGCGGGAACAAAAAGAAAAGTCACTGATGCGAATTTTTTCGTGACGTTTCATTGTCCTATATCTCTCTATATATAGCCCCTCTTAAACCTTGTCTCTCCAATCACATACACTCTCTGAAAACCTAATATCATCAGAAGTAACATAATGTCGATTGTTCCTGTTTACACAACGACCTTAGAGGTCGCTGTCAATGCCATATTAAGTTCAGCGGATCGAGATAACCTCCCCGTTCTAAACCTTGGTTTGGGTTCCTTGTTTGACAAAACAAGTGTTACATGGTTTAGATTTTACATGATATCTCGCAGGCGATCCCGGTGATTCTTCAAGAAGGCTGGGTATATGACTGGCCGACTTACCGGTTTATTCCCTATCATTTTAGGCGCCTCTGGTTTCTTAAACTTGCTGTAAGCACCGATTATGTATTCATATTAGATTGAATAGAAACAACACTAATATTAGTCATTTATTTTATTTTGTAGCGAAAATACACGTGGGATCCGAGGCATAATTTGTTAGTTTGGAAACATTTTAATTTGGTGGCCAGAACGGTATTTCGAACTCAAATGCGCTGGTTGAGGAGGATATGGGCGCATGGCGGCGAGAAGCCTTCCTGGATGATAACTAGAGTTTGGCTTGATCTCATCGATATGTTTGATGAGTTTGGTCCTGATAATTTTGGTTGTTGAATGTAATTTTTATGATTATTTATCTACATAAATCTCAGTCGTTTTTCTATAACTCAACCTAATTTATCACCCAACTCAGCCATCATGTTCATAAAACTCAGCCGTGTTGTATCTATAACTCAACCTTGTTGTTTCATTAAATCAGCCGTTCATACAACTCAGCCTTGTTGTTTCATTAACTCAGCCGTCATATTCATACAACTCAGCCTTGTTGTTTCATTAACTCAGCCGTCATATTCATACAACTCAGCCTTGTTGTTTCATTAACTCAGCCGTGTTGTTTATATAACTTGCGACGTTCAGTTTTCTATATTTCGAAAACATAACTCTAATTATTAAGGCGTGAGACTATGTCACGCATCTCGAGACTGTTATATTTACGAGACGATAACACGTTTTCAAAATACTTCAGATCCAAAAACATTTTAAAAAAAAAGAGATCCCAAAAAGAAATGTCTTCCTCATCTAACCCTATCTCATCATGCGTTTCAGGTATGTAGATCTCGATTGTGTTCGTATATACTCTTGTTGAAATTAATAGGATTTATTGACAGAAAACGTAACAGACGACGTCGGAATGTGGAGAGGGGTACGCCAAAACAATGTTGGTGTGGCCAACCCTCTAATATATTTACATCAGGAACTGCTAAAAATCCAGGAAGATTGTACTATTGTTGTGCAGGAGGATATAATAAGGTTAGATCTTGTTCTTATATGGCATGTTTTGAAATAATTAAGTATGTGTTATTGAGTTGTAGTTTATTTGTGAAAACAGACCCATTTATTCAAATGGACGGATGAGTGTTTGGTAGAAGAGGTTGAAGATATGAAGAAAGACATGTCGGAGCTGAAAGCCAATATCGCTCGGTTAGAGAAAGAGTTCAAAGGAATGAAGATAGAATCCGAGAAAAGAGGAAAAAAATGCATCAGTGAGGTGCAGTGTTTGAGGAATGTGGTGGTTTGTGGGTTTGGTTTTGCGATAGTTTGGTTCTATTTCTTAGGTTAGATAGAATCTAAACTAAGTCAGCCGTATCGTTTGTATAACTCAGCCATCATGTTAACATAACTCAAGTTGTAATGTTTATTTAACTCAGTCGTATCGTTTGTATAACTCAGCCATCATGTTAACATAACTCAAGTTGTAATGTTTATTTAACTTAGCCGTATCGTTTGTATAACTCAGCCATCATGTTAACATAACTCAAGTTGTAATGTTTATTTAACTCAGCCGTAATGTTTCATTAACTCAGCCATCATGTAAATATAACTCAGTCGTAATAAATACTAAAATCGTTCATTCCAATTCGCCAAACCAATTACAAATTTAATTCCATTCATACAACACTTTTATACCAGACAAGTTTTCGCATTATGCCCACCCTGTTTACAACGAGAACATGTATGTTCTTTCCTAGGACGTTTTTTCTCAAGGGCAACCTCCAAAGCAGATTTCATCCTACTTTTCTTAGTCCTTCCTGGTTGTTGACGAACAACCGGGGGCAAGCACGGTTGGTTAGCCACATTATCTGGAACTTGGAGAGCTGAATCTATTGGCATGATCGAGTCATTGTATGCATTTAACAAATAACCACTGTTATAGTAAGGACTGCACAAGGATATACGACAAACATTTCTGTCCTCGGCAGCTGCAATTGCGTGCACGCATGGTATTTTCCCCTTGTCAAAACGCCGGCATGTGCATTTTTTCGCTTCCAAGTTCACAATATGCAAAGATGAACCATATGTAACTTCAGTGCGATAAGCATCAATCCTTTGTACCGTCAATAGTGTGGCGTCAGTAGCACGACCCTATTATGAAAACAAAATAAAAACATGAAGGCTGACTTATGAAAACAATATGGCTGAGTTATTGAAACAAGCAGGCTGACATATGAAAACAATTTGGCTGACTTATGGAAACATCTGACTTATGGTAACATAACGGCTTACTTATGAAAACAATATGGCTGAGTTATGGAAACATCTGACTTATGGTAACATAACAGCTGACCTATTCAAATAAGTCAGCCTTTAAATAGCGACGTTTCGTATTTTGGGCGGGAAATGCTATATTTCTCAAAGGCTGACTTATGAAAACATAAAAAGTGACTTACTTGTAGTAGTTTCTCCACACCAATCGTAAGCTCGGTAAGATGCGATGTAGCATCCTCTCTTTGTTTAGCAAACCATCTGGTCATCATGACCCGTATCGATTCTAATAGTCGAACAATGTGAAGACTTCTACCATTTGATAGTGCTTTGTTCATTGATTCCGCTATGTTCGTAGTCATCAAATTGTACCTTTCTCCAGGGAAATGAACACGCGCCCACAGTCGTACATCAGCTCTTTGGAGGTAGCCATGAAGTTCAGGATTAATCGCTTCAATCTCCTCAAACATCGTAGTAAAGTCTGACATCCTAAAACATTTTGCCGCTTTCTTCACGAGACGAAAGACCTCTTTTCCTTTGTACCGTCCCAAAATGTTCTTATATAAAAGGTAAGTGCAGATTCCACGAGAAGCCAACGGATACACATTCTCAATTGCTTTCCCTATGGAGTTATGCCTATCCGAGATTATTGCAAGACCGTCATCGTCAGGAATTAAAACTTTAAGTTGGGTAAAAAACCAGTTCCACGAATCATCATTTTCAGTGTCAACCACACCGAAGGCCATCGGATAAATCTGAAAGTTACCATCCTGAGCTAGTGCGGTGAGAAGCGTCCCTTTGTATTTACCACTAAGAAACGTTCCATCGACAACGACAACTTTGCGCATGAGAGGAAAACCATTTATGCTCGCACCAAACGCAAGGAACACATACATGAATCTTCCAAACTCATCGATTTGAAGACGCGTAATTGTACCAGGATTTGCCCTTCTTATCATGTATAGGTAAGAAGGCAACTGTTCAAACTCACTTTCAGGAGTTCCCATATCGATTTCCCTTGCAAATTTTAGCTTCCTGTGTGATTTCCAATAACCCATCTGTCCAAACGAAAACAAGACAAATAAGTCAGCCACCACGTACTAATAAATCAACTGTAAGTCAGCCGGAAGGTACGAATAAATCAGCTGTAATACACCTATAAGTCAGCCGTCATGTTAACATAAACTCAGCCTTATATATCACATTAACTCAGTCGTAGTGTTCACATTAACTCAGCCAATAAGAATAAGTAAATCAGTTGTAACATAGATTTATACCAAACTGCTTATTGATACATATTCCGACACTAGTAGGTCGAACTGAGGGACCAACATCGCCGAGAAAGTCCCTGTACAACTGTCCTAATATATCTGGTGTTGCTTGTCGAGATCGATTATAACGCTCAGTTACGGAACATGTATGATCCGAATCATAAATACAAACATAAAATGCTGGGGATTCCCCTTGTCTAGAAGCACGAACTCTCCAGAGACATCCAGCAACCCAACACGTAACATTGAGTGTATTCAAATTAGATACTTCTACATCAAAATCAAATCTGTCCTTCACCGTAAGAAGTTTCAGTCGTCTCTTCAAATCGGCTTTACTCTCGTATCGTTGCCCTACAACAAGGTTTAGTGAAGACATCTGCAACCTTAGACCCTCCGGATTTCCTTGAGCTCCGCTCATTGACATGCTATGAGATGTCTTCTTAGAAGGCAGCGTTGGTTCATCTTCATCTTGTGCTGGAGACTCAAAGTATGAACTGAAGTTATCATCTTCAGATGAGGCACCTTCCGAGTCATCAAACATATCAAATCGGCTATCAAATTCATCATCATCATCATCATCATCATCATCATATTCTTCTTCTTCTTCTTCTTCTTCTTCTTCTTCTTCTTCTTCTTCTTCTTCTTCTTCTTCTTCTTCTTCTTCTTCTTCTTCTTCTTCTTCTTCTTCTTCTTCTTCTTCTTCTTCTTCTTCTTCTTCTTCTTCTTCTTCTTCTTCTTCTTCTTCTTCTTCTTCTTCTTCTTCTTCTTCTTCTTCTTCTTCTTCTTCTTCTTCTTCTTCTTCTTCTTCTTCTTCTTCTTCTTCTTCTTCTTCTTCTTCTTCTTCTTCTTCTTCTTCTTCTTCTTCTTCTTCTTCTTCTTCTTCTTCTTCTTCTTCTTTCGATACAACTGAACGTAGCTGTTCCACTTTTCTTAGAGCTACAAGAAGATTCAACTGTCGAGTATTGGAGACGTAAACTGGTGGAGTATCGTGCGCCATTGTTTTCAAAGCTTTATTCGATAAACTGTAGCTCAGTTGAATTTGATGAGTCGACTCCTTTAATCCGTAATCGTCAACAACAGATTTCGCAAGTTCGTCGAGTGTTGTTTTTTCATCTATATGCAGAACTCTACACCATCTATTGTTGGGCTCAAATACATATCTGTTTTTCTTTACCCAATTACCAGAAACAACAACTACAGGATCCATAAGATGTTGTAAACAATCGAATAACAATGAAGAAAATAATAACAATAAAGAAGAAGAAGAAGAAGAAGAAGAAGAAGAAGAAGAAGAAGAAGAAGAAGAAGAAGAAGAAGAAGAAACGGCGTCTGTTCGTTAACTCAGCCACTAATTATGACGTGGAAAATCGGAACTGATGACATGGAAAATCAAAATTGATGACATGGAAAATCGTTAAGTCAGCCACCAAACGAACACAATACTAATCCTACATAAATCAGCCATCAAGTACAAATATAAGCCAGTCGTAACGTCGTACTATTCTAGTAATTAATCTTTTGCAAATAAACCAGCCGTAATTTCGCTGAAAACTTTAAGTCAGCCGCTTCGTCAAATAACCCAGTCGTGAAGTGAATGATATTCTAGTAATTAATCTTTCGCTAATAAGTCAGCCATAACAGGGCTGAGTTTAAAGTTTAATCCAGCTCTTAATGACTGATTAACGTAAATCAGCCGTAACAAACTCCCATAACTCAGTCTGCCGAGAACCATAACTCAGCCTTGTCTTATCAAAAACTCAGCCAGATGTTCGACAAATCAGCCTACCCATGTATAAATCAGCCGTAACTTGTGTTCGTAAGTCAGTCATAATCTCATAAATCAGCCAGATTTCTTTAAATCAGTCGTCACGTACGGCTGATTTATGTTTGCAAGTCAGCCAATTTCTCATAAGTCAGCCGCGAGGTTTAAATCAGCCAATATGTAACATAACCAAGCCGTCAATACCGCCTTAGCGCTTAACGGCTGATTTCAGAAAAAAATCGCCAGCGATTTCCGACGTGGCGTCTGACGTGGCGTGAAAAAGTAATGGCATTCTTGTAATTACGTTTTTTTGCTATAACGTAGTACAAGGGCACGCTGGGCATTTAAAAAATGCCAGTAATAAAAAAAAGATTTGTAACACTCTAATAATAAACACTAAAATGTATGACATTTGAGTCAACTTCCCTATTTACATATCTGTGTGTCTTATTCCCTATAATTCATAAAGCTTGAAACCCTAGATCTAACATATTTACATTTACATCTAGTTAGATTATTAGCACATTTCTATATTTACATTATTAGCATATTTCCATATTTACATTATTAGCATATTTCTATATTTACAATACTAGGATATTTCCATTTTTATATTACTAGAATATTTCCATATTGCATCTACACCTTCTAATAAGGAATATTTTCTTAAACCGATTACTTGTTACCAATATATATATAATAACCTAGTTTACTCTTTAAAAATAAGAAATCTATTGTGTGCCATGGTTTTCTCTGGATTCGATCCCTAAGTACTACACATGATCTCTCTTGGCAAGAGTATTGTTTTGTGTGTTAGGATTAAGGGTTAATTTGATAGTTAATTGTTTATGATATTTATACCCTGCTAAAACAATAAAAACACATGATGTCACTCTCGCGGCTCAGCCGACCCCAAATCCTTTAGTTTCACTATGTTCATCGCAGGATACATCACGACCTACTAGATTGTTCTTATTTCTTGTTTTCTAGAGTAATTAACTAGAAACATTATCTAGGATAGTTGACAACCTCGAGAGTGGGTTTGAAACCTAAACTAATCCTGCTGAGCTAAGTTGATAGACACAATGAGAGTTGACATTGGAAATTTAGTGAACATAGCGAATCGAAGCATTACTGCTTGTCTAGAATAATTAGATCCACAATGAGAGTTGGCCTCTAATAGGTTTAGATATCTAGTAGTAGTCGCATGCGAGAGCTGGATTACTTACTATTGAATTTGAGTTCTAGGATAGATCTTAATAAAACCCTAAGCAACTATAAATTTGAGTTTTGATAACCTGATTGAATTCCTTAAGCCTATCACCCTTTATATCTGTCTACAAACCGTTTTATTTCTGTATTTACTGTCTTATTATATTTTGCCTAACTTAAACTATAAACTTAAAGTCTATTGTCTGATCCACGCACCATGTGGATTCGATCCCTAAGTGTTTCAATCGATTTCTTATTTGATATAGTTGCTCTAGGGTAATTTGAGCATAACAAATTTGGCGCCGTTGCCGAGGAGTGTTTTATTCGCCATTAGACTTGGTGAAAGGATTTAGTCTAGGTTTTTATTTTTATTTGTTACAAATAATTTTTTTCTAAATATTTCAGTTGCATGCCTAGCAGTACCAGAAAGAACAAGGGAATTGATATTTTGGAAATTTCTGATCCAACACAACATGAGCGCACGATGCGATCGATCGACACCACCTCATCATCGATCGATACCACTCGCAAGAAAGCAACGACCGACAATACTGAAGCATGATCGACACCAAACTGTAACATAAGAAGTTGGTCGCGACTCTTGTGTTGATTTAGATGAGAATAGGAACCTGCATGGCCCCAAGGTTCATCTGCATAATGCAGCAGGTCAGAAACAAGAAGATCAGGGCCTTTAATCCCCAAACCAGAAGTCATTGCTCTAGATGCTGCTAATGGAGAGAACATTGTAGCTAATGCTGAGGCTGGAGCTGCTCTGGCTGCTCGATCCAGAACGTTGGCGGACTGCAAGCGTCCTGATCAGTACTACGCCAACATGTCACTATTCTCCCTTTTGCTTTCAGGGGAACAATTTCGAGATAAAACCGTCATGTTTACACTTGTGGAATAGTAGCCTTATCATGGCCTTCCACATGAGCATCCTATGGACCATCTCGAGCGGTTCGAGGATTTGGTTTCTACCATTAAAGCCAATGGAGTCCCTAATTTCTAACATTAAAGCCAATAGAGCCAATTGTAAGCTCTTACAGTACTCTCTTTCTAGAGACGCTTCTCACTGGCTTAAGCAGTTACCACCAAGATCTATTACTTCATGGACAGCCTTCAAAATTCCTTCATGCGTATCTTCTTTGATGAAGCTAGATATGAAGAAATGAGGAACAAAATATCCATGTTTACTCAGGGACCTACTAAATCATTCAAGATCTCTTGGTTTAGATTCAGGTCATATTAGAGAGACTTTCCGCACCATAGTTTCAATGAAGTACAGTTGCTCGGTACCTTTGTGAGACTTATTGAGAACTTGCGTCTAGCAGTAGAACCAAGAATACTGATTTTGAGAGGAATAAATCGGCTGATATATTGTATAAGGGACATATGGCTTAAGCTAAGGCAAAGCTGGAGATGGTTCATAATCTTCTCAAGAAACATGTTAGCTTTGCAGAAGGTGTGGAGATTGTACAACTTGTTGAGGACCGAGACGACGAGGAGGATATGAACTATGTGAGTGGGGGTGGTTTTCAGAATCAGAGATTGAGTAATCAGAGTGGAAACAACCAGATTTCGCAGAACTAGAAGCCTTTCAACAGAAACAACAACAGTCGCAGTAGCTTTTCAAGAAATTATTGATCTTCTTATTATCCAAATCCTGATCTAGCAACTTAGGAAAGCAAGCTGGAATCTATGATTGATCAGGTTCTAGAGGATCAACAGAAAATGACTGTAGAATTCAATGGGAAATTGGACGTTGTATACTCCAATATGAACAAAAAATTTGAAGCTCTCAATATCCATGTAAAAAGTTGGAGACTCGGGTTGTTTAGATCAATGATACTGTGAAGAGACAAGAAGCTCTGGTTAAAGGAAAAGGTGATGCTAAACAGAAGCACCACATGAATGCTATCATAGAAGATGACTTTTAGCTTGTGGTGAAGCATGAGAAGCTTCAAGAGGGCGAATTTCATGTTGAAAATTCAAGTTGTTTGGCAGTACAAACTGGTGCCAATTGGCCTCAGTAGAGCATCGTTCGACACATCTTGCAGAGACCGAGGATTCTCAAAACAACCAGCAAGTGTCAATCAAAACTACGTAGACGTCGATCGACACCCGTCTCATACTTCAGCAAAGTTGAAACCAGGGCCTACCAGTCAGCAATCTGCTGAAACTCAAGTCCCTACGGGGAAAAGAAGGACGATTAAGCTCCCTAAACATCTAAGGCGTGAGTATACTGACAAGGAGATGGATGATTTCAATAAAAGGGTACTGAGGATCCCCAAGGAAGAGTCTTTTGATGAGGCCTAGTACAATTACAGACTCTTGATGTTCTTCAGAGAAAGTAGAAAGGCAGAAGAGGACATCAAGTGTATGTTCCACCAACTCAGAGGCAAGATGAAAGAGGTATATAAAGCTGAAGAAGAAGAGTGATCCAGGAAAAATTGTGATTCCATGTACTGTTGCAGGTCACAATTATCCTAATGATTTAAGTGATATTGGTTCTTCAGTGAGCATCATTCCAAGAGCAATGGCTGCACATTTGTATCTCAAGATCGAGCCTTCTTATGACATCTTCACTTTTTTTTATTGTTATAAGGTCAGTTCAGGGGGGATTCTCAAAGACTTGGAAGTAAATATTGGAGACGTTAATTTCCATATTGACTTCCATGTGATGGATATTAATATAGAGTGGAAAATATCTTTGCTTCTTGGGAGAGCTTTTATGGATACCATAGGAGCAGTCTGTGATATGCAGACAAACAAACTGTGTTTGACATTCGTTGATAAGGATGTCTTTTATGAACCAGTTAAAGTGTTTAGAGGAAGAGAGACCGCGGGCTACATTGTGCTTGGTGATGATCCAAGATTCGTCGCTGATGTTGACACCTATTCAGATCAAGGAATTTCAGATGGCGAAGAAGAGTCGATCAACACACAACCAACATTGATCGACACCTCTGAGATTTCACAGTAGATGGAGGCTCTAACACTCGAATCTGCTATTCCCAGTAGACTGCCACGGATAGTCCTTGCACCTGATGAACATGAAATCTACAAAGATCAAGAGGGTCGAGCTTGCGGTATAGATGGAAGAATTATTGATGTGTCCTAGGCTGAAATGGCTGAGATTCTCAAAATGGCTGGAAGTGTAGGAAGTAAATCTAGGATACATGAAGATGCAAACCCCTTACAGAGGAACAACAACACAAAAAACTATGGTGCCTCCTCCTATCAGATTCCATCAGCACAAAAGAGAAGAGACAATATGGAGGTTATTACGTATCCGACTATGATAGGGCAGGAAAAGATGGTGAATGATTTATGTAGACAGCTAGATGCAACTTACACTCAGATGAATAACAATATCAAATGAGTGAGTAACCGTGTGTGTATATGCTGGAAGTTCAAGTGGACCAAATTAGTGCTACTTTGAGGAGGCGAGAACAAGAGGAGAAAATGTTGAGACTTGTTTTCCAACAATTTTGCCTCAAGACTAGCCATAACTCCAAAACGTCAAGCTAAATACTAAACAAGCGCTGATTGTGAGACAACCCACTATTAGGTAATTTCACGTTTTTATGTTTCAAAAAACGATCTGAGGAAGAGGAGTTGATATACCAGCAGCGAGGAACAACTGAGAAGTTTCAGTGAACAATACTTCACACGAGCATCGATTGGCACTTGACTATGTCGATCGACACTCAATCAAGATGACATGTATGCTCGATTTTTCCTTATTAACTTTTTACAGATTTTATTTATTCCATTGCCAATCTGAGATAGTATAACACTGTGGACATCGTTGTTTAAGTCTGGGGGAGGTGTAAACCGACATTGATTTTTGTTTTGACTTGCAGTAAGTTCTTTTATTGAGTCAAAATAGAGTCAGTTTGGATGATGAACTTTTTATTGGAACCAACTTCCTAACCACTCTCGAACACCATTCTCTGGGTTATTGCTTGTTAGGTGTAATGAATGTAAACAACAAAGGGGATCGACCTGCCAGTAACATGCACGCTTGCTGAGAATATTTGAAGGAAGAAAGTTGAGTTCAAACATAATCAACATCAATCGGTTGTTTTGGGGCTTCGTATACACTGGAACAGATTCCTCCTGCAGGTTTGTAATGTGAAGTATGTGTATTTCTGGTTCCTCTCTCTTTCCCCTTCGGAGCAGAAAAGAAAAGAAAAGATAGAAACATTTATGAAAAGAAAGGGATATAGGTCAAAAAAATGTGAACAGGACTTAGTGGCTAAAACTTCTAAAGCTTGATTCATGGAAGTTTGTCCAAAAATCTCAATCAATTTAAAAAAAATGGTAGCCTTCAACAAAAGGATACATTTTCTGAGCGGAGTGAGACGAGAGGGAGGAAAAAATCATAGAACATTACTTGTGTGTACAGAAGTCTAAGGTAAGAGTCCATGTGTCATATGATCTCTATTCCCAAGATAGACCCTACAATTTATCTTAGAAATGAGGTTAGTAGAGGTGTATGTCAGATGATATCTGGCAAGTTGTGGGATGGATGGTCAAATTGCTAAAGCTAAGGCTAAGTACATGGAAGTTCCATCTAAAGTTGGTATTGATTTGATGTGGCTTGCAACACTATAGAGGTGATGGTAGTGTTCTAAAGGAAAGGTGAGTCCTTGCGTTTTCAAACCTCTTCCACAAATTTATTTACTGTTTTGCTTGAGGGAAAGCAAAAGATAAGTCTAGGGGAGATGATATACCATGGTTTTCACCCCTATTAGGCCATGGTATAAGTCCTTTATATAAAGCCTTCTTTATATTATGTTTTGAGTATGTTTTGAGGTCTTTATACGTCTAGGTATGTACTGGAGCATTATGGAGATCATAGAGCTACTTAGAGGAACAGAGAAGAAAACTCGTAGATGTGCAAGAAAATAGAAGCCAGAGTCAATATTTGGAGGGAGTGTCAATGACACCTCATTGATGTCGGTTAATACCAATGTGTTTTCAGCCAACTCAATTTTCTAGAATTGCATTTTTTCCCAGAAATTTCCCTAATTGCAAGAAGACCCTAAACGTGTTTTGACATATTTATATCTATTTTACAGTCAATATTTAGGCTAAACTTTTTACTATTCTTAGAGAGGTTTTGGAGAGAAGATAACAAGACTCCTTCATAGATTTGATAAGAACTCAAGTAGTTCTTATTCTATTATTTTTCAATTTATCTTTATGTCTTGCTTGAATATGTCTGAATAGTTTACTTGCTTGGTTTAGGATTTTCAATAGTTTTGAAGAACTTTTGAAATATAGAATTTTGGTCCAACTCGCCGAATGGGCGAGTTAGCCGTTGTACTTGGCCCAACTCGCCGAACGGGCGAGTTGACCATCGTTCTCGGTCCAACTCTTTGAATGGGCAAGTTGACCGTTGTGGTCGGCTCAACTCGCCTAACAGGCGAGTCGGATGACTGAGACCAATGGTTGTTTCGTTGTTTTGATACTCGGGATCAGTTTGCTTGAAGACTTGTCATATCATTTCTTTCAGAATTTATACGAAACTTGATTTAGTTTTTCCCCGCCCCTTCTTTTCTTATCTCCTTTTTTTTGTAAAGAGGACTTTTTCTGGGAAGTTTCAGGCGTTGGTTTTGTCGTAACCGACTTTGATCCAACAGTTATAACGAGAGTTACAAAGAAAACTATTTCTTAGGAAATTCGTGTGCAACAATTTTACGAGAAATAAACTTTAGGAAGTTATCGTGAAAACACTTGAAGAATAAGTTTCAAAGCTATGAAAGTAAATGAAAACGCTAACGAGATAGGAAAGTACAAGGGAGAAGAGACAATGAGGCTCCAAATCTCCCACATTGCTCTCCAAATTGCCCACATAGCTTCTCACTCTCCCCAAATTGCCCACATATCTCTCCAAATCGCCCACATAGCTTCTCACACTCTCCAAATCGCCCACATAGCTCTCCAAAAATTCCAAATAGTTTCTCACACTCTCCAAATCGTCCAAATACCTTATCACACTCTCTAAATCCCACATAGCTTCTCACACTCTTCAAATCGCGCACATAGCTTCTAGAACTCTCTAAAACGCCCACATAGCTTCTCATATTCTCCAAATTGCTCACATAGCTCTCCAAATCGCCCACATAGATCACATAAGTTCTCAAATCGCCCACATAGCTCCCATGGCCTCTCAAATTGCCCACATTTCTCCCATGGCCTCTCAAGTCGCCCACATAGCTCACATGAGTTCTAAAATCACCCACATAGCTCACATGAGTTCTCAAATCGCCCACATAGCTCCCATGGCCTCTCAAATCGCCCACATGGTTCACATGAGTTCTCAAATCGCCCACATAGGTCACATGAGTTTTCAAATCGCTCAAATAGCTCCCATTGACTCTCAATTTGCCCATATAGCTCACATGAGTTCTAAAATTGCCCACTTAGCTCATATGATTTCTCAAATCATCCACATAGCTCACATGAGCTCTCAATCGCCAACATAGCTCCCATGGCCTCTCTCATCGCCCTCATAGGCTCAAATCGCCCTTATAGGTCTCTCTGGTTGTTAGTGAGAATTTGATTGTGTTCCCCTTTGAATCTTGATCTAAATGTTTCTCGTTTTGTCACGATTGAAGTTTTTCATTGAAATTTTTTGATAAAAATAACAAAGACTTATTTTCTCGTAAAATTTCAAATCAATCGTATACAATATAATGGTTAACATAAAATCATTTTTATTTCTGTTAAAATGAATGGTCTGCATCATCCCACTGGACCAATGCTACGAAAACTGGCATCGTATAAATCTGTAATCTCTCCAAAAATCGTAAAAACCCAAAAGTCGTAAAACGGTCTGGAATGGCCCAACCTGATAAAATCCCAACCATGATTTGAGATTAGAATAGGCCCAGGTTGTAAAGACGGTCTACTTGATTTCGTAGAGAAATGGAACAAAAAAATAAATATAAGTTTTCCGAAGATCAACATGGAAATGAAGAGGATAAGGAAGGAGACGAAAGGAAGATATACTTGAATCTTGAGAGAATAAGGAAAAATGGTTGAATTTAAGAGACTATATATACGAGAATACGAGCTCTAGAGGCGAAGATCCATAAATTAGAGCCTACGAAATTTCTGTTAGCTTTAGGAGAACTTAGGGCTTAGGCGGCTAGACTAGCGAGTTCCGTACTTAGACCATTTCACTGCTTTGTTCTCTTGTTCTCCACTGTTTAAGAATTCATGTTCATCATGTTTTCAGTGAAACTCTGTAAACTATTCTTCATATTAATCAATAAGATGCTTTGTACAATTTCTTACGGTATTTTGTTATCTTTCTGTTTTTCGTATTCTTGTTTGCGTAGGGAATCTGGATCCTCAAGGAATGTCGAGAATCTTGACTTTCCTCTATTTATTAAAATCGACAATGCAAATTTTCGTTCCCACTTTATCTTTAGAGCCTGCAGGTCTCCCCCTCTTTAACTGAGCCCTAGATTCATTCATTACATTTCTATCAGTTTGTTCTTCAGGAATAACAACTTTTGATGGAACATTTTCAGCGGGTATATATGATTTTGTAAACTTCTCGTATCTGTGAATGCATCACGTAACTGGTTTGCCAAATTATGCAAATGCACAATTTTCTGAATTTCCAACTCTCTTTGATTCGTAGGGAGGTGAAGGTGTAACAACGACCGTGTACACCATGTAGTCTCTAATTCTCTAATTCCTCCCTATAACGTTGGAAATTCATCCTCATTAAAATGGCAGTTGGCAAACCTTGTCGTAGACATATCACCAGTTACCGGTTCAAGATACCTTATTCTACTTGGTGACGTATAATCCACGTATATTTCTAATCTACTTTAAGGGCCCATTTTAGTTCTTTGTTGCAGAGCTATCTGAACATAAACCGCACACCCAAAGACAAAGAGATGGGATATATATGGCTCTTGGCTAGATGCCAATTGTAATGGGGGGGGGGGGGGGGGGGGGGGGGCACTCGGCCTTAACCAAATTAGTGCATCCGCATGCAATATACAATGACCCCATAATGAAATTTGGAACTTTGTTCTGAATATCAACGGTCTTGCAATCAACTGCAAATGTTTTCTCAATGACTCAGCCATGCCATTTTGTATATGAACATGGAGAACTGTATGCCCTAAATCAATTTACACTGACATACAATAATCATTAAAGGCTTGTGATTTAAACTCACCAACATTCTCAAGCCTTACTTTCTTAATGGCATACTATGAGAAATGCATTCTCAGCCTTATTATTTGGGCAATGAACTTTGTGAAAGTCGTGTTTCTTGTTGTCAAAAGACAGACATTTGACTATCTACTAGATACCTCAATCAATACCATGAAATACTTAAACGACCTTTATGGTGGGTAGATCGTCCCACATATATCACCATGAATTATTTCCAAAAATATTGGTGATTCATTCCCAACTTTTGCTGGTGATTTCTTGAGATCATGCATTTCATGTAAACTCGCATGTTTGCAATATTCTCTCGTTTTTCTCATCATGACTAAACCGGGATGTCCTAGCCTCTCATGACAGATTTTAAATGTATTAGTAAACTTCAGGTTTACTGTGGCATCGGGCTCAGTCATGTTATTTGTACAATATAATCCAGAGGATAACAATCTTAACACTTCTAATATATATTTCTTCTCAGACTTAATGCAAAGATATTGAATGACATCTTTCCTCATAGTCTCAATATGATATCCATTTATTCGGATATCCTTAAAACTTAATAAATTTCTATGAGACTCGGTGAGTACCATCATTTATTTCAAATTTCGTCCCCCTTGGCATTGAAAAGTTCACTCTGCCACACCCCATAATAATCTTTTTGCTACCCAATATTGTACTTAAGCTTTCAGCATTATCTTTTATCTTGAGACTGTAGAAATATTTCTTATCTTTAATTATCTTGTGCGTTGGCGCACTATCTGCCAAACATACATCTCCATCCGAAATCTCAAAGTCTGGCATTTTCTGAATTTAAAATATTCATAAAACACGTATCAACATAAACATTAAACATGAAATATAACATATATATTACAACAAAAGATATATATATAATATAATACATTAAACATTATCTTTCAGGAAGATAACCATTATATCACATCGATTGTATCCCTCATTGATATTTTCTATGACTAATCTGAAAATATGACACGTCGAGATGAGTATCATCATTTAAACCATGAAAGGATGGCCCGGGTTCATCAGTGATGAAGTTTGTTTCATCGTATTTTTGGAAATTATTTTGTTTATTTTACAAAAGATTTTTCGTAAACGTCTTCAGAATGTTTTTTACAGATGACTATCTCATAGGTTATACTATGATATTTTTCCGCGGAAACTTTCCAAATTTTTTTTGACGGAATATTTTTTTGTAAAACTCGCCATTTATCGCAGAAACCTTCCGCAAGAATGTTTTTCCGAGCTTTTCATGCTTGGATAGAAATTCTTTTATTCCTTGTCCAGAATGAAATATATGTATTTCGTTATTGTATCCTTATGAAATTAGTTTGGCTTATGCTGTATAGTTTCTTTGACATTTCCAGCTCATATTTGCTTAAGGCACAATTTCCCAGAGGATTTTAGCCGTTCATTTTTCATGACCGATTTTGACCTCAACAGTTAGCCCCCCAGCTCGTAGTATTTTACGGGTAATTTCTTGTGAGGTAGTGATAAGCATGATAGGTGGAATCAATGGTTAAAAAGGTCTGTTGGTAGAACCATTTTTTTAATTGGAGCTGCACATTATGAAGGCTGCCTACGTACCCTTGTTGAAGGGGTCAAGCCTTTCGTAGTTCGTCTTGAAGTTAAAATTCTTACGACCTGTTTTCCATTTTGTACCTTTATGGCCCAGTTATGTGTTTTGCGGAGACGTTGCTGCTGATGGATTTTCATATTTCACCTGTGTTGGCCTCAAGACTTGCCTTGTAGGCTGTTTGTTTTAGATTTATGAAATCGTAGGTTATCTCCTTTTTAAAACATATAGAGTAGCCATACGCGGAGATGAGAGAAATAGTGTGAGTTGTCATCTCATTTATGACGCTCAGTGGATCATGATACTTTTCGTTGTGTAAGATGAGAATATCCAAAGGCTTGTGTTCGAGAAGTCTCATAAACCCATAAATATCAACGAAGCGACATGTTTTGGAATCTCGTATCGGGTTGTTGATTCTATTGTTTGAAATGTTTGAGACTAGTGGGTTTGGTTTAGGAAAAGACCTAGGCCTACTATCGGTTTAGGGTTAGCGATGACTGTTTTGACTTACGTTACCCGTCACGGCTTCAACCTGGTTTCATCTCAATATTGAAGCCTGCAAAATGTTCTCGGCTTATATGAATTTCACTGATTGGGAACTGAGCAACTCTCCAAAGAAAATTTTGAAATCGTCTTGAAGTGCTGAAAAAAAATTCAGATTTCTTTTATAGCGCACTATTATCCTTGTGTCGGATGTCTGAGAGCTATCTCAATGGGGGGGGGGAGAGATTGATAAGTCTATTTAGGACATTAGAGTTTGTTTGTTGTCATCAGCAATAAATGGAATGGTAAGTGTTAACGTTGAGTTTGAGCCTTCGTAAAGGATGTGTGTTTGAGAAGATGTTAGTGTGTACGACCGTTTGAGTTTCCGAGACAGAACTTTCATCTAGGAAGATATTTTATATCGAAATCTGGTTCTTCGAGTGTTTGCGACGTCTTGTGTCTTTCGATTAAAATTTTATGTAATAATATCTTGTTAGAGAAGTTTTTGGCGTTTGACGTGAAGGTCTCATTTGACCTTGTGGCCAATGAATACTTCGGTTTGTTTGCAGAGGTTTCACAGCCGAAGGTTGTTTGTTTGGCGAATTCACCGAAAGTGTTTTCGAATAGAATTTTTCTTTAGTATGCCGCATTTTTTGTGTGGGGGCTTAGAGATATTTTTTCAGTGTCGCAAGGTTTTCGTTTTAACCTTACAGCGAGAAATGTTTTGGTTTGTTTGCTGATGTTTCGCAGCCAAAACTGTCGTTCCCGTTTGGATGTTAAATTGTTTGATTTTTGATCGAGGAATTAGAACCAAGGATCGAGTAAACTTGTCCCTGGGAAGAAGCGCCTTGCTTCACTGTGCTTTGTGAAGGTTTGGCCTTCTGAGATTTACTTTTTGTAATTTTAAGGATGTTTCGCATAGCTATATGAGCTTGTTACGAGTGTTTCCTTATATGCCATGTTTTACTATTAAAATGTTACGGGCTTAAATTGAATTGTGAACATATAAAACTTGGTATGTTGACAAGTTCAAATTTTCAGTTAACCGTTTGGTTGCTAGGACTGAGTCTTCTAAAAAAATTATTGTATAATTTCCGCTTCTGTTATACGATTATTATTTGCGTAATCGTCACGTGGCATTTTTAAAAAAATTTCCGATTATCGTTTTTCCGGTAAGTGATTTGGATGGAGCGGTGGTCGCTCGAATGTTTTGGATTGGCGTAAAGGCTGTGTTCGGACGGATAGCCAAGGACGTTGTAGGTCAAGGATTAGACCATGGCACTTTAATGTTAACATTAAGTTATGTTAGTTTAGAATTGTCCTTAAAAGGGATGCTGAATTCTGATTCGGTCTTCAACGGGAAGGCGTAATTGGCTGAGGGCAAAAGAGCGTTCGTCGAGATTGATAGGCCAAGCATGCCAGCGATTTCCGTGTTAACATCGGCCGATTCCTACGTCAACAGGGGCGAACGGTCCCGATCAGTACATAAACACGTTACTTGTGCGAAAACATACATCAACTAGTACACAATTCAATTTCCATACATGAACTTTCAAAATTTGGTTTTAACATACATTGACCTAATTTCCGTTAGTCAAACGTTAAGTTGTCGTTAACATGTAACATGAACTCGGTCAATTCCTACATCAACAATGACCAACGATCACTATCAATACATAAACACGTCACCTGTGCGAAAACATACATCAACTAATACAAAATTTAAATTTAATACATGAACTTCCGAAATCTGGTTTTAATATACTATGATCTAATTTTCAATAGTCAAATATTACCGAATATAAAATGTATGTCACGTGTTGATTAAAGAAGGTTTTTATTGTATTATATGGTAATTAAGCTGTATTATGTGGTAATTAACTGAGAAAATAAATCATTTAGGCCAAACGATTTTGTCTTCGTGTAACTCATTAATTAGCTTTTTCTTTAATTTTTTTTGACCTTTTTAGCAAAAAAAAATATAGCACAGAAAAGACAACAAATGACAAAATTGAACAGAGATAAACGAGAATGGACAAGGTAGAAATTTTTTGTTTCTTTATGTTTTATTTTGTACTTTGTTGTCTTCTATGTGTTAGGTTTTTTTTGTCGAAAAAGTAGAAGACCAAAAAGTGAAAGAAAAAACCAACTAATGAGTTACACGAAAACAAAATCATTTCGCCCAAAATGATTTTTTTTCTTAGTCATTTACCACGTAATACGTTTTAATTTACCACATAATACAATAAAAACTTACTTAATCAACACGAGACATGCATTTTTTATTCGGTAATGTTAGATTAGTGAAAATTAAGTCAATGTATGTTAAAACTAGATTTCAGAAGTTCATGTATTAAATTTAAATTTTGTATTAGTTGATGTATGTTTTCGCACAGGTGAAATATTTATGTATTGATCGGGACCATTGGCCCATGTTGATGTATGAATTGGCCAATTTCATGTTACATGTCAACAACAACTTAACGTTTGACTAACGTAAATTAAGTCAATGTATGTTAAACCCAAATTTTGAAAATTCATGTATGAAAATTAAATTTCTTACTATTTGATGTATGTTTTCGCACAGTCAACACGTTTATGTACTGATCGGGACCATTAGCCCCTGTTGACGTAGGAATTGGCCGATTTCCCTTGCAATTATAAGACGAAGCCTAAAAGGCTTGGTACAGGACCCATGGCAAGTTAGTTGCGGGATGATTGCCTCCTTGGATGTAACCGAGGGAAGTGAAAGGCAGAAGCCAGCGAGCCGCAGGGCTAAAGGAAGAGATCTGTTAGATCGTTGTGCGAAGAGATAAAATTTGGATTGATTGTCCAAAGTCGGATCATAAAGCTTCGTTTTTTTTTCTAAGCGGAACTTCTTCGTAAAACCTGTTATGTTTATTTTCGAAAGTTATTTTGTATGACTTGATATGACTACACGAAGGATTTTTCGTGTAAGTTTTACAAGCAGGGTTTCTCATAAAATTAAATGGAGTTTGTTTCTCGTAGATTACTCGTGACGTTTTCGAGCGAGGATTAGGTTGTCCATGATCGAGTTTTTATATAGGAAGTCATTTTGCATGCTCCCGATCGTCTTTTCCCATAGAAAGTTTCATATAAAATGTTTTAGTTATACAAAATTAATGGGTGACTGGTGTTATGAAGATAGTAGATCGGTGCGATGTATGGAGATCTCAAAGTAGTGATGTTTCCGCAGATTTTACGGGAAACGTCTCTACTTTGATTTCGATCTTTGGTGAAAGTTGCTTGGAGTTACTCATGGATTTTTCGGAAGTTTCTTTTGTTATGATATAGTCGCAGAACGTTTTTCGTAGGTTTTTGAGAGGATTCTCACGACATTTTGTTTCTCAAATGGAATGAATTGGTCAATAAGTAGTAGATGTAGTCAACGAGTGGGGAGGAAGCATTCCTTTTGTTGTGCTCGCTGCTCCTTTGTGTTCTCGATTTTTCTTTGTCGCAAATTTTTTTTATGTCGAGGTAAAATTTTTTTGAAGTATGGGAGTATACGAGTATAGTATATGTATCTAGTCTTTCCTTTTTTTACGAAAGAAAACGACTAAACCAATTTTTTAAGGGTTGTATACGTTTTTTCTTACGAGGATTAGGATGATCAACAATCTGGGTCAATTTAAAGACGACGTTGGGACTGTGATTTGTGGTTTTCAGGTTGACGAATTGGAATATATCGGTTTTAAGGAAATTGCTAATCGGTTTTAAGGAGACGTTCCTGTCTCTAGTTCTCTCTTCCTTTAGAAAGCGAGCTGAGTATGAGTGGTGATCATTTATTTTTTTTTGGAAGAACTTTGATGGGCTTGAAAGATGTGCTCTTAGTTTTCTCGAGGATTCGAGTTTGCCTCTTCTCCGTTTTTTTTTCGCATTTCTCCTTCCTCTTCTCGTGTCTGTTGAACCCATAAAAATAGTAAGAATAATTATTCTTCTTGGATTTCTATACCTTCCTGGCCGCGTTCAGGCAGAAGCCTGTCTTGCGACTTTGGTTTGTCGATCCATATTTTCTGATCTTAGTTTAAATTTCTATATTGTTAGTTTTACGCAAACGAATAAGTATCTTGTCGAAAGCCATTTGACATTTTAGGAATAGCCTAGGGCAATCAGGAGATGCCAATGGCGATCAGGAAGACTCATAGGGCGATAAGGCTTTGGTGAGAGGTCATGGGCGATGAGGGCAGAGAGAGAGGACGGTGAGATAGAGGCTGGTGGGCGAAGTTCACTTCACAGCTCTCGGTAGATCTCTTTCCTTCTCTGAGAGTCTTTTTGCACAATCTTTTTTTACTTCCGGAAGGTTGTCGAATTGTTTTTCGAGTTTTATTTACGATAATTATTTCAAAAATGTGGTCAAATTTATAATACGAAGGCTGTATCGTAAAATAGTGCCTTGCTTAACTTTTTGAATTATGTTTCGTAAAATATGGCCAAGTTTAATTTTGCAAAAGTTTTTTCGTATAAAGTAGTTGAGCTTAATTTTACGAAAGTTATTCTGCAAAATGTTATTGACTTTAATTTTACAAAAGTTACTCCGTAAAGATGTGTTCGAGTTTTATCGTACGTTCCAGATAAACCGTCATTTTAGGTTGGTCTCATTCTCGTCTAAAATCACAAGTGGGATTTGGCCGCGTTTTAGACCATTTCGGGCCATTTTGTGACTTAGGCCTTTTTACGATTTCTTTCGGAGAAATTGGTTTTCAAACGATGTTGGTTTATGTACTGTTGGTTCCGCGAAATAATAGAATTTTTCTTATAGTCTATATGAAAATGGTGTTTAGTTAACCGTTATCGTTTAATACGATTGATACGAAATTTTCAAGAGAAGACAAGTCCTTGCTATCTTTATCGTAAAACTTCAATGGAAATTCCTATCGAGATGAGATTAAAAGCAGTTCGTTCATGACCAGAAATTGAGATTGATGAAGAGAGATGATTTCGTTTCCCACGGGCGATGATACTTGTTGCTGGTCTCGTCGCCCATGGGTGACAAGTCGTTGAGTGTGTCTTGTCGCATGTGGGCGACGAGACGTTGATCTTGTCTCGTCGTCCACGGGCGAAGAGACTCAAGACTGGTCTCATCACATGTGGGAGATGAGTAATTGATCGTGTCTCGTCGTCTACGGGTGATGAGACCAGCCTTGAGTCTCTTCGCCTGAGTCAGTCTAGCCGCTCGTGGGAAACGATACGTTGAATGTCTCTCGGTTCTTTTCCGCAATGTTTGTAACATCGCGTACTCCAAATCTTAACTTGTGGGATATTTCCAAAGTTATTTCGAGTCGAGCTCCTTTGAAGGACGTCTTGGGAATCCTAGGCATCGATTTTGAGGTTACCTTTTTTTACCCCAACAGGAACTCGATTTGCCGTGCTTCTATTACCGCGAGTAATCTAGTGCTTCTTCGCGATTTTGGGGAGAGCAAGTTTATTTTTTCAAAAGCTTAAGGAAAACTTCTTTTTTTCCGAATCCTTATGCGTTGAGATTTCTCCAACTTGGTAACGAGATGAATTTTACGGGGTTTGATAGATTCTATAGTTGCCCTTTCTGTTTTGACAAAGAAATCACGAGTTTGTAGGCCATATGAGCAGTCACTGCTGGAGTCGTTTTTTCAGATTAGTTGCTAGCTATGATTTTGTCTTTCGTATTTCTAGACATTTTTTTTGATCAAGTATTTTGCGGCCATAAGTTAGATTAATCCGCCCCCACCCCCTCCTTCTAGCACCAAACTATGGGAACCGAAATTAGCACTATTGATTTTCATAATCGGAGGAAAGAAAATAATACCTTACTTTCCCTGAAGTCCGCATTCTCTGCAAAAGCCAACGACAAGTGACCAAATAAACGTGAAAAAATAGAAAGACAACAAATTGAATTTACAAACGTATATCTTTATTTCGAATTTGCGTATGAGCGTTGCGATCATTACAACAGATTATAAAAACTTCGGACGCTAGAGCTGTTGGCGATTTTTCTAGTTCTGACCACCTAAACATTAAACCTAGTTGAGTCACAGCTCGATTATGAAAGGCTGATTATGTACCCCTTTCGAACGTAGTTCAGTTAAAAGAGTGGAACAAGAGATCGAATTGCATGTGCGAGTTCGTCTAGTGATTGAGAGCCTGTCATAGAAACCAAGCTTGTCAAGAATGTGGCCTAAGGTTTCTAATTGCAGAGACTTCTAAGAGCTGAAAATTGGCATGTGCACCTTGCTTTGACTCTCCTTATATATGCCTCCAAGGTTGGCCATCTTTCACGATTCGAGTTTTTCTCTTTGCGAAAGTCATCCTTATTTTCTCGAGATTCATTATTATCTTGGAAACTTCACACTAATCCTCTTTTCCATTTATCCTTATCCAATCCATGTTAAACCGTCATTAAATTTGGGCCTGTTCTCATATTAAACCTTAACTGCGATTTTCGTCGTCTTTTAGGCCGTTTCCCGGCCATTTTACGACTTATGCGTTTTAACGATTATTCTCAGAGAAATCATCGATTTGTCCGATGTCTATTTTCTATGTCGCTGGTCTTATGAACTGAACCAGATCATATCACTAAGTCAAGGATCTGATGGTGTCGAGTTAACCTATATAATCTTGATGTTTGACTTGAAATTTTACGAGAAAACATGTGTTTCTTGTTTTCTTCGTAAAATTTCAACGAATATCATCTTGACGTTTGACTTGAACTTTTACGAGAAAACATGTGTTCCTTGTTTTCTTCGTAAAATTTCAACGAAACTCCAATTGGGATGAATAGAATGAAATTTCAATCAAGACTCGAAGGAGAAAACAATGGTATCACCTAATGGCGGCCAGGAGGGGGTATGGCCGCCTGTTGGCAGGTAGGAAGAGAGGAGAGAGTGTGTAGGGTGGTTAGGAAGAGGTGTGGCCGCCCAATGGGCACCGAGAGAGGTTGTGGTCGCCCTGTGGGTGCAAAGTAGGGTCTTGGCCACCCTGTGGGCACCGAGAAGGTTCGTGGTCACCATATGGGCGCCGGGAAGGTTCGTGGCATCCTTATATTCTTCAAATGTATTCTTTGATCTATATGTCTACGATGGGGGAACATTTGTCTAGCCTTGTCCTTAAAAACAAAATACAACTTACGGTATTAATGTCATGTTGTTAGACATGCAGTTGAAACTCTTTTTTTCTTTTGCAATAGGAGTTAACAAAAAAACTTATTTATACATCTATAACAATAAAGTTGACATCTCTCACTCTTTATGCTGCCACATCATCACCTTAGAGTGGACCATTTCTAAACACGTGGCATCCTTATTTTTCAACTTTAAAATTTGTCTTTTTCGTGTGGGTGCTAATTTTAATCAAGCCATGTCTTATATTAAAAAATAATGGCCGTGGTTTCCCTGTGGGCGCCGAGAAGGGTCGTGGACATCCTATGGGCGCCGTAAAGGGCAGTGGCTGCCTGCTGGCAGGGAGGACGAAACGTGATAGCTCGATGGACTGGTAACAATATGACGATGAGAAGTTCAAATGCGGCAGTTACTTGTTTAATAGTATTTTTTGAAATTGTTTTGTTTATTTTACGAAAGATTTTCTGTAAACGTTTTTCGAATGTTATTTTACGAAAGATTATCTCATAGGTTATACTATGATATTTTTCCGTGAAATCTTTCCGAAATTTGTTTGACGGAAGATTGTTTTTGTAAAAATCAACCTCTATCGCAGAAACCTTCCGCAAGAATGTTTTTCCGATATTTTCATTCCTGGATAGAAATTATGAAATATATGTAGTTCGTGTTCGTATCCTTATTCAAATTGGTTTGGCTTATGCCGTATAGTTTCATTGACATTTCTAGCTCATATTTTCTTAAGGCACAATTTCTCGGAGGATTTTAGCCGTTGATTTTTCCATGACTGATTTTGACCCCAACAGATTTCAACATAACATGTCACCAACTAAACGTCGACCCGACATTCAAACATCTTAAACAAAAATGACAAAAGTTGGGACCGGAACGCGCCACCACTGTCAACGACGAGGTTTATAGACTCCTCAAAGTCGGATCCATAACGGAGGTCAGATACCCAGAGTGGCTCACCAATCCAGTTGTAGTCAAAAATAAAAATTGAAGTGGCGAGTATGCGTTGATTTCACTGATCTCAATTAGGCGTGGCCAAATGATAGCTTCCCGCTGCCGCATATCGACCGCTTGGTAGAAGCAACGGCGGGAACAAGCTCATGTCTTTCATGGACGCCTTCTAAGGATATAATCAAATTATGATGAACCCCGATGATCAGAAAAATCTGCATTCATCACAGATCTCGAAAATCTGAGTTCATCATAGATCGCGGCACCTACTGTTAGAAAGTAATGCCTTTCGGTCTCAAGAACGCAGGTGCGGCTTATCAACGACTCGTAAACAGCATGTTCTCCGAGCATCTAGGAAAAGCCACAAAGGTTTACATCAATGATATGCTCGTACAATATCTCAAGATCATGATCTCATCGCCCATCTGCAAGAATGTTTCGAGAGACTAGATTTGTATAAAATGAAACTGAACCCAGAAAAATGCAGGTTCACGGTGGCATCGGGGGAATTCCTTGGTACCTCGACATGTATTTTGGAATCAAAGCTAGTCCAAAAATTCATTGCGCTAATTGAGATAGCTTCCCCGAAAACCAAAGAGAAGTGCAAAGATTAACCGGGAAAGTCGGAGCACTTAATCGCTTCATCTTGCGATAAACAGAAATATGCCAACCCTTCTACGAGACCATAAAAAGAACAAAAAATTCGAGTGGTTTGAAGAATGCGGAAAAACAGTTGAAGCCTTACTTGATCACTCCCCCATTTCTCGAGGAACCCGTTGAAGGCGAGCATCTGTTTCTGTATATCGCAGTATCAACAACAGCCATAAGTGGCGTTCTCATCAGAGAAGGCAAAGAGAAAAAACCAACTATCTACGTAAGTAAAACTTTATTGAGTGTCGAGACACGGTGCCCTTTAATGGAAATACTAGCGCTCGCCGTCCTAATGTCGGCACAAAAACTGAGACCATATTTTCAGTCGCACGCGATCATATTCGTCACCTCATTCCTATTGGGAACGATTTTTCACAGTCCCAGTCAGTCAAGGAGATTACCAAAGTGGGCGGTCGAGCTGAGTGAATACGATATTGAGTAGCAAACGAAAACTTGTGAAAAATCACAAGTACTCGCTGATTTCTTGGTAGGACTCCCTATGGAGGGCATGACAAACCAAGAACCAAACTCAGGAATCGGGTTTCAACTCACGTCGCCAACTGCGAAGTGTTGGAACAATCGTTTTGGCTAATTTTTCACGTTTCAAACAATGAAGCTGAGTACGAAGCCCTCGTCGTCGGCTTGCGGCTAGCTCATAGCCTCAAGATACGCAACATCTACAAGTACCACGATTGTCAACTAGTAGCAAACCAATACATGGGGGAATATGAAGCAAGGGACGAATGGATGGACGCATACTTAAAACTCATCCAGGACCTAACTCAAGACTTCTATCAATTCGCCCTCACCCGAATTACCCGTGCAGAAATTTCCTAGGTCGATGCTCTTGCAGCCTTAGCATCGAACTCCAATCCGGGTCTCAGAAGAGTAATATTCGTATAACTCATATAGCACCCAAGCATCGGGCTGCCGGTCTTCGTAAGCATAATTAGCCCGCAAGTTGATGACGTCGACGAAATTGATGTCCAACCCGAAGAAAATTCGGAATGATATGAATACAGTTGCGATAAACCATGGATGGATATGAGCCTAGCATACATCACCGACAGAATGCTCCCTGCAGAGAAGTGGGCAGCTCGAAAGATCAAAACCCAAGCCGCACGATACGTCCTAGTAGATGGAGAAATGTACAAGTGGAGCTTCTCTTAACCATATATGACATGCGTGGAAGGAAACAAAGCCCGGAAAATCATGGAAGAGGTCCACTCTGGATCTTTCAGAAATCACTCTTGCGGAAAATCCCTCGCAATCAAAATTAAACTCCATGGCTACTATTGGCCAACGATGATCAACGATTGCTAGAAGTTCGCACAAAAATGCGAAAAATTCCAGAGGAACACGCCAACAATCCATTAACCCGCAGAGGTTCTCTCATCTATTTCAGCACCATACCCGTTCATTCGGTGGTCAATGAATATCGTCGGCCCCATGCACAAATCTAAATAGAAACGATTCATGTTAGTCTTAACAGATTTCTTCACAAAGTGGGTCGAAGCAGACTCAAACGCTAGCATTAAGGACGCCCAGGTCGAAAGCTTCGTATGGAGAAATATCATCTTCAGTCATATAATCTCGTACGAGATTGCAACATACAATGGGTCTCAGTTTATCTCGTCCAGATTAGAGGCATTTGGTAAAAAATTGAAGACACAATTAACCAAGTCTACTCCCAGATAACAGCAGAGCAACAGCCAGGCTGAAACTATTAACAAAAGCATCCTAGACGGACTTAAGAAATTCATGGACGCCAAGAAGGATCGATGGTAAGAAGAACTCAAAGGAGTCTTATTGTCACATCGAACGAAGCCAAGAAGAACAACGGGAGAACCCCCGTTCACCCTTGTATATGGGTCAGAGTGCATGATCCCGGCGGAAGTCGAATTCTCCAGAATGCGCAGAAGACTACTCCCACAACGAGAAGACTTGAAAAATCTGATGTTGCTGGATGATCTCGACCTCATCAACGAGCGCCAGGATCAGGCCCTCATACAGATTCAAAACTACCAACAAGTGGCCGCAAAGTACTACAACTCAAACCTATGTAGCCGCAGATTCAAGGATGGTGATTTACTCATGTGCAAAGTTTTCCAAGACACCACTGAATGAAATGCAGGAAAAAACGTAGCAAATTTGGAAGGACCGTACAAAGTTATTAAAGTTGTCTGGCCAGGTGCATACGAAATCGCTAACAAGCAAGACGTCAAAATTTTGAGAACCTGGAACGCGATGTATCTAAAAAAATAATATCACTAAGCAATCACGTCACAACAGATTGAACAACGAGATAGCTTGATCCTCGACAGTGGTACGTAGGCAACTCGTTGCAAGACGATTTTAGCTGTCCCCCTCTCCGAAAAAGGGGGAGTGGGTACGTATACGTATACTTGTATACTCTCACATTTTAAAATATCCTATCTCTCAAACTCGATACTTTCAAAAAAAAATCAGCAGTACAGAAAACACAGTCCAACTTCAAAGTGTCTCACTAATCTCTCACAAAGACACTAACGTCACGCAATAATGTATCACCGTATATCCCGAAAAACAGATATCGTACGAAACACATTTATAGAAAAATCTGATAAACGATTAACAAAATTTTCAATCCCGTGAACACTTCAAACACGAAAAGAGGCATACGAAAGAAAAACCCGGTTCTCAGCATCACGAGACGTCGTAAAGTCACGAAGAATCACTTTTCTAACAAACCTCGATGAAATTTCAATCTCGAAAGACCAAACGTCATATGCACCAACATGTTCTTAAACATCTATTTTTCGCAACAACTCAAAACTCAAAAACGGTAACACTTACCGTTTTATTTGTTGCTGATCAGACAAACAAACTCTAACGTCCTAAACAGACTTAGTCATCTCCCCCCCCCCCCCCCCCCACCCCCATAAAGATAGGGTCTTAGACATCCGACATAAGGATAATAGCGCGCAATAAAAGAAATCCAAATATTTTGTTCAATAGTTCCAGACGACTTCGTAATTGTCTTTGGAAAGATGCTCGATCCTCAATCAGTGCAAGTCATTAAGCAGAGAACTTTTCGCAGAGTTCAATATTAAGACGTAATCAGGACAAAACTGCAACGGGTAATGTAAGACAAAACAACCATCGCGAACCCTAAACCAAAATTAAGCCTAGGTTTTCCTTAAACCCAGAACATTGGTCTAAAACTTCTCAAGGCATAGTATCGATAAACTGATAGGAGATTCAAAAACATGTCTCTTCGCTTATATTTGTGCGTTCATGAGGCTCCATCAACTGAAATTTTCAAGTACCCTCATCTAAGACGAACAACAAATGTAACGACCCGCTGAGAGTTGGCTCTGAGACGACAACTCATATTCTTTCCGTCAATATCCACATAAAATTACTCTTGTCCTTAGCACCAAAAATCCTAGTTTATTAGAACCGCCAAGTGGCAGAGATTCAAAGCCACAAACGGCCAGTCCCGAATATAAAACATAGACACACATGGCCAGAACAAACACAAAACAAAAACATAAAAATAAAACATTCCAAACGGGATTAAGTCTTCACTCAACCTCCAAATACGGAACCGCGCCCTCGCCCATTGCCTCATCGGGATTAGGGACCCCATCATCTCGGTCCCGTCAACCACGTCAGGAAGCTCGACATCAATGGGATCATTCTCCTCAGAAAGCAACGGAAGGATACAATCAGATTTCAGGCCAGCAAAGAGTAAATTAAAGTCTCCATGAATGACTCCCAGCTCAGCTTTACGAGCAGACAGCTTGGCCTCTTAAGCATGCGGAGACGGAGCCTCTCCACCCTGAAACAGCCAAATCCCGTTCATCCCTCGTTCAATTACCACCACCGAAAGGTCCCTTATGGGAGCTCTCATCAAGGAGTCAAGGGAGTTTGAAATTTTTGCCAAACGATTCTGAAACTCGGTGCATAGAGCGCCCTTTAGGTCAGTCTTAGCCTTCACAATCCCAACGAATCGTCAAGTCTCCTCCAATTTTGATCTGCCGCTGCAGGCAATGCAACTCCGAAGCCTTGGCCTTCCTAGCCTTCTTCTACTTGAGCAAGGAGCTTTCCGTCTTCCCAAGATCCCTCTCTAACTCGGCAATCCGAGTTTCCAACCTCGATACTTCAAGGAAGTGTGTATCCTCGATAACCTCCAACTTTTCCTCGAACTTCAACGACTTATCTTTCGACTCAGCAAGCTATTTCATGAGTTTCTCAGCCTCAGACGCACAGTCGTTAATCATCCCGTCGATCAAAGACACAAACTGCGAAAGACAAAAAGAGGAATAAGAAAAGATCTAACACGCTAACGGAAAGAGATTCTTGAAACAAACCTTGACGCGGTACTGCAACCTCAAAACCCAAACCAGAAGCTCCTAAGGGGGAAGGTCCGACCTCGGCACCTTGGACACACCTCCTCTTCTCAGACGCCTCGAGATTGGCACAAGGCTTGTTGCGACCCCTTGGCGTAACAGTTGGAGTGACGATGGGAGTACGTAACCCCAAAAAAATCTCCCACTTGGTTGGGGGAAGAGGCATTGACTCAGAAGCCTGCTCTGTATCTGAAACGGGGATCAGAGTCGTGGAAGAATCCAACAGTTGTGCCACAGCGTCCATGGAACGTGCATGCACAGTAATACTCCGCCTTCAAGAACGATTGGAGAGAGAGATGGTCATTCGTCTGTAGGAGCCAAGAATCCGGTTGAGGCAAGGGAATTTGACGGGCGACATTGAGAGAGCCCTCTATCGCGGTATCACAGCGAGTCAATTCTTCCTGAAAATAAAGATACTCGGTGACATGAGTCAGAATACCTCCAGGGACGAGATAACTCGACAAACTCTCCTGGAAGGAAGTGCCCGTCACGCCAACTTTGCTCATCATGGGAGGAAGTCATCTTGGTTTGGAAAAGCTCTCAAAGAAAGACATGAAAAGTTGGAAACATGTGAAGTAAATGAAGAATGAGGGTCCAATACTTATAGGAAAATTAATCGACAAGATTTTTGAGATTACTTTAAGAACACTCCTGGCCGTACATTCCCATTAAACGCACATCACTCACCCGCAAGAGTCACATTTGACACCTATGAGCTGTGGTGTTAATTGTTAGGGTCAAAAATTATAGTCTCGAAATCGATACCCATGATTGCTAAGCTCGAGTCGGAATAACTTTGGAAATGACTTAAGGGATAAGCTTTGGAGTACACGAGGTTACAAACATCATGGAAAAAAACGAGACACATTTTATGTCTCAACGCCCACGGGCGAGGAGACCAGCCTCAAGTCTCGTAGCCCATGGGCGACAAGACACACTCAATGTTTCGTCGCTTGTGGGCGACAAGATATGCACCACATCTTGTCACCAATGGGCAACGTGACTCTCTCCTCTTCATTAACCTCACCTTCGGGTCGTAACCAAACTGATTCTCATTTCGTCTCGATTGGAGTTTCCGTTGAAGTTGGTAAAAGCAGCAAAGATTTGTCTTCTCGTAGAAACTTCAAATCAATCGTATAAAATGGTAACGGTTAACTTAACACCATTTCTATCTAAATTGTACGATCAGTTCACTATTTCACGGAACCAACGGTACATAAATCAACATCGTATGACACGCGATTTATCCGAAAGAACTCGTAAAAACCTTTAAGTCACAAAATGGCCCGAAACACGTGACAAAAGACCGCTTATGATTTTCAGACAAGCATGAGCCCAAATAAAATGACAGTCTACCGAATTTCCACAGAAGATAAATGGAATAGAAGATAAATGTCAAGTTGCCAAATAATCATTGAATATTGAGAAGATAAGGAAGATTTCGGCTAAAAGATATACTCAAATCAGAGGAAGAAAAGGAAAAACGACTGACCTATAAAGACATATATATGGAGGGATGAATCGAGGACGAAAGGGATCCAAAAAATAAACCTTAGGGAATTATTGTTAGCTTTAGGAGAACTTAGAATCTAGGTACCTAGACTACCAAGTTCAACACTTAGAACGTTTCACTGCTTTTTTCTTTAGTTCTCCGTTGTTGACCATTTTCTGGCCTTCTGTTTTCAGTGAATCTTTGTAACTTTACCTCATCTAAATCAATAAAACACTTCTGAGCAATTTCTTTGAATATTTTTTTTATTGTCTCTTTTCGTGTTTGAGTGTTTGGATAGGGCCTGATATTTACCACTATTGTGCCATGATATCAGCCATATTTAGATTCTATTATATGTGTTTGGAGTATTTTTCAGAGTATTTTCAGGTTCAGGTATGTTCTGGAGAACTTTGGTGATTCTGGAGCTTTTAGAGATGCAGAACTAGGAAGATACTTCAGATGTTTAGCTATGGATGGATACCTTCCCAAGGTGAGATTGAGCTGATATTTTGACAGAAGATATAGATTTGAGTTATATTTCTAATTCCACATGTTTGAGGTCCATCAGATGTTTAGATCTAAAGTTATGTCCAGTTTACTGAAGAGTGGTATGTCTGCCTCGCGAGAGGAAACTGTCGAGGGGATGAATGAGTGTCGATCGACGGCACAGACTTACCATCGATCGAAGGTGATCCCAAAAGAAAGGCCCGACTTTTTTTATGACCGACTTAAGCCTAAATGTCATGGCAAGTTACCAGAATACCCCTTCATGAGTTTAGACCTAATTTATATAGTTTTCTAAGCCATTGTTGACGGTTAAGCTTTATTTTATCTATTATTTTGGGGGTTAGGAGAGAAGGGAAGAAATCCTTCAGAGTCCTCCTGGAACTCCTTTGGCTCTTTATTTTATTTTTATTCTATTAATCTATGATTTCTGTGACAAAGATCATGTCTGAGTAGATCTCTAGTTACGTTTAGGGTTTATTAATAATATTGATGGATTATCCAAACAATAGAATTTCTAGGGTGATTATTAGATCTATCAATAGAATTGTCTTTATTGCTTGTGTTCTAGTGTAGCTAACTAAAACCCTGATCATAGTATAGTTAGGTGCAAGTGAGAACATGGTCTACTACCAGAATTAATAGTGTTGAGCTAGGTTGCTAGAAACAAACGAGAGTTGATTTAGTTAAATCTAGTGAACATATAGATTAGGTCTTAATGCTTGACTCAAGAGACCATCGATAGACGCAAGATCATTTCCATCGATCGACGGTCATTTTGTGTCAACAAGCGAGAGTTGAGACATCGGACGTAGTCAATAGATTAGACTCGCAGCGAGAGATGTTCGTCTTTTAAATTAGATATCGAGTTCTATGATTAAAACCTTAGTTTATATCCTCTATAATCAACTTGCCTAAAACCCTAGATCTAGCTATTTATTAATATTGTTAACAGGAACCAATCAATCAACTTGCTTCTTTATTCACTGCTTATTAATTTGTTTGCCTAGCTTAATCTAAACATCTATAGTCTGTTGTGTGGTCACGCTCCCTCTGGATTTGATCCCTAAATACTACAATTTGACCTCTCTTTGCAAGAGTAGTTCGTAGGGTTAATTTGAAAAAGTTTGCACTGAAATACATAAAAACCCTCATGTCAAATTTGGTGCCGTTGCCGGGGAGCGAGGATCACCATTAGACTTGATTAATAGATTTAGTCTAGGTATTTTTCTATATTTGTTTACTTAAATAATAAAATTTCTTGTGTTTCAGGTACACACTAGTACCAGGAAGCAATGAAGAGAGGAATTTTGGGTTCTTCAAAAAAGGAACCTGCTGATTCGTGCACGATCCATAAGTCTACGAGGACAGTCGACACCCTCCAAGCAGTGATCGCTAGCAAAGAGAAGCGCTAACATCATGACATCGATCGACACCCACACTTCACCGTCGACCGATATACTTGCGAGATGATAGAGAAAGTCGAAATACTCATACTGAGAGTTGACAAGAATGGCATCTTACGAGACGAACGAGGTCGTGCGCACAACAGTGCAGGGCAATTGATTCATGAACATGGGACTGAAATCGCTGATGCTACTGCTGTTACTGTAAACTCTGGGATTGAACGACAAAAGGCACTTAAAGACTACAGGCCTTAGGATTCCTACGCCAAAAGGTATGCGATGCGTCGTTCTGCACCACAAAGGAATGTCTTTTAACTGAATCCGGCATATATATCTCTTGTGGTTCAGCACTCTTTTCATAGTCTTCCTCATGAATTTCCTAGTAGCCACCTTGAATCATTCGATGATTTAGCGTCAACCATTAAGTGCAATGGAGTCTCTGAATATTACTACTTCTGCAAACTATTCCCATACTCTCTTGTTGGAGAAGAACCATGTTGGTTCAAGAGGTTGCCACCAGGATCTCTCACTACCGGGAATGACTTCACGAACGCCTTCCTCACCAACTTTCTCTATGATATTGAAGCAAATATGAAGATCGATATGGAAGCTATGCTGACATATATGGTAGAGGAAGAAGAAGAAGAAGAAGATGGATATGGAGAGCTGAGCAGAGTAGAAGAAGCCGATTTGAGTGATTCGACTTCAGCATCGATCGACACTAAGACTTCAATGTCGACCGACGTTAAGACACAACATCGATCGACACTAACCCCTGTTGTCGATCGACACCATTCTTGGATCTAGAAGAATTCGTGAAACAGTTGGATGGAGCACAACCTGAAGACTTAGGTCAGGAATCAGAGTAGAACCTTAATGACGATAAGCACACTTCGAGAAGAGATCTGGAAACTTCACCAAAAGCAGGCATCGATCGACACCCACCAGAGAGCATCGATCAACAGCCACCCAACTTCATCAATCAACACCCATTATTGGACGAACAGAAAAGTTACATGATTGAACCAAGACCGGTTGAGGAGAGAATGCACGTGTCCAAGACCTCACACCTTTCTGTCCCTGAACATTTACAACCACCTATCTGCACAGAAGAAGCTGCTGGTTTTCGCAAAAGAGCGAAGATGGTACATGAACCTGTGAAGTTTGTGGTTCCTAGTGCTGTTTTTGACATTGAATCTCCTATTCCACCATATGGAAGTGTGAATATGGATCTCTACGTTGAGATATTTGATGATCTTCAGCATACAGTTATTTCTCAGAGAGTATTTAAGTATGAAGGTGACACTGGCCAAGGACCATCGGTCGCAGCATCGATCGACACCATCACTGGTTAATCGATCGACGCAGCCATTGGAACATCGATCGACATCAACACTAGAGCGTCGATCGACACTCAACACGGATCAGAGAAGAATGAGTTTGAAGTGTTTCGTAATCTTTTTGATGGAGGCACCACAGGATCAGAAAAGTCTGGGGGAAAGAAGAAGAGGAATTGGAAGAAGAGAAAAGGGATCAAGGAAGGTCCTTAGTTATCATTGATTCCCCACTTCTCAGATGGTGTCAGGAAGTACATAGTGCGCAGCAGATCCTTCTCGCATTAATTTGCGAAGATTCGAGCAATCCTTATTGCTGAGATGATAGATAAAGGAGAAGATTCTATGGAGGCTTTCGCAAAATGTGTGATGAAGCTGAAGATATTGGACATTTGGAATTGTTTTGGAGCAAGTTCCCAATCTCATGCGAACTGAATCAGAATTCCGAAACGTCGAGCTTAAGACTATAACCAAGCGCTGAGTGGGAGGCAACCCACTGTTTAGTAAATTTTTATTTAGATTTTACTTGTACTACTATTTATTTCGAGTTTCATTTTATTTTTACAGACTATTTGAGTCCACCATAGATCGACACCATAGGCACCATCAGTTGAAAATGGATCGCGACCATCGATCAACCACACATGCCTACCATCGATCGACTCCCTTTTACAGAAAGAGGTATCGAGTTTTCTATTTAAGCTATTTACTTATGATTTAATTTTTCCTAACCAATTTGGGACGGATTACACTAGGGACAGTGTAATTAATTCTGGGAGAGGTTTGCTAATGCTATTTGATTGTTTTTGAGTGTTATTTATATCTATATAAGTTGTTCAAAAAGTTTTATTGAGTCAAGAAGAAGATTATGATCAAGATTTATTACTAACTAATCATGCTATAAGCACCATTCTTAGAAGGTTGTTTTCAGAGATTAGTAGAGATACCAAAGTAGATCATCCTGCCACTATATCACACTTGCTTAGAAATTTTGAAGGAACCGAAGCTGATTTCCAACACTAATCATGACATTATTTGCTTGCTTTGGAATTTGGTATAAACTAGATTGGATTCCTTCTGCAAGTCTGGAAGGTAGAAGTTTGAGTGCTTCTTATTCCCCTCTCTTTCCCCTTCAGATTAAAAAAGGAGTCGAACAGGATTTGGTGGCTATAACCATTAAAGCTTGATTCATGTAATCCTAGAAAGATATAAAGGTCAAAAGGAAGTGAGCAGGATGGCAAAAATCATTAGGGCTTGATTTATGGAATCCTATCCAAATATCTCAGTGAATTAAAAAAAATGATACCCTTAAAACAAGGAGACATTGACTGAGAAAAAGTGAGAAGAGAGAGAAGAAAGGAATCAGAGAAGGCTGCCTGTGTGTTCAGATACTTGCAGGGGTAAGAGTCCATATATCCTTTGATCGATACTCCCAAGGTAAAGCATGCACTTTTATTTTATGCAAAGAAATAAAATTAGTAGAGGGGCGAGTTAGACTAGTATTCGCTAAGTTATTGGTAGAATGGATTTGGTTGTTATAGTAGGATAAGGTTTATAAAGTGTCTCTCTGTTTGACTTGATAGAATGTGGTTGCAACAAAGTAGGGTGACAGTTATACTTAGACATTATGTGAGTCTCCGCTTTTCAACACCTCTTTCACAGGCTTTGTTTGCTTGAGGACAAGCAAAAGGTTGAGTTTAGGGGAGTTGATAGGGCCTGATATTTATCACTATTGTGCCATGATATCAGCCATATTTAGATTCTGTTATATGTGTTTGGAGTATTTTTCAGAGTATTTTCAGGTTCAAGTATGTTTTGGAGAACTTTGGTGATTCTGGAGCTTTTAAAGATGCAGAACTGGGTAGATACTTCAGATGTTTAGCTATGGATGGAGACCTTCCTAATGTGAGATTGAGCTGATATTTTTCAGAAGATATAGATTTTAGTTATCTTTCCAATGCCACCTGTTTGAGGTCCATCGGATGGTTAGATCTAAAGTTATGTCCAATTTACTGAAGAGTGGTCTGTCTGCTTCGCGAGAGGAAACTGACGAGGGGATGAATGAGTGTCGATCGACGGCACAGCCTTACCATCGATCGACGGTGATAACATAAGACAGGACCGACTTGTTTTATGATCGACTTAAGCCCAGATGTCATGGCAAGTTATCAGAATACCCTTGCATGAGTTTAGACCTAGTTTATATAGTTTTTCAAGCCATTGTTGACGGCTAAGCTTTATTCCATCTATTGTTCTAGGGTTAGGAGAGAAGGGAGGAACTCCCTCAGATTCCTCCTTGAACTTCTTTGGTTTTTTATTTGATTTCTATTCTATTCATCTATGATTTCTGTGACAAAGATCATGTCTGAGTAGATCTCTTGTTGGGTTTAGGGTTTATTAATGGTATTGATAAATTAGCCAAACAATAGAATTGCTAGGTGATTATTAGATCTATCAATAGAATTGTCTTTATTGTTTGTGTTCTAGAGTAGCTAACTAGAACCCTGATCATAGGATAGTTGAGCATGGCCTACTACCAGAATTAATACTGTTGAGATAGGTTGCTAGAAACAAAGGAGAGTTGATTTAGTTAAATCTAGTATATCGATTAGGTCTTAATGCTTGACTCGAGAGACCATCGATCAACGCAAGATCAATTCCATCGATCGACGGTCATTTCGTGTCCACAAGCGAGAACTGAGACATCGGACTTAGTCAATAGATTAGACTCGCAGGGAGAGCTGGTCTTCTTTTACATTAGATATCGAGTTCTATGATTAAAACCCTTAGCTTCTATCCTCTATAATCCACTTGCCTGAAACCCTAGATCTAGCTATTTATTAATATTGTTAACAGGAACCAATCAATCAACTTGCTTCTTTATTCAGTGCTTATTAATTTTTTTCCTAGCTTAATCTAAACATCTATAGTCTATTGTGTGCCCACGCTCCCTGTGGATTCGATCCCTAAATACTACAATTTGACCTCTCTTGGCAAGAGTAGTTCGTAGGGTTAATTTGATAAAGTTTGCATTGAAATACATAAAAACCCTTTTGTCATGTTTACACAAAGAATCCAGGACCTCAAGAAAAGTTATGATTTCTTCACTTTCCTACGATCACATCAAGGAGCTACAAACCTTAGGCCCCAACACACTCCATTCCAAGTGACATGGTGTGTTTATGGTTGTAGCAGGGTATGAATATCCTAAACATTTAACTATCAAATTAACCCTAATTTTAACACACAAATAAAACTCTTGCCAAGAGAGATAAGGTGTAGTATTTAAGGATCAAATCTACAGAGAGCAATGACACACAATATATTTCTTATTTCTAATGACTAAGCTAGGTTATATATATATATATATATATATTAGTGGCATTTAATCATCTTATGGAATTATTCCTTATCAGGAAGTATAGATGAAATATGGAAATATGATAATAATGCAAATATGGAAATATGTTTTTAAACTAACGGGAAAATCGCATAAAAAACTTGAAAGTGGCACACACTGACACTTTAAACCTTGAACTTTTTCGACTATCACTTTAAACCTTCAAAGTGACATTTGTATCACAAAAAAACCTTCAACTTGGCTTACTTTTTCATCAAGTAAAAATTGACCTTTTCAATAGGTAAAAGTGATGATGTGTAAGGTTTTTTCGAAAAATAATTATTATTTAATTAATAAAATAAATAAAAAAAATCCCTTAAACTAACTAAACGCAAATGTAAATATGCTAGACCTAGGGTTTCAAGCTTAATGGATTATAGGGAATAGGAAGAAGGAAATGTAAATATTCTAGAACTTAAATATTGACTATTATGACCATTTTAACTTCAACTCTCGTATGCGAGCAAAAGGAAAGACCATTGATCGACGGCTAAGGCCTGATGTCGATCGATGGTGAAATCATAAGAAAGTGTGAACAAGATTAGATATGTTGTGGGAACCGAAATTCACACCGTCATTTCCGTAAATTAAGGAAAGTCAAGAAACCCTTCCTTTCCCTGAGGTCTCGGATTCTCTGCGAGAGCCAATGACAAGTATTAGCCGCGTTCTAGGCCTCTTTGGGCCGTATTTTGACTTAAACGTTTTTTACGATCTCTCTGAAAGAACGTCTAATGATACAAAGCCGCTTTGGCTAGGAAGTTCACACTTCTCGAATAGTTTAGATGATTGTGGCGTTGATTTAACCGTTGCCGTTTATAAGATAACCATGAACTTCATTCAGGAAAATGAGTCTTCGTGGTTTTTATCGTAAAGTCTCGACGATAAATCCGATTGAGACAAAGCGAGGGGTTGATCAGTCGAGGTTCAACGGAAGACATAAGATCTGCTTTATGTTCTGCCCAGCTCGCCACGGGGGAAAGTTGGGTTGGTCCAACTCTCCGAACGGGCGAGTTGACCATCTTGCTTGGTCCAACTTACCGAATGGGTGAGTTAACCACCTTGGTTTGTTCAACTCGCCAAATGGGCGAGTTGACCGTCTCGTTTGGTTCAACTTGCCGAACGGTCGAGTTAACCGTCTTGGTTGGTCCAACTCGCCTATTCGGCGAGTTGACTGTCTCGCTTAGTCCAACTCGCCCGTTCGGCGAGTTAACCGTCTTGCTTGTTCCAACTCGCCGAACGGGCGAGTTGACCGTCTTTCTTGGTCCACCTCGCCAAATGGGCCAGTTGATCGTCTTGCTTGGTCCGACTCACCAGCTCGGGCGAGTTGGAATCGAGCTATACAGTCTTTTCATTGTTTCAATACTCGGGATCCGTTTATTCGAGGCTTAGAGCAACCTTTCTCGAGGACTCATCTTTTTCAAAATTCATACGAAACTTGACTTTGTTTTCCCTCTCTTCTTTTCTTTAAAATATTATCTCCTCTTTTTTAAAGAGGATTTTTTCCAAGAAGTTTCAGGCGTTGATTCCGTCGTAACCGATTTTGACCCCGACATATGTTCACCAAGCTAATTAGACTAGCTCTAACATGCGCCTAACAACCTAGTTCAATGGAGTCTATTTTGGCACATAAATACTCTCGTAGTCGTCCATGTCCTACTTTCGAGATCGTAGTTAGCTACTCTAGAATGCAAGCATTAAGCACAACTCAATTGATGGATACTAACTTAACCTAGCAATCCCACTTTTGGGCTAATCCATGATTGCCATAATTATACCCTAAATCTAGTTGATAACTACTCAAACATAATTAATGTAAGAACAATAGTCTGAATGTAATTCATGGATAAAATATTGGGGTTCCAGTACAAATCTCCCTAAGAATTTATTAATCTTCTCCCCTATAAACCTTAAAGTTATAATAGAAAACTCATCTCTCTTTTTTTTCTTCTCTCTCCCACACTTTTTCTGCATGTAATACATAAAGCATAAATATAAAACTCTAAAATCTAGGTTAAAACTTTTCCAGGTATCTTCGTCATTTGTCTCTAACTTGGGCTTGAGATCGTTTTTTTTAATTGGTTATCGATCAATGGCAAGTTTGCAACATCGATCGATCTTGATCTTGTATCATCGGTCGATGACAAGTTTGTGTCGTCGATCGACGATTGTCTTGTACTTCAACTTTCTTACTGATCAGCTAAGGATTCTTCTCCTCTAAATGTTCCAAAAGCTCCACGTATCTCCATATATCTCCGAAACGTACATGTACCTGTAAAGACCTTAAACATAGCCTAGACACACATAATAGACACCAAATAGAGCCCTATAACATGGCCAAAAATGGTAATAAATAGGATATATCAACTCAAGAAAATAAGCCTGTGAAAGAGGTTTTGAAAAGCGAAGACTCACATAATGTCTAAATATAAGTGTCACTCTACTTTGTTGCAACCACATCCTATTAAGTCAATCACAGAGAAACTTTACTTACCCTATCTTAGTATAACAACCAAATTCATTCTACCAACAACTTAGCGAATACTAGTCTGACTCACCCCTCTACTGATTTCATTTCTTTGCATAAAATAAAAGTGCAGGCTTTACCCTATGAGTATCGATCAAAGGACTTAGGGACTCTTACCCCTGCAAGTATCTGAGCACATCGGTAGTCTTCTCTAATCCTTTTCCTCTCTCTCTTCTAAATTCTCTCAATCAATGTATCCCTTCTTTTGAGGGTATCATTTTTTTAATTGATTGAGATATTTTGGACAGGTCTCCATGAATGAAGCCCTAATTGTTTTTTCCACCAGATCGTTTTCACTTCTTTTTAACCTTTACCTTTTTCTACAATCATATGAATCAAGCTTTAATGGTTAAAGCCTCCAAATCCTCTTTGACTCTTTTTTTAATCTGAAGGGGAGAGAGAGGAATCAAAAGCACATAGACGTTTACCTTCTAGGCTTGTGGAAGGAATCCGATCCAGTGTATACTAAGCCCAAAAGCAAGAAAATAATGTCAGGATTAGTGTTGGAAATCAGCTTCGGTTCCTTCAAACTTTCTAAGAAAGTGTCATATAGCGGCATGATGATCCACTTTGGTATCTCTAGTAATATCTGCAAACAACCTTCTAAGAATGGTGCTAAAGTGTGGTTAGTCAATCATAAAATCATAGTCCCCTTCTTAACTCAATAAAACTTTTTGAAAAACTTATATATATATATATATAGAAATAAAACTCAAAAACAAATAAATAACATTAGCGAACCTCCCCAGACTTAGATTACACTGTCTCCAGTGTAATTCGTCCTTGATTGGTTAGGAAAAATCAAACCATAAGTAAATAGATTAAGTGTAAAACTCGATACCTCTCTCTGTAAGAGGGTGTCGATCGATGGTAGGCGGGTGTGGTTGATCGATGGTCGCAATCCATTGTCAACTAATGGTGCCTCTATGGTGTCCATCGATGGTGGACTTAAATTGTCTGTAAAACAAAGTAAAAATCAAAATAAATAGTAGTATAAGTAAAAATTAAATAAAAACTTACTAAATAGTGGGTTGCCTCCCACTCAGCGCTTAGTTATAGTCCTATGGTTGACGTTTGAACTTTCTGACTAGAATGGAGGTGGGTCAACACTTGGAAAACAAGTGTCTACATCTTCTTTGCTCTTCTGAAACCATGTACCAATGAAGCTTCTCATTGCCTCATCTCCTATGGCTTTCTCATTCTTCGTGATCTCCTCAGCAACCTCCACTGAATGCATTCTCCTTTGTAGATTCTCAATATTGTGTTGTAGCATTCTAAGTCTGGCAGCTGTAATCTCTGATATATCTCCAATTGTTGAGAAATATTTTCCTTCATTAGGCTTTGAGAAAAAGTAATCTCATCGAATATGTCTTCTAATTGTTTTTCTGCTGCGGGCTTCTGTCTGTCGAACTTAGTATCGATCGACGGCTTGATGCTCGCGTCGCTCGATGTCACTCTGTATGCTCCAATTGTATGTTGTCTTTGAACAGTATCCAAATCTTGCTTCATCTCATCCATGCATGTAGTCAACCCGGGGAGGCACTTGTCTATAGGATAGTAGACATCATCAAGCCTCTTGTAGAAATCATCCAGTGACATCTCTTGAGCTTTGTAGATCTCTTGCACAATATCATCAATCTCTACTCTAATGTATGTCTTTTACTTTGTCATAGACATAGTGATCTTTGATGTATGTTCTGGTAAACATATGTAGCTCTGCTCAAACATAGTAGCTCTCTCTAGAACTGCTCTGATGTCTGCTTCTTGCACATTCACGACTCTACCGTCTATAGCTTGTGGATTACCATTCTCATCTTTGTAGACGCCATACTCATCTTTCTTTTCCCAATGGAAAATTCTTTTGCATTCAGCATCATAAGCTCTGTTGATTGATGCTTGATTATCCGCTTTAACATTCTTTACCTAGCCAGCGTCTTCTATTGCTAGGCCGTGATACTCAATCAGCTCTTCCTCTTGGTAGTCTGCATCATAAGCTTCACCGTATCCTTGGTATGTCTGATGGTATCGATCGATGGTGTATGGTGACCGTCGATCGATGCTCGATAGTCAGATTGTTGGCCGAAAAGATTCCCAGCTCCATTAGCCATCGCAAGTATATCTGCCACATCTTCCCTCGTGACATGCAGGATTCTGCCATCCATAGCTCTTGCGTGACCGTCTGGATCTCTCATAATACCAAACTCATCTGGTTGTAGATAATCATACTCCCTCTCGCATTTTGTAACTGAATCCAGTTCGGAATCTTAGTTAATACCAATATCTAATGATGGTGATTGGTTACCATCGGTCGACTTCGATTTCCCGAGTTCATGGGAAACATGCAAAACACCAGCCTCTTCCAAAGCAGTACCTCGGTATTCGATTATCTCTTCTTATTCGTAGTCTTCGTCGTGCTCGAGGTATGCTAGGTTGCAATCGAGATCTGCATGGTAGGTGTTGATCAGTTCTGAACGGTGGGTGTCGATCGATAATAAGTCATGGGCATCAATCGATTGTTGAACTGCAAGCTCGTCGATCGATTGTCCGGGGTGGGTATCGATTGATGCACCTTCTTCCGACTCCTCATTGAGATCATATTCACAAAAGCATGTGGACTCAAGCTCTGCATCATTACATAATTCGATCAGAGTAGCTTTGCTCTTATTCTTAACAGGTTCATAAAAATATTTTGATCAATTAGAGATATATACAACCTGTTTAGCTTCATATCGCAGATAGCTCCCACAGTAGCCATGAATGCTCTCCCAAGTAGTAGCGAGGAGATTCAGTCTATCCTGATGTCCATCACAGGGAAATCTACTGGGACTAGGGTGTTGTTAATCTGTACTGGAACATCTTTTACCACCCCTCCTGAGTTCACTCTTGAGCAGTCTATGAACGTGAAAGAATCATTGGAGGGTTCCACTCTCAGGTTCATCTCATCTGCCATAGACTTTGGCATAATGCTCACTGATGATCCAGTGTCACAAAGGGCATTGGGATATTCGTGGCCTTTGATGAAGCATGGAATCACGAACTTTCCACGATCACTCTTCTTCTTTAGGCAAGTCCTCTGCTTCAGCTTCTCTCTGAGATGATTGAGCATGATTTCTATATCATCATCATCTGTCTCCCTTGTTTCCCTGAAAAACATCCACAATCTGTGAGTATAATAAACTACATCAAAATAGATATCTAGAGGAATATTTAAAAACTCTTTTAGCAAAGTTATCCATCTCCTTTTCATTGCCTTCTATGCGTTGATGTTTGGAGATCTTTTTCTTCCTCTTAAAATGTCCCTCATCTTCTCTATCAAGATCCATAGCTTCAGATGTATTTATATTTTGTTCTGAAACTGTCACGGTCGGACGCAAAATCAAGTTTGCATTGATGTTTGGAAGTCGAACATGTTTCCTTATTTGTCGATCGATGCTAAGGTCGCACTATTGATTGATACGTACATCACTCTTTCGGTCGATGCTCGAACATTTGTGTCAATCGACGTTAGTCGATTCACACGAAGCCACTGATACTGCAGGCTTCACTGTCGATCGATTCTCATTGCTTGGTGTCGATCGACACCAATGAGAACTGCCGAATGACATACACGCAACTCGCTTTCTTGGAGCTTCTATCTCTTAACTTCCTGCCAAAAATTATCATCAATCAATGCATTGACGTGGTGCTTTTGTCCAACCTCTATTTTCTCCTTAATCAAGCTCTCATACCTCCTAATGGTTTCGCTTGTTTGCATCACCTGATTCTCCAACTTCGTCACATGGGTGATGAGGTTTTTGAACTTGGTATTGAGGTTGAGGTACAAACCATCTATTTTTCCATTGAAATCCACAGTCATCTTCTGCTGTCCCTCTAAAACTCTGTCAACCATTGCTTTGATCTTGTTTTCTTGAGCTTCTGGAGAAGGATTCTGGTAGTAAGAAGATCCATAAGTTATGTTGTTGTTGAAGGGCTTTTGCTGTGAACTCTGATTAAAGTTACTCCTTTGACTAGTCCCATAGGAGTTCCTGTTGAAACATGGATTCCCTTGTCTCTGGAAACCATTCCCATCGATGTAGTTCACATCCTTTTCTTCAATCTCATCTTCTCAAGAATCTATTGCCTCTACTTTCGCAAAAGTAACCTGCTTCTTGAGAAAATTTTGAACACTATCTAGCTTCGCCTTGACTTCATCAATCTGGTCCTTGCTCACAGCTGGAGTTGATTTCCTCCTCTCAAAATCTGTGTTCTTGGTACTGCTGTTGGATGCCAGATTCTCAACCAATCTCGTAGCTTCTTCAGGACTCCTAGTGCTGAAGGTTCTCTCACTGGCTGTGTCCAAAGCCATCTGATATTGTAATCCAGTACCTTTGAAGAAAGTGCTAAAAAGTTGTATTTCGTTGAACTCGTGATGTGGACAATCTCTCTGGTATGACTTGAATATGATCCAGGAGTTTCTAAAAGACTCTGAGGGTTCTTGTGAAAAGGTAGAAATCTTGCTCCTTAGAACTTCTGCTCTCGCGTCATTAAAAAAGTTACGCAAGAAAGAGTTCTTGATGTCAGTCCAAGATGTCAAAGATTTTGGTGGTAGCTTCTTAAGCCAATATGAATCTTCTCCATCAAGTGAGTACTTGAAGAGCCTACAAAAGAGATAGTCTTCAGGGACTCCATTAGCTTTGATAGCAGTCTCTAGATCCTCAAATCTCTCTAGATGAGCCATAGGATGCTCATTTCGCAACCCATGGTAAGGCGTCTACGCTACAAGTCCAAAGAAAGCGGGCTTGATCTCAAAATCGTTTCTCTTAAAAGATGGAGGACGAATGGCAGATTTATTGGCGTAGAACTGGTCTGAACGGTTGTAGTCAGCCAGTGTTCTCTGAGCAGCTTGGGCATTAGCTTCAGGTTGAGCTACTGCAGCGTCTGCTTCTGTATCAGAGATTACAGCCCCCTGATCGTCTATCTTTTGACCTGCTGCATTACGCAGATGACCGTTGAGGTCATGCAAGTCTCCATTCTCATTTTGAACCAATTCTAAAGTCGCAACCATATGAACTCGTCTGCTGCGGTCAATCGATGCGGGTAGGCTTCTGTTGATCGATGAGGTGTGATCGTTATCGGTTGATGCTCGAGTTCTGATGTCAGTTGATGCTGTCTGTAAAGAAGTGTCGGTCAACTCGGAGTAGATGTCATCGATCGATGCTTGTCGTCTTTCTTTGTGCATCGTACGTTCGAGTTTTTATGGGTCTGAGAATAGTAGTTCTTGTCCTTTATTGCTCCTGGTACTTTTTTTGCATGTACTTGAAAAACAAAGAAAAGAAAAATTTAGTAACTTGAAAGTAAAAACAAACCTAGACTAAATCCTAGAAATCAAATCTAATGACGATCAATGCTCCACGGCAACGGCGCCAAATTTGACATGGTGTGTTTATTTTTCTAGTAGGGTATGAATATTCTAAACAATTAACTATCAAATTAACCCTAATCTTAACATACAAATAAAACTCTTGTCAAGACAGATCAAATGTATTACTTAAGGATCGAATCCACAAAGAGCAATGACACACAATAGATTTCATATTTCTAAAGACTATGTTAATAGATTTCATATATATATATATATATATTAGTAGCAATCAATCAATTTAAGGAATTATTTATTATCAGGAAGTATAGATGAAATATGAAAATATGATAATAATGCAAATATATTATTAAACAAACTAAACGCAAATGTAAATATGCTAGATATAGGGTTTCAAGCTTAATGAATTATAGGGAATAAGAAGCACAGAAATGTAAATATTCTAGAATTCAAATATTAACTATTCTAACCCTTTTAACTCCAACTCTCGTATGCGAGCAAAAGGAAAGACCATCGATCGATGACTAAGGCCTGATGTCGATCGATGATGAAATCAGAAGGAAGTGTGAATGAGATTTGATATGCTCATTAAGCTAATTAGAACAGCTCTCGCATGCACCTAACAACCTAGTTCAATGGAGTTTATTCTTGCACATAACCTACTCTCAAAGTCGTCCATTTCCTACTTTCAAGATCCTAGTTAGCTACTCTAGAATGCAAGCAGTAAGCACCACTCAATTGATGGATATTAACTTAACCTAGCAATCCTACTTTTGGGCTAATCCATGATTGTCATCATTCAGCCCTAAATCTAGTTGATAACTACTTAGACATAATTAAAGTAAGAACAATAGTCTGAATGTAATGCATAGATAATATATTGGTATTCCAATACAAATCTCCCAAAGGAGTTATGAATCTTCTCCCCTAGAAACCTTAAAGCTATAACAGAAAGCTGAACTCACTTTTTTCTTCTTTCTCTCCCACACTTTTTATGTGTGTAATACACAAAGCATAAATATAAAACCATAAAATCTAGGTTAAAACTCGTCCAGGATATCTTCGTCATTCGTACCTAACTTGGGCTTGAGATCGGCTGTCTATGAATTGGTTATCGATCGATGAGAAGTGTGCAACATCGATCGATCTTGATCGTGTATCATCGGTCGATGGCAAGGTTGTGTCGTCGATCGATGACTGTCTTGTACTTCGACTCTCTTACTGATCAGCTACGGATTCTTCTTATCTAAATGTTCCAAAAGCTCCAAGTATCTACATATATCTCCAAAACGTACCTGGACCTGTAAAGACCTTAAAACATAGCCTAGACACACGTAATAGACCCCAAATAAAGCCTAAAAAATGGCCTAAAACTGATAATAAATAGACTATATCACCAAATTAGAGCGGTCGGTACATATGACCAGCCTCATATCCATGGGAATAGGGCGGGTATTAGACATCCAGCGGTGGAGAACAACAACTTCGACAGAAAGTCTAACCTGATCAATATGATCCAGGGCGACAAGTACCATGGGCTTGTTTTAGAGGATCATTTGGATAATTTTGATAAGTTGTGTGGCACAGTGAAAATTAGTGACATTTCTGAAGATGCATTTAAGTTGAGGATGTTCTCATTCTCTTTGGGAGACAAGGAACACATGGGAGAAGAACCTACCAAGATCATCTATTGAAACATGGGAGAAATGCAAGAAAGCCTTCCTCAGCAAGTTTTTCTCTATCTCCCGAACCGCCAAGCTTAGGAATGAGATCTTTGGGTTACAGCAGAAGAACCTTGAAGGTTTTGGAGAAGCATGGGAAAGGTTTAAGGGATTCATATCACAGTTCCCTCACCATGGCTTCACTAATGAGAGACTACTAAGTAGTTTCTATAAAGGAGCCTTGCCTAAGTATATAAGTAGGCTGAACACTGCTAGTAGTAGGCTGAACACTGCTAGTAATGGTTTCTTCTTGGGGAGAACTGCGCAAGATGGTATGGAACTTGTAGAGAACATGTCTCAAAGCGACTCAGTCTACAATGATGATTGTGATAGATAAACCCAGGTGGAGGTGGTAATGACTCATTCATTAGGAATGAGCTGAAGTCTCTACAAGACAAGTTGGATATTCTTCTCTCTAATAGGGCTATATAATAGAAGGTAAACCTTGTTGGTGAGCAAGACCAAGAGGAGGCTTCTGAGGTTATGAGGTTGAGGGTTTAGAAGGACAACAAGAGTTGTGCTTCATCAATGCTAATGGTCAATGGTAAAAGAAGGAGTCTAACTTTTAGTACCAAAACACATTCAAGAACAAGCATCAATACCAGAAAACCTACCAGCAAAAACACTTCTATAACAATCAGCAAGGTGGCTATCAAGCCAAGCAAAGCTATCCTCCAGGTTTTCCCTCCAAAGGAAATTAGACTACTCAAGAACAAGGGAATTGCTCATAAGCTCAACCCAAAGATAGCAGTGTGGAATCAATGTTCACACAACTCTTAGAGTCTCAATCAATAAGTGCAAGAACATTGGAGATGAATTGAAGAACATCCACACAAAGATTGATGGAAGCTACAATGAGCCCAACAACAAGTTGAAGGATTTAGAGAATCAGTTTGCCTCCATGAGCTCAAACTCTAATCCCCCGATGGGATCTTTACAAGGGAAATCAGAGCAGAACCTCAAAGAGTATTGCAATGCCATTTATGAGATTTTATTGAGTGATCATGAAAAATAAGTGGATCAGATGAAAAGACTCTTGTATGGAACTGAGATTTAACAGGTTGAGACACATATTGTAGCCATAGCTGAAGCACGGATTGTGGAGAAGGCTAAAAAAGGTTGTGGAGAGAGTTGAGATACAAGTCGTAGAGAAGGTTGAGGAAAAGGTTGTGCAACCAGCTGAACACAAGGCTGAGAAACCAGTTAATAAGAAAATTGTCCAGAATTTGAAGGAGGTTGAGCTGGAAGAAACTCCTGAGGTTGAGCAATCACCTTATGTTAAGCTCCCATTTTCACAAAGGTTCCTCACTAAAGCTCAAAAGAAAGTGATCTCCAAGTTCATAAAAGACATGAATGATGTTGGAGTTAAGCTTCCAGAGATCTCGAATATGCATGATGCTCATATCCAAATGATGCTCATCAAGGACATTCTAGCTCACAAAGAAGAAGTAGGAGAACTTCTAGATATTTCTACTGCAAGGCTTGATCCACAAGTCCCACCAAAGTCTCTTCCTAAGCTTGAAGACCAAGGGAAGTTCACATTACCTTTCTCTCTTGGTGAATTCACACTTGATGATGCTCTTGTTGATTTTGGTGCAAGTGTGAATGTGATCTCATTGGAGATAGTGAATATATTAGGGATTAAGAACATGGAGACAAACACTTCTTCACTCATGTTTGGGGATTCTTCTTCTACAACCCTTATTGGTCTAATCAAGGACTTTCCTTTGAAGATTGGAACATGCACCATTCCAATAGACCTCACTGTTTTTGATATGATGACTAAGAGGAGAGTACCATTGATCTTAGGCACACCATTCCTTGCTATTGTGGGTGCTTGCATCGATTTCCCTAACAAGAGGGTGATTCTCCACAATGTCAACAAAGATACATCCTACCCAAGTAAGTCTCCAATGATGAATGTGGAGTATTGTGGAACCATCACTTGTGGAGAACCTCCCATTGAGAATATGAAGGATGAAGTGGTTGTTAGTGGGCAAGAAAGTCTCGATGGGGAGTCATCTCAAGTGATGTGTGATGAACATTTGGAAAATGCTCAAAATGAGGAGGTGAGTAGAGCCATTATGGCTCATGGAAAGAAGAAGAAGATGAAAGAACCTCACCCTCAACTTCTTGATAAAATGCCACACACTCTCACTCTTCACCAAATGAAACTTAAGGATTGAGCTATTGAGTACAGGATCAAGTGCAAGGAAGGTCCAAGCCATTCTCAAGTGCAAGGGCCATCATTACTCCTCAGCTCGAAGGTGATCCAATCAAGCTTAAAGAGCTCCTTTCGCAAGTCCTCACCATTACTCTTGAAGGTGGGAAGGATCCTCCTTCTCATTAGCCAAGTGAAAAGGTAATTAAGCTAGAAACTTAAAAAAAGCTCATTTGGGAGGAAGTCCTATGTTATTTTTTGTATATATTCTTGCTCTTTCTTTTCTTTTTAGGTTATTTAATAAGAGTGTTTGAGGTTTTTCAGGTTGATTCTAGCACTAGAGGAGAGCAGAAGGTCGGTGAAGCACCCAAGCCTTGTGATAGACATCCCGCAGCAACCTCTTCTAGTCGCTATGAATCATGCCAGTTCCTTTCACCGACTCTAGACACCCGCTGCAATACTCCAATCCGACTTGAGGTAATACTCCAAGCTTTCATTGTATATACCACATTTCTTTTTCTTTGTCATATTTTCGCTATCACCTTTTTCTCTTAGTCACACAGAGACAGTGTGATTTAAATTTGGGGGAGGTACCAAGTATCTAATCATGTTTATTTTGAGGAATTTCAAGCATTTTAGTCATGCATTGTAAATAGTTGTTGCATTTAGAAACACCAAAAAATTTCAAATTTGCAAAATGAAAAAAACAACAAAAAGAAGAATCTAGTTGCATCATTTTCATCTTTAGGATTGAGTCTAGAAGCATATAGATTGCATTCGTTCATTGGGAGCAAACCTTGTAAAGAACTCATGCAAATAAATCAATGTGATACCCTTATCAATCATAATAAGTAGCTTGAGCATCTTCTTGATAATTTGTAGACTTCGAGCCTTGAAAACTCCTTTTGAAACTTGTTTGATTGATGAAACTTGTTTGTCCTTGAAACCAACTCCAATCTTACTTCAGTTAATGAACATAATCTATCTTTCTTATGGGCTCTTTTTGTGCTTAATCATGGTTACCTCTCACACACTTGAGTTTTTCTTATCCATTTACATCAATCTTTGGCGACTCAGGTGACCATCTTTCCTTTGGATGGTTCTCCACACCCTTAAGCCTACCTTCTTTTCAAGACATTATTACTTTGATGAGTGAAGTCTTTTCTGAAAGCTTCATATGTGTATAATGTTGAGAGTATTGAGAACGAAAATGGTTAGTCCTCACTATTTGCTAGCTTTAAGATCTCATGATTGTCTAGCTTATAGGATAAGAAGTAAGCATTGAATGTTTGATCTTGAAGGGTTGGAAGAAAAAGTGAGTGAAAAGAGTGAACTCAAAGTCTAAAGAAATATAAAATACTAGGGATAAAAAAAGAAGGTTCAAAAAAGAAAGTTTAGCTCAAAGAGTGTATAAAAGAAAGAGAAACCCCTTAGAAAAAGATATAAAAGATTCAAAAGAGTGGGGTAAAGAAGAAAGAAAAGAGCTAAGATTAAGAAAAAGAGTGAAAGAATTCCTAGTAGACAAAATAAAGAAAGAGTTCTAAGAGTGAGTGTTCTTGAGTATTCTTGGAGTCTCTGGGTGAGTGAAAGGGAGTTTGACTTTGGGAATCAACAGTATAAATTGCTTTGTGTCTAGGAAACGGGTAGAACATGAGAATTGAGAATTGTATGCATGAGTTGTTCTCTTTCTTAGATATATTATGAATAATGTCAAGTTACTTGTTCTTGAGAGTAAACCACCATGAAAGAACTTGATAACCTTCTTACTTCACCAAGCCAAATGATTAGTACCATTTTCCTGTTTGCAAGAGTGTACTTATCATTATCTTTTAATGAATGTGAGAATTTGTTGCTGGCTTGTATGTGGAGTCTTGAGAATGAGTGTAAGAGATCAATGAGTTGAGATATGCCTGAAGAAGTTAGACTATGATATGATGTCTTGTTCTTGCTATTTACTATGATTTTGTAAGGATATTACATTGATGGCTTTGAAGAGTATCTTTTGGTAATGTTGTCCCACATTCAAACCTGTTCCTCACCTTATTCTTGAAAGTTTACTTGTGGATAAGTAAATGACAAGTTTGGAGGAATTGATATTTTGTGTATTTGTATGGTTTTAGCAATCATTTTAGTTTTTTTTTTTCATTTAGATGCATTTAGAGTAAATTAAAGTGCATTGGATATATGTTTGTACATATTGGGTGATGGAGATGCTATTTGATAAGTTTGGAGCCTTTAGAGATGGTTTAGAGGCAAAAATGGTGATTTTGGCTATAAGACGAGCTTCCTAACTGTCTCAGTGGCCAAGTGTAGCGGCTAAGCCAAGCCGCTGGAGAAAACTCCTACTCCCTGCCTGATACCCGGACGATGCAGCGGCCAAATGACAAGAAACACCCATGGTATTAGAAAAAGTGATTCCATGTCGCCGTACCTCTTCATATTCTGTATGGAAGTCCTATTCGGGCTATGTAGAAGAGAACATGAAAGAGGCAACTCCTCCGGAATCAAGGTGGCTCGGGGATGACCGGTGATTAGTCACCTTCTTTTTGCGGATGATACGATGTTCTTTAGTATAACCACCGGCTCGATCTGTAAGGTACTTGGCCAAATCCTATCAAGCCATGAGGCTGCCTCGGGTCAGTGATAAATTTGATGAAATCTACCATATTGTTCTCATTATAAGATTCCCGCTGAGGTTAAGCTATGAGTGAGAAGGACTTTAATTATTTAAAATGAAAGGGGATTGGGGAAGTACTTGGGTTTAGCAAAACACTTTGTGAGAAATAACTGACATCTTTGCGAGCTTCATTGACCGTATATGTCAACGCACTATCAGTTGGACTTCGAGGTTCCTCTCGGGTGGGGACAAACTGATTCTCTTAAATTCGTTACTTACTGCCCTTCCCATGTACACCATGTCATGTTTCAAAATTTCCCTATCCATTTGTAGGAAAATCCAAAACATCCTGACTCAATTCTGGTGGGAACTATCACTAGAAGCAAAAAATATTTGTTGGGTTTCCTAGAATCACCTTACAAAACCGAAAAGTGTTGAGGTTCTTGGGTTTCAAGAAATATGACAATTTAATGATGCAATGCTAGCTATGATAGATTGGAGACTGGTTAAAGAACCCCATTCACTGCTTGCAAACTCTGCTGGGTAAATATTGTACTCAATCAAGTTTCTTGGAGTCGAAGGTTCCATGGTCTGCCTCTCATGGCTGGCAGGGAAGTTCTAAAGAAGGGTCTGGGGTGGATACTCGGTGATGGACAGAACATCAAATTATGGTCAGACCCTTGGTTATCCCTAGACGGTCCACTGGTTCCCATTGTCCCCTCGACTGAATCAAGTTTGTCCCTCCGAGTTAAGGATCTTCTGAATCCGATTACTTGTGAATGGTACCTTTCTGTAGTCAGACTCCAATTGTCTCAATAGGCGGATCATATTCGCAGAATTATCCCTGCTAGTTTTCAATATCAGGATGAGATGGTCTGGTTATCAACTAAATTTGGAACGTACTCGACAAAATCAGGATACACCATTGCAAAGCTGAATAATCTGACTGAGCAGGTGAATGATTTTAACTGAAAAGTTGGCAGATCAACACATCTCTGAAGCTCAAACACTTCATGTGAAAGAAAATGTGGGAGCCCTCCCGGTGGGATCAATGCTATTATGTCGCGGAATAGATACGAAATGTGTTTGTAAGAGATGTGGTGCTTCAGAATCGGAACTGCATGTGCTTTTAAAGTGTCCTTACGAGTCTTCTGTTTTGGACCTCCTCTTGAGTTTAAATAAGCCATCTCTGACTACAATCTTGACAATAAGCTAACTGCTTCAGGTGCTTCAGAATCGGAACTGCATGTGCTTTTAAAGTGTCCTTACGATTCTTCTGTTTTGGACCTCCTCTTGAGTTTAAATAAGCCATCTCTGACTACAATCTTGACAATAAGCTAACTGCTTCAGGCCTGGCGTAGAATGGTGGCACTTTTCCCAACCGGTGTAGGCATCACTCCTATGTTCCATTGGCTCCTTTGGACACTATGGACTAACCGTAACAAATTTCTTAATGAAGATAAGGATTACACAGTGGAGGAGACATTTTTAAAAAACTTATTGATGATACTAGAGCTAAGGGAGCCCAAGACTCCGTTACTGCAAAAACTAACTCATTGGTCGACGATGGACAACTTTTTCTAATAGATTGCCTCTCAAAAACTCTGTTCCTTTAGATACAAGTGTGTGGATAGTTAACTCTAATGCTGCATGGGATGGAGATCTGGAAACTACTGTTTGGGTTGGCATCTTCAAGCCCTGGAAATGCTCACTCAGTACCATATCAATCAAACCGTCGCTTATTCACCTCAACCCTTGTAGTGGAGGCCTTGGCGGTAAAAGCTGCCCTTCTTACGGCAACTAACCTTGGAGTTCAACACATCAAAGTCTTCGATTCTAAGTTTTTGATCTCCTAAATCAACAAGCAAGAGATGGATTTAACCGTGCTTAATGTGTTGGTTGATATCTTGTTTTTAGCTAGCTCTTTTGATGTAATTTCCTTTTAGTTTATTCCTTGTGTGGGTAATTCAGTTGATAACCTCGCGAAATTAGCTTTTTGAGTTGCAAAACCTCCCTCTACCTGAGGTCTAGTTATTTATCGTTGTATAAGACTTTTAAGTAATGAATTGGTTTGAACAAAAAAGTCTCACACCATGAAGAAGTAATACCAAGACGTGATGAGTCCCAAAGAAACTAGATAAACAACATTAGTGAAAAAATTACTGAACAACACACTATTGAGAAGACTGGTTACATTTCCCTTAGTTTGAAACCAAAACTAAAGACGACCAAAATATCAAAGTCTTGGCTCGACAATGGACAATACCAAGCTCATTCTAATTGATCAATCAATGACCCAACTCATACCAGACTGACCGACCTCCTTCATATACTCAAGTGGTCTTACCCCGAGCTATTTTCAAAACATTACTTTGCAAAAGGAGTATGTCAATGCTCCTCTAAGCACATCGCTCATTCTCCATCCAGAATCATCCGCATAGTTTTAATTATAAAAGTAAATGATGATTTCAAGAAAGCCATAACTGATCATTTACAAATTCTGAATATTTTCAATGTAATTGATACCGGTTAACTTCTTTGTATTTAAACCATATTTGCTTTAAACACTTTGTTTTGAAACCAAATCTTTTCCAGTTTGTTATTGCCAAGTTCTTTTAATTCTCAAATTCCTTTTGTGATTTCTCTCTGGACTGTTGGAGATTCAAACATCTCTCACATCAACTCCAATACAGGAAATGCTCATCATCACTATCTCACTTCTTCTATAATCAAGCTTTAGGTTTAAAGATTTTTTTGGCAAAAAAAATTAGGTATTCTTATTTTACACCACTTTGTACTTAGTGATGTTAATTAGCCATGAACAAACTTTCCCAAAAAAGTAACAATTCATCTTATCAAAGATGGTTGACATCGTTTATAGTAATTTTCAATAACCAAATACATAGAGAAAAATATGTCGATTCTTTCCACGAGTCATCTATTTGACATTTATATTCTGGGTTCGATGATCCACCAATGACATAGAGCATAAAAATTCATAGAGTTTTTGAAAAATGTTAAAAACAGATAAGTGATAGTTGGACGTTCTATATGCGATTATCAAATTGGACAGACGTTTAGACTGAACTTTTAAAAAGGAACTAGGTTCTTCTTACACCATGTGCAGCAATAAAAACTTTAAATCTAAATTATATCAATTTTTTTAAAAAAATATTATTATTTTCTAACCAGTATTTTACAATAAATTTTGATTTAGTTGAACATCAAATCAAAAATTATAAAAATTGTTTATTTTAATATTTTATTTAAAAATAGATGTGTATATATTTTTAAATTATAATCTTAGATAAATTTTATCTATTTTTTGGATAAATATATTAAATTAATTTTTATAAAATTAAAAATTAGATATATGTTAAGAATATATTGTGATGTCGATTATAGAAAGTCTTGTTCACCAAGATTTACTTGTACTTCCTCTCCAAGGTAAACCCTATATTGTACCCCTATATAAAGAGTTCATTATTCATAGAATAATACACACAAATTCCTCTCTTCTCTTCTCTACTTACAACAAGTTATCAGCACGAAGCTTTAGCGATCTTGAGCTAATAAGTATAAATTTTTATTATGTTATATTTTTAGTCTATATTCAATCCTTCTTCAAATCATGCTTGTTATCAATTCATGGTTTGTAAGAGTGGATTCATACACAGTATGAGCTTAGGAGCTTTAGTCGACAATATTGATTTATCCTTGTTTCAAGGAAAGAAAATCGTTCGATTGAAAAGAGATCTTGTCGATGTTTATAAGCTAATGCTCAATCGTATGTGTTCTATTTGTTAATCATATGTGATGCTTATATTTTATTATTGAAAATCATCACGTTACTGCATAACACATTATTTATTTTCTTATAGAGTTACTACGATGCTTCTTCTAGTGACAAGTTTAACTTTTAACACCTTACGCAGACATGAGTTTGATTTTTGACATATTTATATATGTAGGTTGTTAATTCACATCTATTCATCATTGCATATTGACAACCTTGATTTATAATTACTAATTGAAATTTATTCATTGATCGCATTCACTGTTAATGAATATCTTATATGCATTTATACTTGATATTTTATGCGATAAATAAAGTATAAATATTGGATTCATAGGTTAAAAATTATTTACTAGACTTTATAAGATATTGCATGTTTAAGGGTTCAGTGCATGTAACATATATGAATGCACCACGGATGTGGCAGCCCAGTTGGTTTAAGCGCAGGCGTTGGTGCTGTTGTGCTCCTGGGTTCGATCCACCGTGGGAGGAGTGCTTTACGCTAGAAATGGTATTAGCAAAGGCTGCCGGGCCTAGGGGAGATTAAGGTCCAAGGCCCGAACTCCCCTGGAAATTCAAAAAAAAAAAAAAAACATATATGAATGCATATAATATAGTAATAAAGTGTTACGGTTGAATGAATATAATATATTATTTCCATATATGAGTGCATACAAAATTGTAAAAGTCTTATGGTTGAGTGCATGCAATATACATGTAGTAATAAAAAAAAAATCTTTTTAGAAAACAAAATCGGTTTGTTCGAGATATATAACTTGTAAATATATCCTATTATTATTTTTATTACCATTGTGTATATGAGAGTTTTCGGCTTAAGTTTTAACCTTAAAAGATCCATAAATTTTGGAGAACAATCAAAAGAAAGGTGTCATCACTTGAATATGATTACCTAAAGTTCATTATGTGTTTTGCATCTAAAGATTACAAGACCTACGGTCTGTAAATAAAGCTCAACTATGTTGGATGCTAAGTTTAAAAATAAAATATTCCTGAAGAAAATATCAATGATTCAAAGATATTATAGAATAAATCTTTTTACACAAATTAAGTTGTCCAACAGACAAATACTTGAGAAAAGAGATTAAATAAGCTTATAGCTATGTCTTGTCTCCTTGAGACTAAGAAAAACAATGAGCTATTGAAGTACGATGATAAATCACTTTTAATTGATTAGATCTATTATTTTGAAGAGAATATGATATTTTGTACTGAGAAAGAAAATCCATACAGATAGAAGTGGTCAAGAAAATGAAAGTAAAAGTGTATGTAGACGTGAATGTGGATATATATGGTTATGATCAAGGTCAACACCAAAGAGTTTCTTTATAGAACTCATATTTTCACTTGAAATTGAGAAAATAAAGATGGTAATAAAGTGAAGATATTCATTCATCTAAAGATGAAAGAAAGTTATTGTGAGTACCTTACAAGGTAATAAAGTTTATATAATGTTCAAGAAGAGGATGTATATTAATACTCGAGAAGAATACATAATATTATTGCATATAAGAATGCAATTTAAAATCCTTATTGCATTATATTCTTACAAGTCTCAAAAGTTAGAAGGATCTAAGAAAGAATACATTACCCAAATAAGGTATATTATTGATTCAAAAATGAGATTCATTCTAGATTGATAAATTTGTAGTATTATCATCTTGAGGGGAAGAGTTAGAGAATCTCATATTTTAATCTAAGTGAAATGTCTAGAAGATTTTCTAACTAAACTGAGATGGATGAATCCTTTTTAAAATAAGTCCATGGAATTTTGAGATAAATAATTTTGAGACAATAAGAAAAGAAAATGTTAAATTCCTTTCAATTACAAGTATTCTTAAGGCTCTAAAAGTAATTTAGAGAAAATATCTACATTCTTTTATAAATTGTACTACACAAAGATTAGTGTAATGGAGATAAATATAGAGTAAACTAAAAGTTTACCAAATACTTGGCATGAACCAGTTAGACCATTTTGGTTCAGTAATGATGCAAAAAGATACTTACACATTTATGTGAATATTCATTGAAGAACCAAAATATTCTTCTTAATGATTTGTCAAATGTTTTTATGGTTTTCACCAGCCAAAGAAGTTATTGGCATGAATAAAAGAAATGTTGGTGGACTTATCACCCACTATGCATCTTTATAATATTGGTGAATTCACTTCTTAAAGTCTTTAAAGACTATGGCAAATTCACTGGGATAAGTGCTAAACATTTTGAGCAACACTAGTTTGCATCAGTCCATGCAATAAAAACGATCATATCAGTCCATGCATCTTTATAAAGAGATTTGAGAAAGGATATGTTATAATTGCAGTGTATGTTGATTTAAACATTATTGGAACTTCCGATGAGATTTCAATTACAATGGAATACTTGAAGAAAGAATTTGAGATGAAAGATCTTGGAAAAACAAAGTTTTGTTTGAGACTACAAATTGAACACCTCAAGAATGGAATCTTACTGCATCAAGAAACTTACACAAAAAGGTGACTAAACGATTTTCTATGGATCAAGCCCATCCTTTGAGTAGTCCTATGGTTGTAAGATCACTCGATGTGAATAAAGATCTCTTCCGCCCTAAAGAGAAGAGTGAAGAAATTCTTAGTCCTAAAGTAACATACTTAAGTGCAATAGGGGCATTAATGTACCTTGCCAATCATACAAGACCTGATATATCATTTGCAGTGAATTTATTGGCAATGTTTAGTTCATGCCCGACTCGAAGGCATTGGAATGGGATAAAACATATACTTCGTTACCTCCAAGGTACGAAAGACATGGGTATATTCTTTCCTAATCCATCCACAGAAGATTTGATTGGTTATGCAGATGTTGGGTACATGTCTGATCCCCAGAATGCTAGATCACAAACATGATATGTGTTTACTTGTGGTGTAACTGCTATCTCTTGGCGTTCGATGAAGTAAACCATTTCAACAACTTCTTCTAACCACGCAGAGATTTTAGCCATTCATGAAGCTAGTCGAGAGTGTGTATGGTTAAGATCTGTCATTCAACATATACGAGAAGATTGTGGTCTATCTACAGGGAAAGAAGCTCCAACAATCATGTATGATGACAATGCTGCATATATCGCACAACTCAAAGATGGATACATCAAAGGAGACATGACAAAGCACATTCTACCGAAGTTCTTTTTCACACATGATCTACAGAAGAATGACAATGTTTGTGTCGTTCAAGTTCGTTCAAGTGACAATTTGACTGATTTATTCACCAAGGCGCTACCCAATGCTACTTTCAAGAAGTTGGTTTATCTTATCGGATTATGTCGTCTCAAAGATCTTGACGTATGTACACATTAGGGGAAGTAATTGCGCGTTGCACAATATATTTTTCCTATTGGGTTTTCCTGGTAAGGTTTGTAACTAGGCAATATCTACACGCATAATAGACATCAAGGGGAAGTGTTAAGAATATATTGTGATGTCAATTATAGAAAGTCTTGTTCACCAAGATTTACTTGTACTATCTCTCCAAGCTTAACCCCTATATTGTACCCCTATTATAAAGAGTTCATTATTCATAAAATAATACACACAAATTCCTCTCTTCTCTTCTCTTCTCTACTTACAACAATATAAAAGTTGTATAATTATCAAAAAAAAAACTAAACAATATTTCTGAAATTTGTATATTTATAAAAGAAACTAATGAAATTACAATTAAAAATGTAATTTTTTTAAAAAAACATAGAAAATTTGAAAATATTTTTGGTAGTAAAATTATATAATAATAAAAAAAATTAAAATATATAATATTTCAAAAATTAAAATATTATTATACTATTTAATATCATAGTTGAATAGATTTACTTTAATGATGATGTATATTTTACTACCTTATTTTAAAAAGTCTACCTAAAATATAAATCAACATTAATTATAATCATTCATGTCACATTTAACTATACGCCATGTCATCTTTCGAGTGTGCTATGTCAAATTTATTTAGTAAAATTGATTGTAAAGAAGATATGTGTCAAAATCACTTTCCAAATAATGTCTAGGGAATTGTTATAAAAACCACTAGATTTTGATCCGCACATCTGTGCGGGTAATTTTTCATTTTATTAATTGTAAATTTTGAAAAATATGTTAATGTACCAATTCAATAATTTTTCATATTTCATTCATATATTAATTCTAATTTAATATAATATATAGATTATATTTATAAAATCTCTAAAAGTAGTATAGTTTGCTTTTATAATAAAATTTTATTTAATTTTTATTTATAATAATATTATATTACTAATTACTAAATTAATGAATGAATTCATTTAAAAATCCTAGTAAGATCTTGTTAGATTTTCTAAAACAGATTTTATTATAAATGATTATTAATAATATCCTAATAATTATTAAAAATATTTGAAATGTTTTATTTTTAATAGATTAATGTAATAATCAAATAGATGTAATTGTTGAAATGAAACAATATGATTTTTTTATGGTAGATAAAAATTGTATTTTTCTTTTAATAGAGAAGATTTCGTTTAGGTATAATTTACCGCATATACAATGCTTAATTTTTTGAGGGGCACAATTAATTCAAGTCAACTAACGAAGCCTATAATTATTTTTGTCAAATGAAACCTATATTTTGGTCAACCAGCATGAAACTAATATAAATCTTCTTTAGTAATTCGTTTTGTGGGCTAAAAACAAATAAAAATCTACAACACCATATTCATGGAGTGTGGCCCAATTTAAAAGTAAATCGAATTGGGCCAACATATTATGGGTATGGAAGAGCGTCCAGTTTATCTAAAGAGGAACCATATAAACCACCACCTAAAGAAAAAAACCCTAGTTTTTCGATTCAACTAGGGTGTAAAACTCGGCGAGAGATTCCCTACTCAATCTTGCAGCTCTTCTCTTCAGATCGAACAATGGTAATTAGGGTTTTACGATCTCTTTTCCCCTTTTTATCAGTTAGTTCCCCTAAAACTATCATCGCTTTACTTCATTTACTGGTTCCAATGGATCTGTAATAGTATTCGTTTGCCATTAAATGTTTACATTACCTTTGAATCCAAGTATCTTTTGAGCTTCTGTTGAGGCTAGTTTTGATGTTTTCAGTTGTTAATGTGTAGGCTCTGGTGGCAAACGAGGAGTTCCAGCACATATTGCGTGTGCTCAACACTAACGTTGATGGTAAGCAGAAAATAATGTTTGCCCTTACCTCTATCAAGGGTATTGGGAGGCGCTTGGCCAACATTGTCTGCAAGAAAGCTGATGTCGACATGAACAAGAGGTATGCTTTTCATCTCTCTTCTCTTGTGTTTTGTCTGTTAACAGCTATTATGTTAAAGACACTTCTTTGCATCGAACAGATTAGTGTATGTGTTCTGAGTTTATTTCTTTAAGATCTATGTCATGTCCGCTTTTACTTGTCAGTGGCATGAATTATGTTTCCACTTTGATGTCTTAAAGCGTCTTTAAATGAAAATGACATTTTCGTTTATTATGGTTCTTCTGACTTAACGGTCTTTGTTTGTTTGTCAGTGTAACATGAATTGTAGAATAGTCAGCGCTTTGTATGTTCAGAAAGACGTTGTGTAGTGTATTTTAATGGTCTTGTTGTGTATAACACATCCTGTTGTGATCTCCAATCTCAGGGCTGGTGAGTTATCTGCAGCTGAGATCGACAACCTTATGACTATTGTTGCCAACCCAAAACAGTACAAGATCCCAGACTGGTTCTTGAACAGACAGAAAGACTACAAGGATGGGAAGTACTCTCAAGTTGTCTCCAATGCCCTTGACATGAAGCTCAGGGATGATCTTGAACGTCTCAAGAAAATCAGGTATCAACTCCCCATTCTGATTCCAATCAGATAACTTGTTAATACCGTGTGTTCTCTTATGGTTTTTAACTGAATGAGTTTGTATGTAACGTTGGCTTTGCCTTTAGGAACCACCGTGGGCTGAGACATTACTGGGGTCTCCGTGTACGTGGACAACACACCAAGACAACTGGTCGCAGGGGTAAGACTGTTGGTGTCTCTAAGAAGCGTTAAGCCAATGTTGGTAGCCGCAGCTGGATTGAATCTTTGTTAAGGACCGTCTTTAAGTTAATTTATACAATTTTGCACAACTCGATTTTGTGTCGTTTATGAGAGACCTTCACTACCGTTTCATTACGATAATATTTTGTTACTTGATCCTTATTCCTTATCACTTATCTAGTTACATCTTTTGTCCTGGTATATTTCAGTTTATTGTTTCTGTTTTTCTATATAGTAAGCAGACCCTTCCCCAGATTTGATCAAAAATAAACTTGATTCAGCTGAGTATTACAAAAAAAATCTTAATCAACTGTATAAAAAATCGTTTGTTTGTCGAACTCAAAAATTGTGCTAGAGAAAACAAAACTCATAAACAAAGATGTAAACTATGCGATGCACTAATGAATTTTTTTTAAGCCCATTGGTCCGGTGGGCTTAAAAAGAATTCATTAGTGCTTTTATACCAAGATCAGGGTTTTGAGTCTTAGAAAAAGTGGAATTATGTAAATTAAAAAAACTTACAAAAGATTTACAGTATATCGTTAGGCAATGGATTCCATAGGGTAATTCAAGTAATTCAGTTATGCGATAAATCTTATAAGGCATGTATAATTGTTGGCTATAGAATTGTCGGTAATATTTTTTACAGCTTCTAGTAGTATAATTATCCAGTGTCTGAAAAAAACTTTGTGCTTCTGAAATAAAATAATATTTTGTTCCCCCATTAAAATGTTTTCTGCATCAGCCCCTGGTGATGGTCCAGAACATTTACTACTTAAATACTAGTACTATGTTTTGTCTTCATTGTCGTTAGAATCAGATGTAGATTCATGTTTCTGTTGACGGGTCGTTGGAAGAGAATAGCTTCATCGCTCTTTCCCACCTCGCTTAGAAGAGGAATTACCGTACCAGATCATACCAAGTACTGCAAGAAGCACGTGCAAGTTTAGACTTTCTCTACCAAAGAAGAAGAATCTCATTATCATCAGTAGGATCGTCTTCATGTGTCCTAGGACTTGGAACAATACCGCTGTGAATCTCCCGATGCAGATGAACCGACTTTGGTTGGTCCCACAGGTTATTGTGAACTGACATAGTAGTGTGTTAAAAGTAAAACACACAACTATGAAATGATTGAAAGATCAATTCCATTTGTTTTATGTTTTAGAGTTCATTACAGAGCTATGGCAAGTGCTTTTTCTTCAAAGGTAAAACTTTTGAGCAAAAAATGAGAACATGTTGCTTCAAACTGATCTTTCAAGATCCAACTCCGTTATTCCAAGATCTAAATTTTCCAGGCGAATGGATCCTCGAAAGAACTGTCCAACCAAAACTCCTTGCACCCAATAACTTGTAGAACTAAATAGATGTTTAAAACATATTGAACAATTTCGTGATGGAAAAGTAAAACTGTCATTATTAGAAATAATCAAGATATGATTGATGAGTATTTGTGTGGATCTTTTTCTAACATGTGCGAATTTTCTAATCAATAAACTATTGATTTAAGAAGAGTTTCACGATTAGGTCAAGATTTTTCTAGAGAAGAAAAAAGTACGAAATTTTGTCCCCGATTTTCAACCTCGGATATTCCAAATTATGTTTTAAGAAATAACTTTCAATCACAGATTCCAAAACCGGCTTACTCAGCGGAAAACGATATTCTACAAGATGAATTTATTACAAAATATGTGCCAACAAGTCCAACTTTTTCAGCCATTACAAATTACATGTTAAATGAATTAAATGTTTTAGAAAGGAATTCTTGACTGATAGAGTTTTTAAGAGATGAATTTTAGCCTAAAATAATGGTCAAAAAGGTTTTGATTCTTCAAAAAAAATTTAAAAGATAGAAATATCATTCAAAATGAATTTCACAATTATCTTCAAAAACATAAGGTGCAGTTTTTATTTTTAAACTGGTTTGAAAATTATGCTTCTGAAAATAAAATAAATTTCCTTTTCTAAAACAGCAAATCGAGTTACAAATCGCAATAAAACTCCTGAATAGGAAAAAACTTGCTAATGGTAAAATTATTCGTTATAACCATCTTCCTTCCCAATGAATAAAGCTAGAATGGGTAGGAACACCAATTGAAGCAATTCTTTTTAAAAGATCACAAGGAGATGATGAAGCTACTGTCAAAATATTATTTTCCAAAAAAACTTTCCAAGCTCTAATCTTGGTAAGATAAGCAAACAACTTGATAGGATTGAGAAATCAATTCAAAATCAAAATCCTATTCCAAGAGTATCTCCTTCCGAGGAGAAAACACAAAAATCTTGTGTTCAAAACTTTCCAAATTTCCAATTTAAGAGTCAAAACTTACCAAGATACAAACTTAAAATTCATTTGTGCTCTCCAAAGCCAATTAAGTAAAGTTGAAACATGAGACATTAGCATGCCACTTAATTCAGATATCTCTGATACTCCTACTTCCAAAATCAAGATAAACACTCTAGTCCATGATTCAGATATTAGTGAATCTTTTGATCAAATTATGTCCTAAAAATAATCAGTCTTGATCGGCGAAACCACCATGATCGTCAACTAATCTTCGCCCCTTATCTAAGACAAATCCAACCAATAGAACAATCTAGTTTCAACTCATCATCGGTCTATGACTGTGATATTGATTGTATATCCGAATATAATATTTGAAGTTTTCTCCAGAAAATGACGATGGCGGAAAACGCCTATAGAACCCAAATAGGAAAATGAGGATAAAACCGTAGTTGAACTCCTTATAGCTGGTTTCTCATGACAGCTTAAAGGATGGTGGGATAATTTTTAACCAATCAACAATGAACATAAATCCTTGATTCAATTAAGATGGATGAAGATAATGTTCTAATCCTAGATAATCTAGGAAATCCTCAACAAGAAGTTGTTGCTACATTAGTCATAGCCATATCCTTGCATTTTATAGGGGATCCCTCAGTTCTTAGAGATAAAAATGCTAAACTTCTTTCATATCTTAAATTCAAAAAAAACTAACTGATTTATAATGGTACAAAAATACAATTCTCATTGAGGTTTACTCCACCAAGATTTTAACCAACCTTTTTGGAAAGCAAAATTCCCAGCTGGGCTTTCTACACTCTTAGGAGACAAAGTTAGACACAAAATTAGAGATCCTATGGAAACCCAAATAATAGATTATGATGATTTCACTTATGGAGAGTTGATAAGTATTGTTCAACAAGAAGGTCTTACGATATGCCAAGACCTGAAAATCTAGAAACATCTCAAGTGGGAATTCAAAAGAACAAGAGTAGAATTTGGTTCATTTTGTAAACAATTTGAAATAGACCCCAACTATCGTAGTAAATCTTGTGTAGGAGATTGTAACAAAAACTATTATTCTAAAAACAAATCTAGAAAATATTGTAAAAACCATAAAAGCTTTAAAAATCGTGAAAATTCATGAAAACGGCCAATAAAAATTTCCTTCAAAAGAAACCCCAGCCAAAAATCCTTCTATAAAACCTTACATGCTTCAAAGGCAATAAGAAAGGTCACACTTCAAGGTTTTCTCGTTTTAATCGCAAAATCCATGAACTAAACCTCGGGGAAGAAATTTCAAGAAAATTATCTAATCTTTTACAAAATGATTCTTCTTCATCATGTGACTCTGGTTCATCCATGGTTCTGATAAAGCCCTGCAAGTTGATGAAATAAATAGTTCAATATTTAGTTCAGAGTCAAATGAAAAGAATATCTATCTCCTCACTAAATATCAAGAATTACAACTTGAAATATTAAATTCCATTTCTGATCCAAGCCTAAAACACAAATTTCTTGAGAAAATCCTTTCCCCTTTAAACGAAAAGATGTTAAAAACACAGATAATTCTACAAAATCCCATGGTCCAACTTCCTCCAAATCCTCTTATGATCTCACCACCGTTCTCAACAAAATAAAGAAACACACTTCAAAAAAACAATACAAGATCTAGGATTGATATCAAAGAAGTAAAAGATGATCTAAAAATCCTCAAAGAAAAAAAAACAAGAGTTTGAGTATTTTTACTCAATGATATCTTCTATCAAAGGTCATCATGATTCTAGTTCGTAAAAACAAAAAAATGGTTGCTTAAAATGAAGATTAAATCCCAAAGAAAAATTCTATCTCTAGACATGGCCCCAAATAATTTCTTTTTCGTTCTAAGAGAAATAACTGCTCGAGAATATAAAATTAGAATAACAATTCTTTCTTCCAAAAATTACAAAATCGATACAATTGCTTTGTTTGACACTTGTACAGATCTTAATTGCATCAGGTATGAGCTTGTTCCAAAATAAAAATCATCTAAAAGCTTGAGAGGAGTTATCTACTGCAAAGAAATCTAAACTTCATATGACATCTAAAGCATAAGCTTTGATATTAATAGAAAATATCCTCAATAAAACTGCATTTGTTCTCACAGACGATATATATCAAAGTTTTATTTTAGGAACACTATTTATTAATTTGATTACACCATATAAAGTTATGGATTTTGAAATTTCATTTAAAAATCAAAATATAAAACTATCTCTTTAATTGCTCGAAAGCCAAAAAAGCAAAGCCTAAATCAAATAAAACTTGTTCAAAACAAGAAAAAAATTCTAAATTCTTTAATTCATATTAAAACCTTCCACCTAGAACATTTAAAATCAGAAGTTTTACTTCACGATACCTTAGAAACCTTAAATTCAAAAGAGATAAAAGAAAAAAAAAAATCAAACTTAAATAAATTTGTTCAGGTGTACCAACTACTTTTTGGAATCGAAAACAACATATTGTTGATTTAACTTATGGTGAAAATTTTATGGAAAACGAGATTCTCACAAAAGCTCCACCAATTCAAATGAACTCATAATTAGAAAAGAAATTGTTGAAAATAATTTTCAAATCTTCTAGGAAAAGAATTAATTTCGAAATCAATATCTCTTTGGTCTTGCGTTTATTTTTATGTAAATAAAAATTCTGAAATTGAAAGAGGAACCCCAAGATTAGTAATTAATTTCAAACATTTAAACAGTGCCTTTAAATGGATTAGATATCCAATATCAAGTAAAAAAAGATTTACTTCAAAGACTTTACTCTATCCACATGTTCTCAAAGTTTGATCTAAAATCAGGATTTTGACAAATTCATATATCTAAAAATGATTGCTATTAAACAACGTTTACAGTCCCTTTTGGTTAGTACAATGGAATGCAATGCCATCTCGTTTAAAAATGCACCTTCTAAATTTCAGAGAATTATGAACTCTCATTATTCAAAATTTTGCATTGTCTATATTGATTATATACTAATATTTTTAAATTCTATTGATGAGCATTTCAAAAACTCTCAAAACATTTTATTACGTTGCGAGAAAAAATGGTCCTGTTGTTTCAAAAACAAAAAAAAAATGTCCAAATTTCAAACTAAGGTTAGATTTTAGGTCACCACATATCACAAGGTATGATAACCCCTATTGAAAGAACTTTAGTATTTACAAATAAATTTCCAGGAAAAAATATTGATAAAACTCCATTACAAAAGTTCCTAGGAAGTCACAATTATGTTTTAGATTCATGTCCTAATATTAATAGAATAGATAACATGTTTTACAAAAAGATGTAAAAAACCTTGCATCAAAACAATTTTTTTTGCACGGTGAAAAGCAATTTTGAGTATTATTCAATTTTGAAATTGAATTTATAAAAGGAGGCTCAAACTTTGTCCCAAATTTCTTGACATGAGAATTTCTCCAAAACAAGTACAATGCCTCAGAAGAAAGATGATTGAGAAGGCAAAGGTATTTTCTAGGAGCCAATTTCAGAAAAACCCGAACCTATAAACACTCACCCAAAAACAGAACTCTTGATCTCAGTTACAAAAAAAAGTGCTAAAAATAAGGAATACCCAACACCTCAAAATCTCTCCATACTCCAGAAGTTTTGATGAATCAAATGTTAAAATTGCAAATATCTTTTGAGCTTAGTTTTTCAAAACAAGAGTCAGGAGTTGGGAGAATCTTCCGAAAACCTCATTTCTAAAACTATTTCAAAATATAACGAGGTCCCTTCAAAAATGATTTTAAGAGAAAACCATACCTCAAAAATCGTTTCAAAACCTTCAAATAATTCACATATTATTCTGAAAGAGATTTCCCAAAACTCCTTATCGAAATATTTTGAAAAACATACATACCAAAATATCAAAATATTGAAAATAAATTTATTTTTGTAAATAATGATCCATTTTTAACAATCGAAAAATATTTTGGCAAAAACTATTTCTTCAAACCACATAATACATATAAAACTGTATTATTCTTTCAAACCATTTTGGTAATTACAGACTCAGTGTCCATAACACTTTTATATAAACGAAAACCACGCTGATGCTATTTATCCGAAGAAAATTCAGAGTAAAGTGGGTGGGATAAATAAAAAATTTCCTCAAAACTTTATCCATCAAATATTCTTACCTCGATAAAGGAACATAACTTAGAAATCCAAACATTTAAACCAAACACCATAGACAACCCTTTCTTGGCTCATAACCCTAAAATGTTAACAATTTTGGCAGTTGCAAAATCTGAAGAAGAAATTAAGGCAATCTCCTTACAGTTTCTACGGTCATTGTCAGATAAAATCTCTCGTACTCCAGGGAGTAATTCAGGGTCCTAGGTACAATATATCAATGAAGAAGTTTTTGGCAACAATAGATTTTGATCTCTCTCCACAAGAAATGCAAATCTCCTTAAAATCCAAAAATATCTTTGTTACAAATCTGTCGGATACAGTTACATTGTTTTGAATGTTTTTTACGATCTCTTGTCACAATACCCAATAAAAATCCAAAACATCAAATAAGTGCTATCTCATTAGCCATGAAGACCAAGGTTCACTATCAGCGGACAACAAACAATTATGAAGCTTAATGGAGCAAGTTTTTGCTAGTGGTATTATCCTTATATGCCACTTTTATTTTATTTTAATTTTTATGTATAATTGCACCCTTGTAAACTCTATATAAGGGATTATTTGCTTCAACTGTAGAGCAGGTTCCCATTCTCTCATTCTCCAACTCTTTAATTAATATCCTCTCTTACATCCTCTCTCATCCTTGTAATTGAGAACACTGCTACAATCTCTTTTTAAGTAAGTTTTTGATAAATAAATTTTTAATCATATTTTTACCATAGGGGAATGATCATAGAGAAAGCATAATTAAACATATATAGTAAAAACGTAGATTAAGACATGCATAAAACTGAATTAAACAAAACTAAAATAAGAAAACATAAATATGGGTGGTTAGACCAACCACTTTAACACAAAGCATAATACTAAAATGAGAAAATGAAACAAGGAAAATATGATTGAAACTTTATTTATTAAAAACTTATTTAAAAAGAGATTGTAGCAATTTTCTCAATTACAAAGATGGGAGAGAAGGTAAGACAGGATATGAATGAAAGAGTAGGAGAATGAGAGAATGAAAATCTGCTCTACAGCTGAAGCAAAGACTCCTTTATATAAGGTTTACAAGGGTGCAATTATACATAAAATTAAAATAAATATAAAAGTGGCATATATGGATAATACCACTGGAAAAAGCTTGCTCCAGTAAGCTCCATAATTTTTCGTTGTCTATTGGAAGTGGACCTTGGTCTTCATGGCTACATGAGAGAGCACTTATTTGATGTTTTCCATTTTTTATCGGTACTGCGACAAGAGATCGTGGAAAATATTCATAACAATGTAACCGTATCCAGCAGATTGGTAACTAAGATACTTTTTGGATTTTGAGGAGATTTTCATTTCTTGTGGAGAGACATCAAACGCCATTGTTTCCGAAAAGTTCTTCATCGATATCTGGTAATTGGGACCCTAAATCACTCTCTGAATTACGAGAGATTTGATCTGACAATGACGGTAGAAACTATAAGGAGATTGCTTTAATTTCTTCTTAAGATTATGCACCTGCCAACATTTCTTACATTTTGGATTCATGAACCGAGAAAAGGTTGTCTTTGGTGCTTGGTTAAGTGTTTGGATTTTTGAATTTTGTTCCTTTATTTAGGTACAAATATTTGACGGACAAAGGTTTGATGGGGGTTTTGTCCCATCACTTGACTCTAAATTTTCTTTGGATAACAAGAATTAGATCAGAAGTAAATTCACGGGTCCATGAAAATACCCAAAGAAAATGTGGAAGAGGGCTAGTGGGGGAAATTTCTTTTCTTCTTCAGAAGGAATGAAACTTGTCTTGAAGATTTGGAATAATTTTTGGACATTGGGTTTAAATATATTTTTGATAGAACCAAAGTAGTTCCACCATAATATGAACCAGTAGGGAGATCTGGATAAGTTACAGGTGGTGTCAAAGAAGATCAACTGCGTGTGTTTGTGTTTAGGAGTTTGGATCAAAAAGGAATTGTACCATGCTTGACAATAATTCCAATAGTTAAACAAGACAGTGTAACAAGGGAGATTTTTAAGATAATCTGAAAAATTTAGATTGTCATTAAGATCGTATTCTCATTCACATTGCGCAATGATTTTATGGATTTTGAAGGTGGAATAAGCAGTATCAGTGTGGTTTTCATTTAGATAAAAGTGTTTGAAGGATACTGAATATGTAATTTTCAAAATGGTTTGAAAAAATGACATAGTTTTATCTCTATTATGTGGTTTGAATAAATTGCTTTTGCCAAAATATTTCTTGATTGTTAAAAACGTATCATTGTTTACAAAAACTTCCTTTTCAATATTTTTAATATTTTCGTATGTATGTTTTTCAAAATCTTCTGATGTAGTGTTTTGGAAAATCTCCTTCAGAATAATCTTTGACTTACTTGAAGGTTTTGAAACAACTTTCGAGATCTGATTTTCTATTAAAATATTTGAAGGGACCTCGTTATATTTTGAAATAGTTTAAGAAGGGAGGTTTTTGGAAGATTCTTCTGACTCTTGCTTTGAAAAACTAATCTCAAAATCTTTTTACAATTGTAACATTTGATTCATGATAGGTTCTCAAGATTGGAGAGATTATGGGGTGTTTGGTATTTTTTTTTAGTAACTAAGATCCAGGGTTTTGTTTTTGGGTGAGTGTGTGTAGGTTTAGGGTTTTCCTTTGCCTTTTTCAATCATCTTCTTTGAGGCATTGTACCTGTTTTGGAGAAGTTCTCGTGTCAAGAAATTTGGAAAAAGTTCGAATCTCCTTTTAAAATTCAATTTTAAATCGAAAATACTCAAAATCGCTTGCCACCGCGCAAAAAAAATGTTTAGATGCAAGGTTTTTCACATCTTTTTTTTTTAAATTCTTTAGCACTTTTGCAATCAATACCTAAAAGAAATTTTGTATTTAAAAGATCTCTTTGACTATACTCAAAATTTCCGTTTTGATAGTAGAATAGTTATTTTGGGTATCTTTCAAATATGATAACGTAAACTGTACAATACTCTCTCGACCATCTATATTTTTTGTTTAAGAATACCCCCGTATCCTACACCAGAAGCGTCTATTTCTATGATTTTTATAAATTTGGATTTGCTATGTGCAGAAATATGATATCTAAGACCTTTTTTTTAATCATTTGAACTATTTCAGTATGTTATTTTGTCGAAGGAACTGGATTTTTCTTTAGATTATTGTGCAACGGTTTAGATATTCTACTAATATTAGGACAAAAATCTAAACACAATTGAGACTTCCAATGGAACTTTGTATTTGAGTTTTCTCATACCTTGTGATATGTAGTGACCTAAAAATCTGACCTTAGTTTGGAATATATATAGGGACATTTTTTTTTGGAAACAATGAGACCATTTTTTCTCGCAATGTAATGTTTTGAGATTTTTGAAATGTTCATCAATTAAATTTGAAAATATTAGTATATCATCAATGTTGACAATGCAGAATTTTGAATAATTAGAGAAATCTCATTCAGGATTCTTTGAAATTCAGAAGGTGCATTTTGTAAACCAAATGACATTCATTCCATTGATACTGATCAAAAGGGACTGTAAAAGCTGTTTTTATAGCGACCATTTTCAGATATTTGAATTTGCCAAAATCTTGATTTTAGATCAAACTTTGAGAATATGTAGGTAGAGTAAAGTTTTTGAAGTAAATGTTTTTTATTTGGTATTGGATATCTTATCTATATTAAGGCACTGTTTAAATGTTTGTGGTTAATTACTAATCTCGGGGTTCCTCTTTCAATTTCAGAAGTTTTATTTACATAAAAGCAACACAAGACCAAGGATATCTTAATTTTGAAATTAATCATTTTTCTAGAAGATCAGAAATTTCTTTTCTACAATGTTTTTTTAGTTCTGAGTTTATTTGAATTGGAGGAGATTTTTGTGGGAATCTGTTTTTCAGTTAAATTTTCATTACACGATAAATCAACAATATGTTGTTTTTGATTTGAGAAAGCACTTGGTAAATCTGAAAAAATATTTCTCAAATAGTTTATTTAAGTTTGAATTTTTTTTTTCATTTATCTCTTTTGAATTTATGTTTTAAGGTCTTCTTATGTAAAACTTATGTTTTTAAATGTTCTAGGTGGATGGTTTTACTATGGATTAAAGAGTTTAGAAAGTTTTCTTGTATTGAACAAGCTTTTATTAGATTTAGGCTTCACTTTTTCGGCGTGTCAAGAAATTTAAAAGATACTTTTATATTTTGATTTTTAAAGGAAATATCACCATCCATAACTTTATATGGTGTAATCTTTTAAAGAAAATATCATCATCCATAATTGTTTAAAGGAATTTTTTTCTATTAATATTGAAGCTTCTGCTTTAAATGTTATACGAAGTTTCGAGTTTCTTGATGAAAACATTTTGGAACAAGCGCAGACTTGATGCAGCTAAGGTCTACAACAGTGTCGAACAAAGCAATTGTATAAATTTTGTATTTTTCAGAAAAACAATGGTTATTCTAATTTTATATTTTCAAGAAGTTATTTCTCTTAGAACGAAAAGAAAATCATTTAGGGCCATGCCTAGATATTGAATTCGTTCTTTGATTTTTTTATCTTAATTATTTAAGCAATCATTTTCTTGTTCTTCCGAATTAAAATCATGATGATCTTTGATAGAAGATATAATTGAGTGAACGTACTCAGAATCTTGTTTTTTTTTTAGTTTTATCTGAGGATTTTTAGATCATTTTTACTTCTTTGATTTCAATGCTAAGATCTTGTATTGTTGTTGTTAAGGTGTCTTGTTTTTTTGAGAATGGTGGTGAGATCATAAGACGATTTGGAGGAAGTTGGACCATGGGATTTTGGAGAAATATCTGTGTTTTACCATCTTTTTTTGTTTTAAGAGGAAATGATTTTCTCAAGAAATTTTTGTTTTAGACTTGGATCTGAAATGGAATTTAATATTTAAAGTTGTAATTCTTGATCTTTAGTGAGGACATAGATATTTTTTTCATTTGACTATGAACTAGATGATGGATTTATTACTTCATCAACTTGAAAGGTTTTTTTTTTCCAGAAGCGTGGATAGGTAAGAGTTATATGATGAAGAAGAATCATTTAGCAAAAGATTAGGTATTTACTTGAAATTTCTTCTCCGAGGTTTAGTTCCTGAACTTTGTGATTAAAATGACAAAACTTTTACGTGTGACCTTTTTTATTGAATTTGAAGCATGTAAGGTTTTTAAATAAGTTTTTATTTGGCTGGGGTTTCTTTTGAAGAAAATTTGTTTTGGGGTTTTTCCATGAATTCTCACAATTTTAAAGGTTTTATTGTTTTTATTTCTAGGCTTATTTTCAAAGTAATAGTTTTTGTTACAATCTTCTACACAATATTTACTACCATGGTTGGGGTCTATTTCAAATTGTTTACAGAGTGAACCTAATTTTACTCTTGTTCTTTTGAGTTCCCAATTGATATATTTCTGGAGTTTCATGTCTTGACATATCCTAAGACCTTCTTGTTGAACAATATTGATCAACCCTCCATAAGTGAAATCATTATAATCTATTATTTGGGTTCCCATGGAATTTTTTTTTTGTTTCTAACTTTGTCTCTTCAAAGTGCAGGAAGCGAAGTTAGGAATTTTTTTCCCAAAAGGTTGGTTCCTCACAGAGTAAGACTCTAGTGAGAAACATATTTGTGTACCATTGGAAATCAATTAGTTTTTGCATTTAAGATTTGAAAGAAGTTCAGCATTTTTATTTCTAAGAACTGAGAGATCTCCTATAAAATGCAATGTTATGGCTATGACTAATTGAGCAACATCATCTTGTTGAGAATTTTTGATATTATCTAGGATTGGAACATTATCTTCATCCATTTTAATTGAATCAATGATCTATGTCTGTTGCTGATTGGTTAAAAAATTATCCCACCATCCTTTAAGCTGTCCTGAGAAACCAGCTATAAGGAGTCCAGCTACGGTTTTATCCTCATTTCCTCTTTAGGTTCTATAGGCGTTTGCGGCCATTGTAATTTTCTTGAGAAAACTTGAAATATTATATTCTGATATATCATCAATATTCCAGTCGTAGGCCGATGATGAATTAAACCTAAATTGTTCTACTGGTTGGATTTTTCCTAGATCAGGGGCAAAGATTAGTTGACGATCTTGGTGATTTTGCCAACTAAGACGGTTTATTTGGGACAGAATTTTGATCAAAGGATTCACTAATATCTGAATTATGGGATAAAGTGTTTATTTGGATTTTGGAAGTAGGAGTATAGGGGATATCAGGATTAGGTGCCATGCTACTGTCTCCTATTTCAACTTTACTTAATTGACTTTGGAGAGCACAAATGAATTCTAAGAACTATAAAAGGTTTTTAAATAATGAGAATTCACAGAAACCCCACCAAAAAATTTTCTTCAAAAGTAATCCCAGACAAACCCTTCTATAAAAACCTTGCATGCTTCAAATGTAATAATAAAGGTCGCATTTCAATTTTTTGTCGTTTAATCGCAAAATCCATGAACTAAACCTAAACCTTGGGAAGAAATTTCAAGAAAATTATCTAATCTTTTACAAAACGATTATTCTTCATCATATGACTCTGGATAATCCATGGCTTATGAAAAAACCCTTCAAGTTGATGAACTATCTAGTTCAGAGTCAAATGAAAAGAATATCTATGTCCTCAGTAAATATCAAAAAGTACAACTTGAAATATTAAATTTCATTTCTGATCCAAGTCTAAAACAAAAATTTCTTGAGAAAATCCTATCCTCTTTAAACGAAAAAGATGTTAAAAATCACAAATAGTTCTCCAAAATCCCATGGTCCAACTTCCTCTAAATCCTCTTATGATCTCACAACCGTTATCAACAAAAGAAAGAAAGTCACTTCAAAAACAACAATACAAGATCTTCGGATTGATATCAAAGAAGTAAAAAATGATCTAAAAAACTTCAAAGAAAAACAAAAACAAGATTTGAGTATTTTTACTCAATTATATCTTCTATTAAAGGTCATTATGATTCTAGTTCGGAAGAACAAGAAAATGATTGCTTAATTAATGAAGATTAAAATCTCAAAAAACAAATTCTATCTCTAGACATGGCCCCAAGTGATTTCTTTTCCGTTCTAAGAGAAATAACTTCTCGAAAATATAAAATTAGAATAACCATGGTTTATTCTTAAAATTACAAAATTGATACAATTGCTTTGTTCGACACTTGTGCAGATCTTAATTGCATCAAGTATGGGTTTGTTCCAAAAAATTTCATCTATAAACTCGAGAAAAATTATTTGCTACAAATAACTCTAAACTTCGTATAACATCTAAAGCAGAAGCTTCAATAGAAAATATCCTCACTAAAACTGCATTTGTTCTAACAAATGATATATATCAAAGTGTTATTTTAGAAACACCATTTATTAATTTGATTACACCATATAAAGGCATGGATGATGAAATTTTCTTTAAAAATAAAAATATAAAACTATCTTTTAAATTTCTCCAAACACCCAAAAATCGAAGCCTAAATCTAATAAAATCTTGTTCAAAAAAAAAGAAATTCTAAATTCTTTAATTCATAATAAAACCTTCCACCTAGAACATTTAAAATCAGAAGTTTTGATTTACTTCAGAAGACCTTAAAAACCTTAATTTCAAAAGAGATAAAAGAAAAATTTTCAAATTTATATAAATTATTTGAGAAAGAAATTTGATCAGATTTACCAATTGCATTCTGTATAATTAAACATATATAATCCCTATTTCTATGATATATATCAAGACAAGGTTTCAAATTAGTTAATAACCATGTTGACGCAGAATGATTTGGCCTTGAGAGCATAGAGAAGCGATTCTTAAATTATCTAACAAACAGCCATTCAGTTGCATGTAATAAGCTAGACTTGCATATAATCTGCTAAACAAGACTATCGTAATCAGACTACCACATGATTCATAATGTATGGATGGATGATTATTGGCATTTACATAATGATGCAATCTCCCATTTGTGATGAGAGTCAAGTTAAATTTAATGCCAATGAGACTAAGGGATCAAACTTATTGAGGTTTATGGTGCGTACCACGGAGACCAAGTTGTAGTCGTACATGTCTAGTCTTTTCTCTGTCAGCTAAAAATCAAGAAACGGACCAACAACCAGCACGTTGCGGCTTTGGCTGGAGCAGTATGTCCCGATAGGTTGAATGAACTAAGCGAGTGCTAGCGGTGAAGGTAACGTACATACTGCATAATCTGCATTCACGTATAAACAACATCAATCTTAGTTTTTTGGGTCAAATAATGAAACGATTAGTTATTAAAGAAGAGAAAGAAAGAGAACACTTACGTATTGTTGCAGAGAAGCAGTCCACACAGAAACAAAGCGGCTAGAAAGCCTTTACTATTCACACTAATTGTTGGAACTGTTTTTTGGACAAATGGCTATGACCAATATATATTCCGGTGGCTTTTCCGAGCATATTGATTGTCGGAATGACCGGTACGTGGGATCATTGGATTTCTTGTTATGAGCACTATAATATAGTGTAGTCATAAGTCAAAAACGAAGTTCGTTTGAATGAGAAATAAAAGTGTAATGTGAATTGTTTGTAAAATGCCCATATTAAAACAAGAGGTAAGAAACCTCTTGTATAAAATGGAGAAATTATAACAAAGTTAGAGAAAACTTTGTAGATGGTGTATAATAAAAGAGATATTTGGGCTGGATCAAGTTTTGGAGTTAATCAAATAAGACTAATCTTGTTTAGCCCAAAATTCATTTGCTAACGATTAAATAAATAATCAAAGCATATTATCTCTTTATGTAGAGAATGATTCTCACGTTTTTTGACCAAGGTCCTTGAATACTTTTGACTAAGTCTTTGACCAATGATGAGTTGATTTTGTGAATTTATTTTCGTAACATATGAAAATCAATTCACCCCTTATTAGTCATTATGAAGTAATCAAAACCGTAATCTCCATTAGGTGCTAGATGAAGAATACGTTAAAATTTATATGGTATATAAAGACATACTCCTTTCATTCTAGATACACACCGAAGAAAACAAAAAACAATATGTTGCTTATTTTTTTGTGTCTGAGACTATAACAAAGATTCTAGATTCGACAGGTTTTTGGTTCTAAAGTGTTGTAAGAAAGAAGATAAAGTGGCGCAGCATAAGGTCTCAAAAGGATGTTTGTTTAGTCGAAGAATACCCAAACGTCGCTTCTGATCTTGTTTTTGTTGATTCTCTTTGAATTGCCGAATACAAGAAGAAAAGAACTGAAAGTTCTAGGTTTTGATTAATAAAAGTTGTGTCCCTCACAATAACGAGTCTAGCGTTTATATACATGCCAACAAGAATAAAAGATCCTAACTTATTTCCTAAATAGTATTTATCTAAAAATAAAGGAAATAAAAATAAAACCAAAACCTTTAAAAATACGTAAACTTGAAGTGCTCTGTTTCAGACGTATGAAACTGAGACATACGAAGAAGGAGATGCGCTGCATCAGGTCTCCCCGGGTAGGAGAGATTCACCTCTGAATCTGGAACATTATTGTCACCGTGAAACCACGACAGGTACTTCACATTAAAGACATTGGACGTATTAAGATGAGGGGGAAGATGCACGCGATACACAATTGCGTTGATACGTTCAAGTACCTCTACTGGTCCCATCTTCCGAGAACAGAGCTTGTTGTACTCATGAGCAGGAAGGCGGTCCTTAGTTAAGACGACCCAAACCATATCTCCTGGCTCGAAAAGAAACTCACGACGCTTACGATCAGCCCGAGCTTTATATGCCTGTGAAGAAGACTCCAAATTCTTAGCCACCACACTGTGAGTTTCTTTTAACGAAGAGACAAAGTCGGCAGCTTCTCCATGCATGCGAGTAAGATCTGGTAACGGCGTCAGGTCCAACGGGCAGCGAGGAGTCAAACCATAGAGCACACTAAATGGACTGAATCCTGAACTTCGATTGGTTGCGTGATTATGTGCGAACTCAGCTTGACAAAGCTTAGATTCCCACGACCGGATGTTGTCACCCACCAATGATCTCAACATATTTCCCAATGACCTGTTCACGACCTCCGTCTGGCCATCCGACTGCGGATGATACACAATGCTCATGTCCAGACTAGTATCGAGCATCTTCCACTGTGAGCGCCAAAAATGGCCTAAAAACGAGTGTCACGATCGGAGACGATAGAAGACGGCAATCCATGCAATCTGTAAATCCCAGTAAAAAAAAGTTGCGCTACTTTCACAGCATCAGTCGTGCGCCTGCAGGGGATGAAGTGAACCATTTTCGAAAAGCGATCAACAACCACGAAGATAGAATCATTTCCCTTCTGTGTACGAGGTAAAACCAAAACAAAATCCATACTCAGTTCAGTCCAAGGTTGCGTAGGGATCGGTAAAGGGAGATACAAACCAGCGTTAGACGCTTGGCCTTTCGCAAGTTGACAAGCCCTGCAACTCTCCACATATCACTCGACATCTCTGCGCAAATTCGGCCAGAAGTAGGAGGCCGTCACCAACTGAAATGTTCTGTCACGTCCCACGTGACCTTCTCTGTGTAAGTCATCAATGATACGCAAGCGCAGGCTACAATCAAGAATGCACATACGAGACTCTTTGAACAGAAAACCATCCACCAAATCATAATCGGTACGAGTCCGAGCAGAAACATCCGCCCAAATCTTACCAAAGAAAGGATCTGACCGATATAGTTCCGAAAAATAAGAGAAACCAGTCACCGACGTGTGCATCTCAGTAAGTAGCGTATGTCTTCTACTCAACGCATCAGCAACCCGATTCAGTTTTCCGGATTTATGTCGAATGGTAAAAGTAAATTGTTGCAGATACGCAATCTAACCTGCATGACGAGCTGAAACTTTTACTTGGCTGTCGAGGTGCTTAAGAGCGTCATGATCAGTATAAATAATGAAATCCCGATGAATAAGATAGTGACGCCAGTGACGAATCGCCTAGACCACTGCGTAGAATTCCACATCATAAGTGCTTTAACGTCCACGAGCACCAGAGAGTTTTTCGCTGAAAAATGCGACTGGTCGCGAGTTTTGGCTTAACACAGCACCAATACCAAACTTCGAGGCGTCACAATGGAGCTCAAAAGTAATAGAGAAATCAGGGAGGACCAAAACAGGAGCTGTTGTCAGCTTCTCCTTAATGATTTCAAACGCCTCATTTGCAGCCAAAGTCCATGAAAATGATGATCCTCGCATACAATCCGTGATAGGAGACATGATGGTGCTGAAATGGGCCACAAAACATCGGTAGAAAGATGCCAATCCATGAAAACTCCGCACATCCTAGATGGTTTTTGGGACTGGCCACGTGTGTATGGCATGAACTTTACTAAGGTCCATTGAAAGACCTTCGGTAAAGACACCATAACCGAGGAATAACACGCGATCAACTCCCCATTCACACTTCTGACGGGCGACGAAGAGAGTCTCACGGCGTAAGACCATGAGCACTTGTCGGAGGTGCTCAATGTGATCCGACAGAGAGGCACTAAACACCAAGATGTCATCAAAATAAATGACAACAAAGCGACCAATGAATGGTCGGAGAGCCTGATTCATGATCCTCATAAATGTGCTAGGAGCATTAGATAACCCAAATGGCATTACAAGCCACTCAAACAAGCCTTCTCGCATTTTAAACGCTGTTTTCTACTCGTCACCAGGGTGAATTCAAATTTGCTGATAACCACTCTTTAAATCAAGCTTCGAGAATATGCCAGCAGAGCCAATCTGATCCAACAAGTCATCTAAGCGAGGAATAGGAAACCTGTAGCGGAATGTGATCTTGTTTATAACTCTGCTATCCACACACATTCTCCAAGAGCCATCCTTTTTAGGAATGAGTAATGCAGGGAATGCACAAGGACTGAGACTCTCACGGACATGTCCTTTCGAAAGTAACTCCTCCACTTACTTTCTTAATTCTTCATGCTCCTGAGGACTCATCATGTAGTGTGGACGATTTGGTAATGCAGCACACGGAACCAAGTCAATGTGGTGTTGGATCTCACGCAATGGAAGAAGTCTCAATGGTAACTCACCTAGAAAGACATCCTCAAACTCAGCTAACAGTGATTCAATCACATGGTTGATAGCTGCCGAAACTGCCGTAGATTGAGGTGATGCAACAAGGGCATAAACAATCCCCTCATCTCGAAACTCGTTTGCAAATGAAGAGTAAGAACAAAACAGAACCGTATTGCTAGAACCGGTGCCTTCACGAAGATGTAGTGGAACCTCACGCGAAGGAGCCAACGGCGCATCTTGGGATGGTAACAACACAATTCTTCTATTCTCAAAGAAGAAGCTATACTCATTACTTTTCCCACTGTGAGACACATCGCGATCGTATTGCCAAGGACGAACCAAGAGAACATGACTAACATCCATTGGTACCATGTCACAATAGATTGTCTTTGGAAAATGCTCCAATCGACAGAGACACCAGCACACGATGACAGACGCAAATCTCTGACCCTTGTGGAATCCTAAATCCACCCATCAGTCCATCCCGTTTGTGTAGGAAGCTTGAGAGAGTCACACGATCATCAAGCTAGCTCCATCTCGATCTACTTCAATATTCAAGTGATCAGGCTGAGAGTGTCACACGACCAGCAGCCTGATTCCATTCCATCCTCTTTCTATTTTTTTCTTATTTTGTTCAACATATCATTCACATCTATCCATTTTAAACCGTTTCAGGTTATTAAGTCAGTTTCCAGCAATATTGACAATTCGACCGCATCTTGGGTTAAACCGATTGAAATCTCTCTTGTACTTCTGGACGACCCAGTTTCTGGGCTGTATCTGATGTCTTAACAAAACCTCAAGGATCTAAAGGTGAAGAATTATCTCTTTGCATCAATCAACAAGGAAATTATGAAGACAATTGCAAAGAAGGATACTTTGAAAGACATCTGGGAATCAATGGAGACACAATATAAGGGGAACCAAAGGGTTCAAAGCTCGTAGTTGCAAAGGCTGCGCAGAAAATTTGAAGTGCTCGAAATGAAGGGGTGAGATACTATTACAGAGTACATCTCAGGAGTCATCGTGGTTGCAAATGATATGAGGAATATGGGTTCTTGTCTCTTTCCTAGGATGAATCTTGCTACTACAAACTTCCCAGGATCACTTTTCTTCTTCAAAATAGTTCTTGGCTCTTCCCTAGGATGACTCTTGGTAGCCTTATCGACCATCATAGGCATTCATCTTCTGCTATGGAGTTGTCTTATTCGTGACCCCTTGTTGCTGAACTCGTTTGGTCACTGGGTCCCATCGATCGATTGTATGACCTCTGCGTCAAACGACGAGTGAAGCTATTCCTGATTATGTCAAGTCAACAGGAACCATCGATCGATTCTTAGTAACTTGTGTCAATCGATGCACGTGTGGGCTGCCTGGCAAACTCGATTTTCCTATATGGAAATCTTTTTCCTGACGCTTTTCTCTCTTGAATTCAACCCATAAATCATCATCAATCACAGCATTGATGTGATGTTTAAGTCCAGATTGCCTAACCATAGCCTCGTATTTGTTAAGGACTTCACTCGCCTGAGTCACTTCACTTTCCAGCTTCCCAATACGGGTGTCGAGATCTTTGATCTTTGTGTTAAGGTGGAGGTACAGGAAATTTGTTGGGGTCAAAATTGGTTACGATGGAATCAACGTCGGAAACCTACTGGAAGAATGAGTTTGTTGGGGTCAAAAAAAGTATTCTCGAGATCAGCATCAAAAAATCATGTTTCTCTACGAATCAGTCTCGAAATCAACTTAACGAAAGTCTCCGGGCCAAAACTCGAAAGAAAGAAACACGGATCGACAAACTCGCCCGTACGGCGAGTTGGCCTTGTCCAACTCGCCGTACGGGCGAGTTTGTCGATCCGTGTTTCTTTCTTTCGAGTTTTGGCCCGGAGACTTTCGTTAAGAACTCGCCATACGGGTGAGTTGGTCAGCATGGATCGACCAAGTCGCCCGTATGGCGAGTTGGACAAGGCCAACTCGCCATACGGGCGAGTTCGTCATCATGGACCGACCAACTCGCCCATATGGCGAGTTGGACAAGGTCAACTCGTAATATGGGCGAGTTGGTCAGCATGGATCGCCAACTCGCCCGTATCGACCAACTCGCCATACGGGCGAGTTGGATGGAAACCAACCAACTTGCCCGTACGGCGAGTTGGACTGTCCAACTCGCCATATGGGTGAGTTGGATGGAATGACACGACCAACTTGCCCATACGACGAGTTGGACAAGGCTAACTCGACGTAGGGGAAAGTTTGTAGGCATGAACGGCTAACTCGCCCTTATGGCGAGTGGGACAAGTCCAACTCGCCAAACGGGGGAGTTAGACGGCACGAGTAATCCGACTCGCTCGTTTGGAAAGTCGGATCAAATCAATCCAGTTTCACCTCATCCTCGTTAAACTCCCTCTTTCTATACTTGATCAAACTTATATTTGTTCCATCTCGATCTGGATTGACATTGGAACCTTACCGAAAGAACTCGTTTTCTCGAGAAAGATCGTGTCGATCGTATGCGATGATAACACCTAGAGCCACACGACTCATACAAAAGACTCTAACTCTCGAACGATGCTGTCATAGAATTGTTATTTCTATAAAATCATAAAAACGCCTAAGTCAGAAAACGGCCCGACGAGGTCTAAAGCACGGCTAAAGGCCCACTCGCGATTTTATCCGAAATCAAGCCCAAACTTTGTGACTGTTTATCTTTTATTTTGCAGGAAAGGATAAATGTTAAGTTTGAAGGAATAAATGTCAAGATCGAAGGGTATATGTTAAGTTTCCGAAGATAATCATGAAGATCGAGGAAAAAAGGAATATTTCCGCGAAGTGATAAGTTTGACCGAGGGCAGAAGGGGAAAGAACAAACCGCCTCTAGAGGAGTATATAAGGACTTCAAGGGTGATGATGCAGAGGACACACGAAAATCTCTACTCAGAGCAAACATAGCTTAGCACTTAGAGCATTTAGGCAACTTTCCATTTTTGTTATTCGAGCTGCGACTCAACTAGGGTTTTGCAGTCTTAGGTTGTTAAAACTAGGGATCTCGCCGACAGCTCTCATAGCCTAGGCTCCTATCCTTTTGTAAACGCTTATACGCAAATTCGGAATAAGACATCTATTTGACCTCTTTTCGATTCTTACTTTGTTTTCCATATTTACTTTGTATTCTGAATGATTGGCGTGTGGTTTAGCAGATATCCGGAACCTCTGGGAAACCAGGGTTTACCCTGCGTTCCTAATTCAACGGAAATCAACGGTGCGAATTTTGGTTCCCACAGTTTGGCGCTAGAAGTAGGGGGGGATACGGATTACTCTTACTCATTGCCGCAAAACGCTTGATCAAAGCGATGCCTGGATATATGAAAGACAAACTCGCAGAACTGACTGCTCCTATGGCCAACGCTTACGCAAACGCCGTAGTGTTCAACCAAATCAAAAACTTAGTCGCGACCTTTCGACATAGGAAAATCACTGAAACAAGGCCGTGATTTCTCCCTCTAAACTTAAAGGGAAACGATAAAATCTATCCAACCCTGTATTGTTCTTCTTATTACCGAGTTGGAGAAATCTCAGCGCGTAAGGGTTTGAAAAAAAGACATTTCCGAAAACTTTTTAATAAAACTTCCCCTCCCAGAAATTGCAGGAAAAACCCTAGGCTACTCGCGGAAAAAAAAAAGCACAACAAAACGGGTACGCAACTCACTGATGTACTTCTTCGAAATAATTTCCGTAAACATCTTTGGAGAAAGAAAACTAACTTCAACCTCCCAAAGTCGCGAAGAAACCCTAGGTTACTAACAACATTTTACGAAAGAGGTTCGTAAAACTAAACTCATGAAATTTCATGGGATAAATTTCGTAAAATTAAAGCTCAACAACATTTTCCGAAACAGCTTTCGTAAAATCAAACTCGACAATGTTTTATGGAACATCGTTCGAAAAGTGAAACGAGTTAGCATATTAAGATACAATTTTCGTAGAAAAAAATTGAAGACGTTAACGAAACAGACACACAAGCTTACCATCCAAACTCGAGTAGTCCAACTCGTCGAACGGGCGAGTTGGACAGTACAAGCTGTGCAACTCGCCCATTCCACAATTTTGACCAGTCTAACTAGCCAACGGGCGAGTTGGACAGTGCAAACCGTGCAACTCGCCCTTTCGGCGAGTTTGACCAGTCAAACTTGCCCAACGGGCAAGTTGGACAGTGCAAGTCGTGCAATTCGCCCATTGGGCGAATTAGCTAAAAAAAAGCATTAATTTGGCTCTCATTTGCGTTCTTCTTTGAATCCCGTTCGAAACGCTTTTCGTTTCGTCTCAATCGGAGTTTCCGTTGAGATTTTATGATCAAAACAAGTTGGACGAAATGAGCCGTCTAACTCGCCCATTGGGCGAGTTCGACCAGTCCAACTCGCCCAACGGGTGAGTTGGACAGTGCAAGCCATGCAACTCGCCCATTGGGCGAGTTTGACAAAACAAGTACTCTTTTGGCTCACCTTTGCGTTCTTCTTAGAAGCCCGATCAAAACGCTTTTTGTTTCGTCTCAATCGAATTTTCCGTTGAGATTTTACGATCAAAACAAGTTGGACGCACAGGTCGGACCAGTCCAACTTGCCAAACTGGCGAGTTGGACGAAACGAGCCGCCAAACTCACCGAACGGGTGAGTTGGACAGTGCAAGCCGTGCAACTCGCCCATTGGGTGAGTTTGACAAAACAAGCAATCGTTTGGCTCACCTTTGCGTTCTCCTTTGAGTCCCGATCAAAACGCTTTTTGTTTCGTCTCAATAAGAGTTTCCATTGACATTTTACGATCAAAACAAGTTGGACGCACACTGTCCAACTCACCCCGATGGCGAGTATGATTTAATCCCTCCAAATCGCCTCATGGCGAGGTTGGCAAGACCTGATGAGCTTCTCCTTTGTGTTCTCTTTATAATCTTGATCAAAACGCTTTCTTTTCATCTTAATCGGAGTTTCCATTGAGATTATACGACAAAATCAAGTGAGACTCGCCTAAACTCCTTGGCTTTCTCCTACTCGACCTATTAGGCGTCCTACTCGCCCTCTTGGGCGTCCTCCTCCCCCTATTGGGAATCCTACTCGCCTTTACCTCCATCTTTTCCTTCTCCTTTGAACCCCGATCGAAACATCCCTTGTTTCGTCTCGATTGGAGTTACCGTGGGAAATTTACGAAAAAAAAGCAAGACAGGTTCGAGCCTTAACGCGGCCAGGAATAACACAATATTGTTACCATTCTTAAGGGGTGTACATACACGAGAAGAGGAAGGGGAGATGAGCAAGCAAAACGGAGAAGAGGTGAACCCAAACCTTCGAGAAAACTAAGGTATGGCCGGCTTGAAACTTTTTGAAATCAGACTTGGAATTTTCGTAGGAAGGTACTAAGAAATAAAAACGCTTCAAAGATCGCCATAAAACTTTAGGGAACTTAGGATCTAGGAGAATAGTCTAGCGATCTAAATCTTAGGATTTTTCCTGTCTTGATCTATTGTTCTGAGACTGCTTACGCAAATTTTGCAAACTGATCTAAACTCTTGGAAAACCTAGAAACGATCACCACACACACTTAGCTCACTTCCTAAGGAAAGAAGAAACTAGAAACGCGAACGTCGTCTTAAAACTGTCTCGTTCCTAGCAATTTTCTTAAAACCGACGTATTCCTAGTCGTCAACCTGAAGGTCTCAAAGTCACAATCCTAGCGTTGTCTTTAAACTGACCTGGATTGTCGATCATCCCAATCTTCGAAAGAAAAAACATACACAACCCTTCAAAATATCGGTTCAGTCGTTTTCTTTCATAAAAAGAAAGGGAGGGAGTAGGTACGTATACTATACTCGTATACTCCCATACTCCAAAAAAAAAAATTGTGTCGACATCAAGAAAATGCTTTCGACAAAGCAAACTATGACATTTTATATGGAAAGAACCTACGAGAAAACAAGATCGGTGTCATGAAAAACGACTTCGCAATGCGGAAAAGAGAATGAGGAAAACATATTCCTCGTTCGCAAATATCACAAGTAATCTGCGAGAGACATTCTTAACTTACTTCTATGCTATTCACTTCTCGTAAAACTTACGCAAAACATCCTTCGTATAGCCACACCAAGTTTTGCGAAGAAACTTTCAGAAACGAACGTAGCAAGTTTTACGGAGAAGTGTTTTGGACAATTTGTGTATAGCTAATTAAAATTTATCTCTTTGCACTACGATCTTGCAGATTTCACTCCTTAGCCATGCGTCTCGCTGGATTCTGCCTCCCATCTCCCTTGGTTGATTCCAAGCAGGAAATCATCTCGTACAGGTTCTTTATCGGGATTTTTAGGTTATGTCTTCATCAAACAAAACAAAAAACATTCGTACGACTATAGAAAACTACGACTTGGCCCGTCGATCTCGACAAACACTCTTTGGCCCTCTACCAATTAGTCCTTCCGATAAAAATCCAAACTGGAATTCTGTATCCTGTTCAGGAAAGTTTCAAACTAGCATGACCTTGATGTTAACACGAACGTTCCGTAGTCTATCCGTGACCTGCAACATCCTCGGCTATTCGGCTGAACACATCCTTCAGACCGAGCCAAAATGTTTGAGCAACCACTGCTCACCCAATCACTTAGCGGCAAAACGACAATCCACGATTAGTTTAAAAAAGCCAAGTGCAAATAACTATTGTATAACCCAGAATCGGAAATCATACGACAAATTCTTAATATCGAAACTTAGTCGTAACCACCGTACGGTTAATGGAGAACATAAACTTGTCGACAACCGACCAAGTTCAATATGTTCCACAGTTTACTCTAAACCCACATCGTTTTACAAGTGAAAAGCGGCACATAAGAAAAACTCATAAAAAAGCTCCTAGAGCTAGGCAAAGCACTATACACGAAATAAATTCCGGGGGGGGGGGGGGGGGGGGGGGGGGACTCTTCACAAAGCACAGTGAAGGAAGTCGCATATTCTCAGGGAGAAATTTACGCGACCCATTGGTCCTAATTCCTCGGAAACAAACCAAAATGTTTCTCTTCCGTATGGTTAAAACAAAAACCTTGTGATACCACACATCTTCAAGCCCGCAAACATTTCAAGCACGAAATGCGGCATACAAAATAAAAACTCAACCTTCGACACAGCGAGACGTCGCTAACGCTCAGAGAACTGTTTTCGTCAAAACTTTCTGAAACGGAATACTAACCTTAAAACCAGTCCGTCCGCGAATATAAAACATAAACACCTTCTTAAACACGTATCCTTCGCGAAGGTTCAAAAACGATTATATCTACAAATAAGTTTGTTGCTGATCACAAAAAACTCTTAACGTTCTAAACAGACTAAGCCATCTCGTAGATATAGCTCTCGAACACTCAATACAAGGGTAATAGCGCTATAAAAGAAATCCAAAATTTTGGTTAGCACTTTTGGGAGACTTAAAAATTGTCCTCGACGAGATGCTCGATTCCTACCATACAAGTCGTATAAGCCGAGAACATATCGCGGACTTTAAAGCGGGACGGAATGAGGTCGAAAGAAATACGGGAAACGTAACCCGAAGTAGTCATTGCACCCCCTAAAACTGTGATTATACTTAGGTCTTACCCTAAACCCAACACACTGGTCTTTAACATCTCTAGGCATAGTATTAAAAACCCTGATACGAAATCCCAAAAAGTTGTCTCTTCTGCTAATATTCAAATGTCTTCAGAAAACCTGCAAGTTTACGCGCTGCGGAAAACTCTCAAAACATACCACGCGAATAGCAGTTCACCCAGAGTTAGACTATTAGATGACAACTCATATTCTTCCCACCACATTCACATGAATACAAACATGCTCTTAAAACACGAAACACAATTTAAAAAGCAATCGCAAAGCGGCAGGGACTCGAAGCTACACTCGATCAGTCCAAAAAATATAACGGCCACACTTGGCCGAAGCAAACAGCCTACGAGGCTAGTCTCGGGGCTGATACAAAATGACATCAACATCAACATGCTCGATAATCTCTACCCATAACTAGACTATAAAGGTCTCACTGGAAAATATGTCGTACGAATCTTAAACTCCAGGAAGAACTACGAAAGGCTTGATCCCTCAAAGAGGGTACATAGGCAGCCTTCACCAGGCACAACCCCAATCCTACTGCATTCCTCTCTTAGAGGAATAAGTGGACCACGTTCAACGGACCTTTTCAAACATTGATTCCGCCTAACTTACCAAACCCGCCAAAACCTCTCGCTAGAACCTTGCGATTCTAACGAGCTGGGGGGTTAATTGTTGGGGTCAAAATCGGTTACGACGGAATCAACGTCGGAAACCTATCGGGAGAATGCGTTTTTTGGGTCAAAAACGGTATTCTCGAGATCAGCATCTAAAAATCATGTTTCAATACGAATGCAGTCTCGAAATCGACATAACGAAAGTTTGCGGGCCAAAACTCAAAAGAAAGAAACACGGATCGACCAACTCGCCCGTATGGCGAGTTAGACTGCAAGAGAAATCCGACTCGCTCGTTCGGCAAGTCAGATCAATTCAATCATGTTTCACCTCGTCCTCTTTAAACTCCCTCTTTTGATACTTGATCAAACTTATCTTTGATCCTTCCCGATCGGGATTGACATTGGAACCTTACCGAAATAACTCATTTTCTTAAGAAAGGATGGGGTCGATCGTATGCGACGATAACGGTTAACGAAACCCCTAGAGTCACACGCTTCATACGAAAGATCCTAACTCCCAGACGACCTCGTCTTAGCAATGTTATTTCGATTAAATCGTAGAAACGCCTATGTCAGAAAACAGCCCGACGAGGTCTAAAGCTCGGCTTAAGGCCCACTCGCGATTTTATCTGAAATCAAGCCCAAACTTTGTGACGGTTTATCTTTTATTTTGTAGGAAAGGATAAATGTTAATTTCGAAGGGATAAGTGTCAAGATCGAAAGATAAATGTTAAGTTTCCGAAGATAATCATGAAGATCGAGGAAAAAAGGAATATTTCCGCGAAGTGATAAGTTTGACCGAGGGCAGAAGGGGAAAGAGCAAACCGCCTCTAGAGGAGTATATAAGAACTTCAAGGGTGGTGATGCAGAGGACACACGAAAATATCTACTCAGAGCAAACATAGCTTACCACTTAGAGCATTTAGGCAACTATCCGTTTTTGTTATTTGAGCTGCGACTCAACTAGGGTTTTGTAGTTTTAGGTTGTTAAAACAAGGGATCTCGCCGACAGCTCTCATAGCCTAGGCTCCTATCCTGTTGTAAACGCTCATACGCAAATTTGAAATAAGACATCTATTTGCCCTCTTTTCGATTCTTACTTTGTTTTCCATATTTACTTCGTATTCTGATTGATTGGCGTGTGGTTTAGCAGATATCCAGGACCTCTGAGAAACTAGGGTTTACCCTGCGTTCCGAATTCAACGGAAATCGACAATGCTAATTTAAGTTCCCACAAAATCTAACTTCTCATTGAAGTCCACAGTCATCCTCTGTTGTCCCTGAAGTACTTTGTTAAACATAAATTCGACCCACGGTCTTCTGATTGGTCTCAAAATCTCCATGTCTTTAGAAGCTTGGTCTTTAGCTTCATGATGAGCTATTGCAGCGTCTCCTTCTGCTTCTGTATCAGGGATTACAGCCCCCCTGATCGTCTATCTTTTGACCTGCTGCAATACGCAGATGACCATTGAGGTCATGCAAGTCTCCATTCTCATTCTAAACCACTATTATAGGCGCAACCATCTGAACTTGTCTGCTGTCATCGATCGATGCGGATGAGATGGTGTCGATCGATGCTAATTGATCAATGTCGGTTGATGCTAGAATTCTGATTCCGGTCGACGCTATCCGTAAATAAGTGTCAATCAATGTTGAATGTATGCCGTCGATCGATGCTTGTTTTCTTTCTTTGCGGATTGTACGTTCGAGTTTCTGTGGGTCTGAGAATAGTAATTCTTGTCCTTTATTGCTCATGTACTCTTTTGCATGCACATGAACGACAAAGGAAAAGAAAACCAGGAACTTGAAAGTAAAACAAACCTAGACTAAACCCTAGAAATTAAATCTACTGGTGATCAATGTTTCTCGGAAACGGCACCAAATTTGACATGCAGTGTTGTTTATTGTTCTAGCAGAGTATAAATATCCTAAACAATCAACTATCAAATTAACCCTTAATTTCAACACACAAAATAATACTCTTGCCAAGAGAGATCAGGTGTAGTACTTAGGGATCAAATCCACAGAGAACAATGACACACAATAGATTTCTTATTCCAAAAGTTAAGCTAGGTGATTATATATATATTGGTAACAAGTAATCAGTCTAAGGAAATGTTCCTTATTAGAGAGTGTTGATGCAATATGGAAATATGCTAATAATGTAAATATGGAAATATGCTAATAAACTAACTAGATGTAAATGTAAATATGCTAAATCTAGGTTTACATGCAAGTGGATTATAGAAGATAGAAGTTAAGGGTATTTAATCATGTAACTCGATATCTATTATAAAAGACACCAGCTCTGGCTGCAAGTCTAATCTATTGACTAAGTCCAATTTTTAGCTCTTGCTTGTTGACACGGAATGACCATCGATCGATGGCAATGATCCTGCGTCGATTGATGGTTTCTTCAATCAAGCTTTATGACCTAATTCGATAAGTTCACTAGGTTAACTAAATCAACTCTCGTTTGTTTCTAGCAACCTATCTCAACAAAATAAACTCCAGTAGTAAACCATGCTCTCGCTTGCACCTAAATATCCTATTATCAAGGTTCTAGTTAGCTACTCTAGAACACAAGCAATAAACACAATTCTTTTAATAGATCTAATAATGACCCTAACAATTATATTGTTTGGCTAATCCATCAGTATCATTAATAAACCCTAAATCTAGTTGATAACTACTCAGACATAACTAAAGTAAGAAGAATAGTCTGAATATAATGCATAGATAAAAACAGTGGGGTTCCAATACAAGTCTCCCTACGAATATTTTTTACTATATTGTATTTTATCTATTCTATTATATTCTATTCTATTCTATTGTATCCCACTTTTCTTTCATTCTCTTACATAAAGTATAAATATAAAAACCCTAAAATCTAGGTCAAAACTCGTCCAGGGGTAAACTTATAATCTTGTGTCTTGTCTCTAACTTGGCTTTGAAATCTGCTGTCTGAATTGGTCATCGATCGATGCCAAGTGGTCAGCATCGATCAATCATGGTCATATAACATAGGTCGACGTCAGGATAGTTCCATCGATCGACGACAGTCTTGTACTTCGACTCTCTCATAGATCAGCTACGAATTAATCTCCTCTAAATGCTCCAAAAGCTCCAAGTATCTCCATATATCTCCAAAACGTACCTTGAGCTGCAAAGACCTTAAAACATAGCCTAGACACACATAATATACCATAAATAGAGTCCATAACATGGCCTAAAACTGGTAATAAATAGGCTATATCAGATACCCTCAAAAGAAGGGAGACATTGACTGAGAAGAAGTGAGAAGAGAGAGAGGAAAGGAATCATAGAAGACTACATATGTGTTCAGATACTTTCAGAGTTAAGAGTCCATATATCCTTTGATCGATACTCCCAAGGTAAAGCCTGCACTTTTATTTTATACAAAGAAATGAAATTAGTAGAGGGGCGAGTCAGACTAGTATTCGCTAAGTTGTTGGTAGAATGGATTTGGTTGCTATACTAAGATATGGTATATAAAGTTTCTTTGTGATTGACTTGATAGAATGTGGTTGCAACAAAGTAGAGTTACAGTTATACTTAGACATTATGTGAGTCTTCGCTTTTCAAAACCTCTTTCACATGCTTGTTTTATTACTACTTTAGGCCATGTCATAGGCTCTATTTTAGGTATATTATGTGTGTCTAGTCTATGTTTTATGGTATTTACAGGTCCAAGTACGTTTTGGAGATATATGGAGATACTTGGAGTTTTTTGAGCATTTAGAAGAAAATAATCTGTAGCTGATCATTTATAGAGTCGAAGTATAAGCTAGTCGTCGATCGACGACACAACCTTGTGATCGACCGATGGTAAAAGACCAAGATCGATCGATGCTGAACACTTGACATCGATGACCAATTCGCAGACAGCCGATTCCAAGCCCAAGTTAGAGACAAGATACAAGATTACAAGATTACTCCTGGACGAGTTTTGACACAAACACTCTATAGTTTTAGAGTTTTTAGGGAGAAGATTCATAACTCCTTAGGGAGCCTTGTATTGGAACCCCAATATTTTATCTATGCATTGTATTCAGATTATTATTCTTACTCTAATTATGTCTGAGTAGTCATAAACTAGATTCAGGGTTGAATGACAACAATCATGGATTAGCCCAAAAGTAGGATTGCTAGGTTAAAGTTAATATCCATCAATTGCGTTGTGCTTAATGCTTGCATTCTAGAGTAGCTAACTAAGATCTCGAAAGTAGGACATGGACTAAAACGAGAGTAGGTTCTGTGCCAGAATAGACTCCATGGAACTAGGTTTTTAGGTGCATGCGAGATCTGGTCTAATTAGCTTGGTGAACATATCAAATCTCATTCACACATCCTTCTGATTTCACCGTTGATCGACATCATGCCTTAACCGTTGATCGATGGTCTTTCCTTTTTCTCGCATACATGAGTTAGAGTTAAAAGCGTCATAATAGTTAATATTTGAGTTTTAGAATATTTACATTCCCGTGCTTCATATTCCCTATAATCCATTAAGCTTGAACCCTAGATCTAGCACATTTATATTTGCATCTAGTTAGTTTATGAGCATATTTCCATATTGAATCTACATCTTCTAATAAGGAATATTTACTTAAATTGATTAAATACTACTGATATATATCTACCTAGCTTCGTCCATAGAAATAAGAAATCTATTGTGTGCCATTGCTCTCTGTGAATTCAATCCCTAAGTAATACACATGATCTCTCTTGGCAAGAATATTGTTTTGTGTGTTAGGACTAAGGGTTAATTTGACAGTTACTTGTTTAGGATATTTATACCCTTCTAGAACAATAAACATATCGTGTCAAATTTGGCACCGTTGTTGGGGATCACTGATCGTTGTTAGATTAAATTTCTAGGATTTAGTCTAGGTTTGTTTTCAAGTTACTAAATTTTTTCTTTTCTTTGTTTCTCAGGTATATGCAATAGAGTGCCTGGAGCAATAAAGGACAAGAACTACTATTCTCAGACCCACATAAGCTCGAACGTACAATCCTCAAAGAAAGACAACAAGCGTCGATCGACGGTAACTACACAGCATCGATCGACAATTCTTCACAGATAGCATCGACTGATATCAGAACTCAAACATCGACCGACGTCGACCACATTGCATCGATCAACGAACACCTAACCGCATCGATCGACGACAGCAGGCGAGTTCAAATGGTTGCACCTATTTTAGTGGTACAGAATGAGAATGGAGACTTGCGTGATCTCAACGGTCACCTGCGTAATGCAGCAGGTCAAAAGATAGACGAACAGGGGGTTGTAATCCCTGATACAAAAGAAGAAACAGAAGAAGACGCTGCAATAGCTCAACCTGAAGCTAACGCCCAAGCTGCTAAAGGCATAGAGGGTCAAAGGCCAATCAGAAATCCATTTATTGAATTTATGTTTGACAAAGTACTAGAGGGGCAGCGGAAGATCACTGTACACTTCAATGGGAAGATATATGTCTTGTACCTCCACCTGAACACAAAGTTCGAAGACCTCGACACCCGTGTGAAGGAGCTAGATAATCAAGTGATCCAGACAAGTGAAGCCCTTAAGAGATACGAGGATATGGTTAAGGAGAAGGAAGAGTCTGGACAGTGATAGGAGGGTTTTTATGTATTTCAATGAAAACTCTATCAAATTAACCCTATGAACTACTCTTGCCAAGAGAGGTCAAATTGTAGTATTTAGGGATCAAATCCACAGAGAGCATTGGCACACAATAAACTCAATACAGTCGCGATTAAGCTAAATAGATTAATAAGAAGTAAGTAAACTATAGCAGATAATTGATTGGTAAGTAGACAATAATAATAAATAGCTAGATCTAGGGTTTCAGGCAAGTGGATTATAGAGGATATAAGCTGAGGGTATTAATCATAAAAATCAATATTTAATGTAAAAGACGACCAGCTCTCTCTGCGAGTCTAATCTATTGACTAAGTCTGATGTCTCAGCTCTCGCTTGTTGACACGGAATGACCGTCGATCGATGGCAAGGATCCTTCATCAATCGATGGTCTCTTGAGTCAAGCTTTATGACTTAATTCTATAATTTCACAAAATTAACTAAATCAACTCTCGTTTGTTTCTAGCAACCTAGCTAAAAAGGATTAATTCTGGTATTAGACGACGCTCTCGCTTGCGCCTAACTATCCTATGACCAGGGTTCTAGTTAGCTACTCTAGAACATAAGCAATAAACACAATTCTTTTGATAGATCTAATAATCACCCTAGCAATTGAATTGTTTGGGTAATCCATCAATACCATTAATAAACCCTAAACCTAACAAGAAATCTACTCAGACATGATCTTTGTCACAAAAATCATAGATGAATAGAATATATATAATATAAAACCAAATAAAGAACCAAAGGAGTTCCAGGAGGACTCTGAAGGAGTTCCTCCCTTCTCTCCTAACCCTAGAACAATGAATAAAAGAAAGCTTTCTAAAGCGTTTCAAGCGTAGCCGTCAACAATGGCTTAAAAACATATAAATAGGGTTTTAGGTCGTCCATGGGTATTTTGGTGATTTGTGATGGCTTCTGGGCTTAAGTCGGCCATAAAAAAAGTCAGGCCTGTCTTCTGGATCACCTCCCATCGGCACCAAGGCTGGGCCATCGATCGACACTCATTCATCTTCTCGATAGCTTCCTCTCGTGAGGCAGACAGACCACTCTCCAGTAAAATGGGAATAACTTTGGTTGTAGGCTCCTGATTTACCTCACACTGGTGGTATTGAAAATCTAACTCAAATCTCTATCTTCTGTAAAAATAGCAGCTCAATCTCACCATCGAAATATCTTCATCTATAGCTAAACATCTGACGCATCTGCGAAGTTCTGCATCTCTAAAATCTCTAGAATCACTAAAGTTCTCTAGAACGTACCTGAACCTGAAAATACTCTAAAACATACTCTAAAACATATAATAGACTCTAAACAAGGCTGATATCTTGGCACATTAGTGGTAAATATAAGGTCCTATCAACTCCCCCTGACTTAACATTTTGTTTGTCCTCAAGTAAACAAAGCCTCTGAGAAAGGTTTTGAAAAGCGGAGACTCACATAATGTCTAGGTATACTGACACATGTGTGTTTATTACTCTAGCATGGTATAAATATCATAAACAATTAACTGTCAAATTAACCCTTAATCCTAACACAAAGAACAATACTCTTGCCAAGAGAGATCATGTGTAGTACTCATGGATCAAATCCACAAAGAACAATGGCACAAAATATATTTCTTATTTCTAAAAATTAAGCTTGGTGATTATATATATTGGTAACATGTAATCGGTCTAAGAAAATATTCCTTATTGGAAGATGTAGATGCAATATGGAAATATGCTAATAGTATAAATATGGAAATATGATAATAGACTAACTAGATGCAAATGTAAATATGCTAGATCTAGGGTTTTCAACCTGAATGAATTATAGAGAATAAGAAGCACGGATATGTAAATATTCTAGAACTCAAATATTAACTATTCTGACCCTTTTAACTCCAACTCTCATATGCGAGCAAAAAGAAAGACCATCGTCGACGGTTAAGGCCTGATGTCAATCGACGGTGAAATCAGAAGGAAGTGTGAATAAGATTTGATATGTTCACCAAGATAATTAGACTATCTCTCGCATGCGCCTAACAACCTAGTTCAATAGAGTCTATTCTGGCAAAGAACCTACTCTCGTAGTCGTCCATGTCCTTCTTTCGAGAACCTAGTTAGGTACTCTAGAATGCAAGCATTAGGCACAACTTAATTAATGGATATTAACCTAACCTAGCAATCCTACTTTTGCGATAATTCATGATTGTTATCGTTCAACCCTAAGTCTAGTTGGTAACTACTCAAACATAATCAAAGTAAGAATAATAATCTGAATATAGTGCATAGATAAAATACTGGGGTTCCAATACAAATCTCCCTAAGGAGTTATGAATCTTCTCCCCTCCTAAAACTATAATGGAGTGCTGGTGCATACACACGCACTTGCCCCCACACACTTTCCAGCTACTCTAGTGTCATACATATTGGATAAATATAGAACCCTAAAATCTAGGTCAAAACTCGTCTAGGGGCAATCTTGTAATCTTGTGTCTTGTCTCTAACTTAGGCTTGAAATCGCCTATCAACGAATTGGTTATCGATCGATGTCAAGTGTTCAGCATCGATCGATCTTGGTCATGTAACATCCGTCGACGCCTAGGTAGTGTCGCCGATCGGTGGCAGTCTTGTACTTCGACTCTCTCAGTGATCAGCTACGGATTATTCTCCTCTAAATGCTCTAAAAGCTCCAAGTAACTCCATATATCTCCAAAACATACCTGGATCTGTAAAGACCTTAAAACATAGCCTAGACACACATAATATACCCTAAATAGAGCCTATAACATGGCCTGAAACTGGTAATAAATAGGCTATATCAACTCCCCCAGACTTAACCTTTTGCTTGTCCATAAGCAAACAAGCCTGCGAAAGAGGTTTTGAAAAGCGAAGACTCACATAATATCTAAGTATAACTGTCACCTTACTCTACTGAAACCAAATCCTATCAAGTTAATCACAGAGAAAATTTATACACCTTATCTTAGTATAGCAACCAAATCCATTCTACCAACAACTTAGCGAATACTAGTCTCACTCGCCCCTCTACTGATTTCATTTCTTTGCATAAAATAAAAGTGGAGGCTTTACCTTGGGAGTATCGATCAAATGATATATGGACTCTTACTTCTGCAAGTATCTGAACACACAGGTAATCTTCTATGATTCCTTTCCTCTCTCTCTTCTCACTTCTTCTCAGTCAATGTCTCCCTTCTTTTGACGGTATCATTTTATTTTTTTACTTGACTGAGATATTTGGATAGGCTTCCATGAATCAAGCCCTAACGGTTGCCACCAGATCATGTTCACTTCTTTTTTACCTTTATCTCTTTCTAGGATAATATGAATCAAGCTTTAATGGTTGTAGCCACCAAATCTTGTTCGACTCCTTTTTTAATCTGAAGTGGAGAGAGAGGGAAATCAGAAGCACACAAACTTTTACCTTCCAGACTTGTAGAAGGAATCCGATCCAGTGTATACCAAATCCCAAAGCAAGCAAATAATGTCAGGATTAGTGTTGTAAATCATCTTTGGTTCTTTCAAACTTTCTAAGCAAGTGTGATATAGTGGCAGGATGATCCACTTTGGTATCTTTAGTAATATCTGCAAACAATCTTCTAAGAATGGTGCTGAAGTGTGGTTAGTCAATAATAAATTTTGATCATAGTCTTCTTCTTGACTCAATAAAAAAGTTTGAAAAACTTATATATAGATAGTAAATAAAACTCAAAAACAATAAAATAGCATTAGAGAACCTTCCCCATACTTAAATTACATTGTCCCCAGTGTAATCCACCCCAGATTTGTTAGGAAAAATAAAATCATAAGTAAATAGCTTAAGTATATAACTCGATACCTCTTTCTGTAAGAGACTGTCAGTCAATGGTAATCAGGTTTGGTCGATCGATGGTCGCGATCCATTGTCGACCGATGGTGCCTCTATGGTGTCGATCGATGATGATTTAAACAGTCTGTAAAAACGAAGTAAAACTCTAAATAAATAGTAGTACAAGTAAAAACTTACTAAACAGTGGGTTGCCTCCCACTCAGCGTTTGGTTATAGTCTTAAGCTCGACGTATTGAACTTTCTGACTAGAATGGAGGTGGATCAACACTTGGAAAAACAAGTGTCTACATCTTCTTTGCTCTTTTGAAACCATGTACCAACGAAGTTTTCATTGCTTCATCTCCTCTGGCTTTCTCATTCTTTATGATCTCCTTAGTAACCTCCAGTGAATGTATTCTCCTTTGTAGATTCTCAATACTGCAGAGTAGCATTCTAAGTCTGACAGATGTAGTCTCTGATATATCCTTCAATTTCTGAGAAATATCTTCTTTCATGAAGCTCTGAGAAAAAGCAATCTCATTGAACCTCTCTCCTAATTGTTTTTCTTTTTTGTACTTCGGTTTATCGAAATCAGTATCGATTGATTGCATGATGCTTTTGTCGATCGATGTCACTCTATCTGGTCCACTCGCATGTTGTCTTTGAACAATATCCAAATCTTGCTTCATCTGATCCATGCGTGTAGTCAAACCGGTGAGGCACTTGTCTATAGGATAGTAGACATCATCAAGCGTCATGTAGAAATCATCTAATGACATCTCTTGAGCTTTTTAGATCTCATTGACAATATCATCAATCTCTGCTCTGATGTATGTCGTTTGTTTCTGCCCAGACATAGCGATCTTTGCTGCATGTTCAGGTAAACATATGTAGTTGTACTCTAACAGAGTATCTCTCTCTAGAACTGCCCTGATATCTTTTTCTTGCACATCCATAATTCTTCTATCTATAGCTCGTGCATTACCATTCTCATCTCTGTAGATTTCATACTCATCTTTCTTTCTCAAATATAAAATTCTTCTTCCATCTGCATCATAAGCTCTCATTCCATACTCTACGCGACCATCTACCAGTAGGGGATTTATCCAACCAATCGGTCCTGGAGTTCCTGAACTAAAGGGGTTAGATGAACAGAACTCATGGACTCCTAGAATGGTGGTATCGATCGATGCATGCTTCTTGTCGATGATTGATGTTTGATTTTGAATAGGCTTGTGCTTCTGCTCCTTGATGTCGATCGATGTCGGTACATGTGCGTCGATCGATGGCTGTTGATTTTGTCCAAATAAATTTTCTGATCTATTAGCCATAACAAGGGCATCTGCTACATCCTCCTTAGGTAGATTTAGAATTCTCCCATAAAGATCTCGTGCACGTCCTTCTGTATCTCTGAAAATTCCAAACTCATCTTGCCTGAGATAACCATCTTTTGTATCTTCTACTCTAAGTGATTGTTCTGGTTTTTGATTGATGCGTTCGATGGCCAAGATATTCCGACGATTGATGCTCGAGTACCCACTCTCACGTTCATTACCCAGCCAGCTTCTTCCAGTTCCAGGCTGCGATACTCAGTCAGTTATTCCTCTCTGTAATCTGCATCGTATTCTTTGTAAGCTCCACGTATCCTTGGCATGCTGGATTAGTGTCGAGCGACGATGTATGTTGACCGTCGATCAATGCTCGATAATCAGACTGGTGGGCAAAAAGGTTTCTAGATCCATTAGCCATTGCAAGTATATTTGCCACATCATCCTTCGTGACATGTAGAATTCTGCCATCCATAGCTCTTGCGTGACCATCTGGATCTCTCATAATATTGAACTCATCGGGTTGTAGATAACCATATTCCCTTTCCCGTTCTACAGTTGAATCATCGTTCGGTTTCTGCTTCATTCCCAGTATCGATCGATGGTGTATGGTTACCGTCAATCGATGTCGATTTCCCAAGTTGATGGGAAACATAAAAAACACCAGCCTCTTCCATAGCAATCCCTCGGTATTCAATTATTTCTTCGTCTTTGTAGTCTTAGTCGTACTCGAGGTAGGCTGTGTTGTAATTGAAATCTCCATGATTGGTGTTGACTTGTTCAGATGTTTGAGTGTCGATCGATTCTATAGGGTGGGTGTCGATCGATTGTTGAACTGTAAGGCCGTCGATCGATGGGTTGGATTGGGTATCGATCGATGCTCTTTCTTCTGATTTCTCATCGAACTCGTAATCGCAGAAGCATGTGGCCACAAGCTCTGCATCATTGCACAATTCAATCAGAGTAGCCTTGTTCTTATTCTTGACAGGTTCATAAAAAATATTTTGATCAATTAGAGATAGATACAACATGTTTAACTTCATACCGCATATGGCTCCCACATCTTTTACTATCCCTCCTAAGTTCACTCTTGAGGAGGGTTCCACTTTCAGGTTCAGCTCCTCTGTCATAGACTTTGGCAAAATTCTCACTGAAGATCCAGTGTCACAAAGAGCGTTGGGATATTTGTTTCCGTTGATGAAGCATGGAACCACAAATTTTCAAGGATCACTATTCTTCTTTAGATAGGTCCTCTGATTCATCTTCTCTATGAGGTGATTGAACATTATCTCTATATCATCATCTGTCTCCCTTGTTTCCCTGAAAGACATCCACACTCTGTGAGTATAATAAGCTTCATCAAAATAAATATATAGAGGAATTTTAAAAAATCTTTTAGGAAAGCTATATATCTCCTTTTCATTGGCTTCTCTTCGTTGATGTTTGGGGATCTTTTGCCTCCTTTTTGAGTGTCCCTCATCTTCTCTATCAGTATCCATGGCTTCAGATGTGTCTGTATTCTGTTCTGAACCTGTCACGGCTGAACGTACAATCAAACTTGCATTGAGGTTTGGTAGTCGAACCGGGTTTCTCTCTTTTCGATCGATGTTGAGTGTGTTTTGTCGATCGATTAATCTATCAATCTATCGATCGATGTCACGAGAACGGTGTCGATCAATGTTAGTTGATTCACACGATGCCACTGATTCTGTTGGTTTCACCGTCGATCGATTCACTCTGGTTGGTGTCAATCGATGCGAATGAGAAGTGCCGAGTGACATAGAATTTTCCACACGAATATTGCTGTCTTGGGGCTTCTCTCTCTTGACTTCCTGCCATAAATCATCATCAATCAATGCATTGACGTGGAGCTTTTGTCCAGCCTCGATTTTCTCCTTAATCAAGCTCTCATGTCTCTTAATGGTCTCACTTGTTTGCATCACTTGATTCTCCAATTTCTTCAAATGAGTGTTGAGGTTTTCGAACTTGGTATTGAGGTTGAGGTAAAGACCATCTATCTTTCCATTGAAATCCACAGTCATCTTCTATATTTCCTCTAAAACTCTGTCAACCATTGCATAAGTCTTGCTTTCCTGACCTCCTGGAGGAGGATTTTGGTAGTAGGAAGATCCATAAGTAATGTTGTTGCTTAAGGGACTTCGTTGTGAATTCTGATTAAAGTTACACCTTTGACAAGTACCATAGGAGTTCCTGTTGAAGCCTGGATACCCTTGTCTCTTGAAACCATTCCCATCAATGTAGTTTACATCCTCTTCTTCAATCTCATCTTCTCCGCACTCAATTGCTTCTACTTCTGCAAAAGTAAAATGCTTCTTGAAAAATTTCTGAACACTATCCAGTTTTGCCTTGACCTCTTCAATTTGCTCCTTGCTCACAGCTGGAGCTGATTTCCTTCTCTCAAAATTTGTGTTGTTGGTGCTGCTGCTAGATGCCAGATTTTCAATCAATCTCATAGCTTCTTCAGGGCTCCTGGTGCTGAAATGTCACTCACTAGCTGTGTCCAAAGCCATCTGATATTGTAATCCAATACCTCTGAAGAAAGTGCTAAGAAGCTGCACTTCGTTGAACCCGTGATGTGGACAATATCTCTGGTATGACTTGAATCTGATCCACGAGATTTTGAAAGACTCTGAAGCTCCTTGTGAAAAAGTAGCAATCTTGCTCCTCAGATCTTCTGTTGTTGCGTCATCAAAGAAGTTACGCAAGAAAGCGTTCTTGATGTCAGTCCAGGATGTCAGGGATCCTGGTGGTAGTTGCTTAAGACATATGAAGCTTCTCCAGCAAGTGAGTACTTTAAAAGCTTAAAAAAGAGATAGTCTTCAGGGACTCCATTGGCTTTAATAGCAGTCAGTAGATCCTCAAATCGCTCGAGATTATCCATAGGGTGCTCATGTCGCAACCCATGGTAAGGTGTATGTGCTACAAGTCCAAAGAAAGCAGGCTTGATCTCAAAATCGTTTCTCTGAAAAGCCGGAGGACGAATAGCGGATCTGTTGGCATAGAATTAATCTGGACGGTTGTAGTCAGCGAGCTTTCTCTGAGCAGCTTGGGCGTTAGCTTCCGGTTGGGCTAATGCAGCGTCTGCTTCTGCTTCTACTTTTGTATCAGGGATTACAGCCCCCAGACCGTCTATCTTTTGACCTGCTGCATTACGCAGATGACCGTTGAGGTCATGCAAGTCTCCATTCTCCTTCTGAACCACTACTATAGGCGCAACCATCTGAACTCGTCTGATGTTGTCGATCGATGCAGGTGAGATGTTGTCGATCGATGCTAAGTGATCAATGTCGTTCGATGCTAGAGTTCTGATGTCGGTCGATTCTGTCCGTAAAGAAGTGTCGGTCGACGCTGAGTGTATGCCATCGATCGATGCTTGTCGTCTTTCTTTACGGATCGTACGTTCGAGTTTCTATGGGTCTGAGAATAGTAATTCTTGTCCTTTATTGCTCTTGGTACTCTTTTGCATGCACCTGAAAGACAAAGAAAAAGAAAAATCAGTAACTTGACAGTAAAAATAAACCTAGACTAAACCCTAGAAAATAAATATAATGGCGATCACTGTTTCCCGGCAACGACGCCAAATTTGACACAGGTGTGTTTATTGCTCTTGCAGGGTATAAATATCCAACAATTAACTGTCAAATTAACCCTTAATCCTAACACACAACAATACTCTTACCAAGAGAGATCAGGTGTAGTATTTATGGATCAAATCCACAGAGAACAGTGACACACAATAAATTTCTTATTTCTAAAGATTAATCTAGGTGATTATATATATTGGTAACATGTAATAGTTCTAAGGAAATATTCCTTATTGGAAGGTGTAGATGCAATATGGAAATATGCTAATAGTACAAATATGGAAATATGATAATAGACTAACTAGATGCAAATGTAAATATGCTAGATCTAGGGTTTTCAAGCTCAATGAATTATAGGGAATAAGAAACACAGATATGTAAATATTCTAGAACTCAAATATTAACTATTCTGACCCTTTTATCTCCAACTCTCGTATGCGAGAAAAAGGAAAGACCATCGATCGATGGCTAAGGCCTGATGTCGATCAACGGTGAAATCAGAAGGAAGTGTGAACGAGATTTGATATGTTCACCAAGCTAATTAGACCAGCTCTCGCATGCGCCTAACAATCGAGTTCAATGGAGTCTATTCTGGCACAAAACCTACTCTTGTAGTCGTCCATGTCTTACTTTCGAGATCCTAGTTAGCTACTTTAGAATGCAAGCATGAAGCACAACAAAATTGATGGATATTAACTTAACTTAGCAATCCTACTTTTGGGCTAATCCATAATTGCTATCATTCAACCTAATTCTAGTTGGTAACTACTCAGACATAATCAAAGTAATAATGCTAATCTGAATATAATGCAAAGATAACATATTGAGGTTCCAATACAAATCTCCCTAAAGGAGTTATGAATCTTCTCCCCTAATTAAATCCCAAAACTATAATGGAGTGCTGGTGCACACACACGCACTTGCCCCCACACACTTGCCATCTAATCTGGTGTCATACATAGAGTATAAATATAGAACCCTAAAATCTAGGTCAAAAATCGTCCAGGGGTAATCTTGTGTCTTCTCTCTAACTTAGGCTTGAAATCGGTTGTCTGCGAAATAGTCATCGATCGATGTCAAGTGTTCAGCATCGATCGATCTTGGTCATGTAACATATGTCGATGACTAGGTAATGACATCGATCGTTGGCAGTCTTGTACTTCGACTCTCTCAATGATCAGCTACAGATTATTCTCCTCTAAATGCTCTAAAAGCTCTAAGTATCTCCATATATCTCTAAAACATACCTGGACCTATAAAGATCTTAGAACATATCCTAGAAACATATAATAGACCCTATATAGAGCCTATAACTGGTAATAAATAGGCTATATCATATGCCTATCACCCTACTTTGTTGCAACCACATCCTATCAAGTGAATAAAAAGGAAACTTTATATAACCTATCCTAGTATAGCAACCAAATTCATTCTACCAACGACTTAGCAAATAATAGTCTGACTCACCTCTCTATTTATTTCATTTATTTGCATAATATAAATGTGTATGCTTTACCTTGGGAGTATCGATCAAAGGACACATGGACTCTTACCCCTGCAAGTATCTGAGTACACATGTAGTCTTCTATGATCCATTTCCTCTCTCTTTTCTTACCTCTCTCACTCAATGTCTCTCTTCTTTTGAGGGTGTCATTTTATATTTTTAATTGACTGAGATATTTGGACAGACTTCCATGAATCAAGCTTTAATGGTTTTTGCCACCAAATCACGTTCACTTCTTTTTGACTTTTATCTCTTTCTAGAATCATATGAATCAAGGTTTAATGGTTGTAGCCACCAAATCATATTCGACTCCTTTTTAAATCTGAAGGGGGAGAGAGGGGAATCAGAAGCACACAAACTTTTACCTTCCGTACTTGCAGAAGAAATTCGATTCAGTGTATACCAAGTCCCAAAGCAAGCTGATAATGTCAGGATTAATGTTGGAAATCAGCTTTGGTTCCTTCAAACTTTCTAAGCAAGTGTGATATAGTGGCAGGATGATCCACTTTGGTATCTCTAGTAATCTCTGCCAACAACCTTCTAAGAATGGTGCTAAAGACTGGTTAGTCAATACTAAATCTTGATCGTAGTCCCTTTCTTGACTCAATAATTTTTTTTTTGAAAAACTTATTATATATATATAGTAAATAAGACTCAAAAAAAATCAATTAGCATCAGCAAACCTCCCCCAGACTCAATTTACACTATCCCCAATGAAATCCGTGCCAGATTGGTTAGGAAAAACTAAATTATGAGTAAATAGCTTAAGAGAGAAACTCGATACCAGATTCTGTAAAAGAGTTTCGATCGATGGCGGATGGTTGGTGTCAACCGATGGATATTATCCATGGTCGATCGATGTTTATTCTTTAGTGTCGATCGATGGTACACCTGGAAGTTTCTACTTTGTTCTTTTTTTTATTAAATTATTGAAAATAGAACACAATATCAGTAATACCTCCCCCAGACTTAAACAACGCTACCACCAGTGTTATATAGTCTGAAATTGGTGAAGATAATAAATCATAAGGACCAAATTTAACCCAAAAAAAATGATATATCTGCTTTCTGATGGTGACCGATCGACACAGTTAAGTGGCGATCGATTGATGCTAGGGTTCCTCTGTCGATCGACAATGATCAAGTGTCGGTAGATGTTCTGTGCAGACTATTTTCCTCGGATCTTTTTTTTTGAAAACCTCTAATAAAATAGAATCAGAAATTAGACTAATATAATTTAAAAGTAATTAAAAACTTACTAAACAGTGGGTTGCCTTCCACTTAGCGCTTGTTTATAGTCTTTATCTTGACGTTTTGGAGTTTTAATTCAGTTCTGATGAGATTGGGGATTTGCTCCAAAACAATTTCCAATATCCAATATCTTCAGCTTCAGCACCCTTTTTATGAAAGCCTCCATAGACTCTTCTCCTTTGTCTATCATCTCAGCAACAAGGAGTGCTCAAAGCTTTGCAAATGGCCGCGAGAAGCATCTGCTGCGCACTCTGTATTTTCTGACATCATCAGAGAAGTGGGGAATCAATGATAACTGAGGACCTTCCTTGATCTTTTTTCTCTTCTTCCAATTCATCTTCTTCTTTCCCCCCATACTTATCTGATCTCGTGGTGCCTCCATCAAAGAGATTATGAGATGCTTCAAACTTATTCTTCTCTGATCCGTGATGAGTGTCGATTGATGGTCTAGTGTTTATGTCGATCGATGTACCAATGGTGGTGTCGATCGATTCACCTATGATGGTGTTGATCAATGCTGCGGCTGATGGTCCTAGGTGAAGGTCATCTTCATACTTCAATACTCTCTGAGAAACAATTGTATACTGAAGATCATCAAATACCTCAAAGTAGAGATCCATATGCACACTTCCATCTAGTGGAATAGGACAACCTCAAAAACAGCACTGGGAACCACAAACTTCACATGGTCATGTACTATCTGCGCAGATAGGTGGTCGTAGATGTTCAGGGACAACAAGGTGTGAGGTATCAGACTTGTGCATTCTCTCCTCAGTTGGTTCCATCTCAACTGTGTAACCTGGTTCATCCAATAATAAGTGTCAATCGATATAAGCTGTGTAGTGTCGATCGATGAAGTCGGGTGGTTGCAGATCGATGCTAGTTTTTGGTGAAGTTTCCAGATCCATTCTCGAAGTGTGCTGATCGTCATCAAGCTTATGCTTCGAGTTCGATTGCATATCTTCAAACCATTCTTCTAGATCCATAGTGGCTTTCCTACTCGAATCCAAATCCCCAAATTGTTCTTTATCCTTTGGCTCCAAGAGATCTTCGATGGTGATTTTTCTTTCTACATCTGGAGCATGATAACAACTTGATACATTGGTGCTCTCTAGTGTCGAGTCTGCAATGTCCTAAAGATAACTCGATCTTTCATGGATGTCGAGTGGTGTCAATCGATAACTGAGGTTAGTGTGGATCGATGTTGGGGTCTTAGGGTCGATCAACGTTGAGATGTTAGTGTCGATCGACGCCTAGGTCGGATCGATAATATCAGCTTCTTCTGCTCTGCTCGGCTCAGATCCACGAAACTTAATACCCATTGTTACATACTCGAGAAGCTGTCATGGAATCTCATCTTCTTTCTTAATTTACCAAATTTCAAGGATATTGTCCCACTTATCGTTGATCTCTTTTTCTCGAGCTGTTGCAGCTTCATCGAGAAATTCATAAAGGAATGTTCTTTCAGTATCATCCCAGCGAGTCAGAGATCGTGTTTCCAGTCGACTATACCAGCTAAATGCATTCCCAGAGATAGAATAGGGGAAGATCTTGCAGAGCATGTGATATTCAGACACTTCATTCTGGCCGCTCCTTGAGATTAGATCCACAAGTTCTTGTGTTCCTTCAGATCTTCATGAGGCAAACCCTGAAAAGAGTTATGAGCTGCCCAATCATACCATTCACGGCTCATCTGGAATTCATTTATCTCAGCAACAACAATGACATCAGGGATCACAGCACCTTGTGCATTAATCAATTGTCCTTTACTACTGCGAGGGAGACCTTCGTCTCGTAATATCCCATTATCATCAGATTCAAGTATAAGAACTTCAACTAGTATCAATCTGGCTGAATTGTGGGTGTCGATCAGTGTCATGATGTTAGTATCGGTCGACGGTGAAGTATTGGTGTCGATCAATGCTCGCTTCTCTTTGCTAGCGATCAATGCTTGGAGGATGTCGACTGCCCTCGTAGACGGATCGTGCGTGAATTAGCAGGTTCCTTTTTTGAAGAACCCAAAAATCATCTCCTCATTGCTTCCTGGTACTAATATGTATGTACATGAAACACAAGAAAATATTTTATGAAAGTAAACTAATATAGAAAATATCCAGACTAAATCAAACAAATTGAATCCATTGGCAAATCCTTGCTCCCCGGCAACGGCGCCAAATTTGACAAGAGGGTTTTAATGTATTTCAATGCAAACTCAATCAAATTAACCCTACGAACTACTCTTGCCAAGAGAGGTCAAATTGTAGTATTTAGGTATCGAATCCACATGGAGCATGGGCACACAATAAACTCAATACAGTCACAATTAAGCTAGGCAAATAGATTAATAAGAAGTAAATAAACTATAGCAGATAATTGATTGATTGGTAAGTAGACAATAATAAAAAATAGCTAGATCTAGGGTTTCAAGCAAGTGGATTATAGAGGATAGAAGCTAAGGGTATTAATCATAGAACTCTATATCTAATGTAAAAGACGACCAGATCTCGCTGCGAGTCTAATCTATGGACTAAGTTTGATGTCTCAACTCTCGCTTGTTGATACGGAATGATCGTCAATCAATGGCAAGGATCCTTCGTCAATCGATGGTCTCTTGAGTCAAGCTTTATGACCTAATTCGATAATTTCCCTAAATTAATTAAATCAACTCTCCTTTGTTTCTAGCAACCTAGCTTAACAGGATTAATTTTGGTACTAGACCACGCTCTCGCTTGCGCCTAACTATCCTATGATCATGGTTCTAGTTAGCTACTCTAGAACAAAAGCAATAAACACAATTCTATTGATATATATAATAATCACCCTAGCAATTATATTGTTTGGCTAATCCATCAATACCATTAATAAACCCTGAACCTAACAAGAGATCTACTCAGACATGATCTTTGTCACATAAACCATAGATGAATAGAATAGATATAATATAAAACTAAAAAAGAACAAAGGAGTTACAAGAGGACTCTGAAGGAGTTCCACCCTTCTCTCCTAACCCTATAACAATGAATAAAAGAAAGCTTACTAAAGCGTTTCAAGCGTAGCCGTAAACAAAGGCTTAGTAAACATATAAATAGGGTTTTAGGTTGTCCATGGCTATTTTGGTAATTTCTGAAGGAAAAGGGCAATCTTTCCGCGGGGAACAATCCGAATCCTCGGAAGAAGACTCGACTTTGCAACGCCTTTGGACCGGTCCGATAACACGCAAGGCAAACCGTCAGGACAAAACCCCGACGAAGTGACCCCCGTGATGCGACCCTGACCAGCATCATGGACCAAGGTAAGAAAATCAGGTACGAACCAGTGAGGCAACTGATCATAGCTTGGCTTAATGGGCTGTTTATTGGCCTTATCGGTTTGATCCATGAAGTTCTAGACCGAGAGAAGCTAATGGACTTGAAACAAAACATGGAGGCTTTGTTCTCATTCTGAAATCAGTGTTTGAAGTTGTTCAAGAAAGGCCCAACAAGAAACTACATGTCATGGTCGAATAATATATCAATCTGACGGCAATCCTTTGACCGTCGACCATGCGAAAGGACGAGACCAGCCGAAGAGTTTTTCGACCACAACTTTCAAAATTCGGTCAAGTCTTTGGTCTTTGGTCTTTTGTCAAGTCTAACATATTTATCTAGTTTGTATTTCCTAAAATAAGTTTAGACATTTGGTCTAACCCATAGCCTATTATATAAAGGCTAGCTATTGTGTTGTTTTGTTCATTCAACATTTTTAATCAAAAACCTTTCTTTTTTATTCTTGTTGAATCCTTTGTTCTTAATCGAACATCGTAGCTTCTAAGTCGTCGAAGTGAGTCATATCTTCGGGCTTAGGAGTTGGAATATCAAGGGTCTTCCGCAGCCCTTGTGCGACCATTCGATCCACGTCCCTTGATCGTGTGTGCTTTCTAGCTCATTCGGTGCAAGACTTATCCAATCCTTCAACCTTAGAGTGATCCTTCAGTTTTGGGCGTATCATGTGGTATCAGAGCCACTCTGAGGTTTGGAGTTCTTCACAGCGAGACATTCGTAACTCTTCATCTTCTAAAAGATCAACGGTGTCATTTGGACTGTTGAGAAACCATGAAGAGAAGACAGCGCGCAAAGTACGAGAAGAAAATTTGCGAGAATGGAGGTACAACTCTTCATCTTCTAAGAGATATGTCTCTTTTGTATTATTAAGAAACTATGAAGAGGACGCTGAACATAAAGCACAAGAAGAAAAGTTGCGAGAATGGAGGTACAACAAACGTACAACCGAGATGATAGCACAATATGAGCGTGACCAAGAGGAGAAAGCCAAGAAGTCACGACCTGAGAGAGACAAATGGAAGAAACCACTCAGCAAAGAAGGTACACGAATCTTCCTTGATTCTGGTTCAATGGGAGTTAAACCAAGCAGTCCAAAGAAGGCTGTCAAAAAGCCACAATCGAAACAAGTTGTAGAAACTCCATCATCCAGAAGAGAAGAGAAGAAGAATGAGGGTTTTGAGAGATGGTTGGAGAGTTTCAAGGCCAATATCCATCAAAGGATCACATACCCACGTCCATCGTCAGTGTTGGAAGAAGATCAAGAGGTCAAAGATATCGAACCGGAGCTATCGACTGTTTATGTCCAAGCAGAATCTTGGGATGACCAGCCGCATCAAAAGGAAGAACCAGAGGCTGTAAGTGTTCTCTTGGATGTCCAAAAGGTGGCTGAAAATGTGGTTGATAGTGGACCAGAAGCTGATCATGAAAAAGATCTCACAACCGCTTATGCTTCAGGTGATATTCTCGGTTCTTTATCAAGCGATAAACTGGTTCAGCGATTCATTTGCAAGGAATACGACCCAGTGGAGATACTGAGGCCTGAAGAGGGTCTACAACACTTCATCTTTGAGCCTGGAATAGGGGTGTGTGTGCACAAGAACAGGAGAAGCATATTGGCTGAGAAAAACCATGTCGGTTCATTCATCTTAGAAGGTCCGGATTTGAGGACAAATCCTTTTAAAGGAGGAGGGGATGATGCGACCCTGACCAGCATCATGGACCAAGGTAAGAAAATCAGGTACGAACCAGTGAGGCAACTGATCATAGCTTGGCTTAATGGGCTGTTTATGGGCCTTATCGGTTTGATCCATGAAGTTCTAGACCGAGAGAAGCTAATGGACTTGAAACAAAACATGGAGGCTTTGTTCTCATTCTGAAATCAGTGTTTGAAGTTGTTAAAGAAAGGCCCAACAAGAAACTACATGTCATGGTCGAATAATATATCAATCTGACGGCAATCCTTTGACCGTCGACCATGCGAAAGGACGAGACCAGCCGAAGAGTTTTTCGACCACAACTTTCAAAATTCGGTCAAGTCTTTGGTCTTTGGTCTTTGGTCAAGTCTAACATATTTATCTAGTTTGTATTTCCTAAAATAAGTTTAGACATTTGGTCTAACCCATAGCCTATTATATAAAGGCTAGCTATTGTGTTGTTTTGTTCATTCAACATTTTTAATCAAAAACCTTTCTTTTTTATTCTTGTTGAATCCTTTGTTCTTAATCGAACATCGTAGCTTCTAAGTCGTCGAAGTGAGTCATATCTTCGGGCTTAGGAGTTGGAATATCAAGGGTCTTCCGCAGCCCTTGTGCGACCATTCGATCCACGTCCCTTGATCGTGTGTGCTTTCTAGCTCATTCGGTGCAAGACTTATCCAATCCTTCAACCTTAGAGTGATCCTTCAGTTTTGGGCGTATCACCCCGCGCCTACACGGAAAAACCCGGGAGACCTTCCTCCTATCGTGGAAGATAAAGAAGTAGGAGAAGTCGAACGCGTCGACGTAGAATCTAGCAGTCAGTCTGTACCTACGGACAAAGACGTAAACATACATTTGCACCGCACAAGGATTCGAGAAGCTCGGGACGAATCCCAGTTCGACAACCCCCCACTGCTCTACTTCTTTTGAACAATTTTCGAAGAAACGAAGTTGATCTATATCGAATCACTCCAAACCTAAACGGCTGACGAAAACTAAACTAAGAAAAACAAGAGATCGTATCCCTCACTGCTAAATCGTTCTCTGAAACCTAAGATTTCGTAAAGAGTCAAGCTTCGATTCTAGGCAACATTTTCAGTTAATTCTCGATGAGTGTCACTTAAACTTACTTCGGAAAAAACTACTCGAAATCCCCTCGGATCAATCCTACGGAAACGAGAAAATTTCCGATAAAGTCAACTCCCAATAATTAAGCTCATCACAACCAAAGATTCAGAGGCTAAAACGTAAGTTTTCCAGAAAAACGGCTCTCGTACAGCCAAACACAAAAACACGCTTACATAACGACATTCGTAAAATTAAACTAAACAACCTTTCACGAAACAGCTTTCGTAAAACTAAACTCATGACATTTTGTGGAATAACTTTCGTAAAATTAAAGCTCAACAACATTTTCCGAAACAGATTTCATAAAATCAAACTCGACAATGTTTTATGGAACATCGTTCGGAAAGTGAAACGAGTTAGCATTTTATGATACAACTTTCATAGAAAAAATTTTGAAGACATTTACGAACCGACCGCACCAGCATACCATCCAAACTCGAGTTTGCCTAGTCCAACTCGCTGAACGGGCGAGTTGGGCAGTACAAGCCGTGCAACTCGCCCATTCGGCAAGTTTAAACCACTCCATCTCACCCAAAGGGCTAGTTGGACAGTGCAAGCGGTGCAACTTTCCCATTGGGCGAGTTTGACAAAACAAGCATTACTTTGGCTCTCTTTTGCATTCTCCTTTGAATCCCGATCGAAACGCTTTTCGTTTCGTCTCAATCGGAGTTTCCGTTGAGATTTTACGATCAAAACAAGTTGGACACATAGGTCGGACCAGTCCAACTCGCCGAACGGGCGAGTTGTAAAATCTCCCGTTTGGCGAGTTTGACCAGTCCAACTCGCCAAACGGGCAAGTTGGACAAAACGAGCCGTCTAACTCGCCCATTGGGCGAGTTGGACAGGATGAGCACTCTTTTGGCTCACCTTTGTGTTTCCCTTTGAGACCCGATCAAAACTCTATTCGTTTCTTCTCAATAAGAGTTTCCGTTGAGATTTTACGATCAAAACAAGTTGGAAGCACATTATCCAACTCACCCCGATGGTGAGTTTGATTTAGCCCCTCCAACTCGCCTCATGGCGAGTTTGGCAAGCCCTGATGAGCTTCTCCTTTGTGTTCTCTTTAGAATCTTGATCGAAACACTTTTCGTTGCATCTGAATCGGAGTTTCTATTGAGATTTTACGACAAAAACAAGTGAGACTCGCCTAAACTCCTTGGCTTGCTCCTACTCGCCCTTACCTCCATCTTAGCCTTCTCCTTTGAATCCCAATCGAAACATCTCTTGTTTTGTCTTGGAGTTACCGTGGGAACTTTACGATAAAAACCGCAAGAAAGGTTTGAGCCTAAACACGGCCAGGAAGAACTAATATTGTTACCATTCTTAACGGGCGTATAGAAACGAGAAGAGGAACGGGAGATGAGCAAGCAAAACGGAGAAGAGGTGAACCCAAACCTTCGAGAAAACCAGCGTATGGCCGGCTTTGAACTTTTTGAAATCAGACTTGGAATTTTCGTAGAAAGGTAGTAAGAAATAAAAACGCTTCGGAGATCGCCATAAAACTTTAGGGAACTTAGGATCTAGGAGAATAGTTTAGCGATCTAAATCTTAGGAATTTTAGTGTCTCGGTCTATTGTTCTGCGACTTCTTACGCAAATTTTGCAAACCGATCTAAACTCTCAGAAAACTGAGAAACGATCGCCACACACACTTAGCTCGCTTCCTAAGGAAAAAAGGAACTAGAAACGCGAACGTCATCTTAAAACCGCCTCGTTCCTAGCAATTTTCTTAAAACCGACGTATTCCTAATCGTCAACCTGAAAGTCCCCAAGTCACAATCCTAGCGTTGTCTTTAAACCAACCTTGATGGTCGATCATCCCAATCTTCGAAAGAAAAAAAGTACACAACCCTTCAAAATATCGGTTCAGCCGTTTTCTTTAGTAAAAAAGGGAGGGAGTAGGTACGTAAACTATACTCGTATACTCCTATACTTCAAAAAAAAAACTTCTCTCTACATCAAGAAAACTTTTTCGACAAAAAAAACTCTTGCAGTAGTAGACAGAAAATCATTTAGGCCATCCGATGCCTCATAAAACCGATCATCCATTACTTTCGTATAACTATGACATTTTATACGGAAAGAACCTACTAGAAAAAAAGATCGGTGTCATGAAAAACGACTTCGCAATGCGGAAAAGAGAATGAGGAAAATACATTCCTCATTCGCAAATATCACGAGTAATCTGCGAGAGACAATCTCAACTTACTTCTATGCCATTCACTTCTCATAAAACGTATGCGAAACATCCTTCGTATAGCCACACCAAGTTATGCGAAGAAAATTTCAGAAACAAATGAAGCAAGTTTTACGGAAAAGTGTTTTGGACAATTTGCATATAGCTAAAAACAAATTCATATGACTCGACTCTCAACGAAAAAACTAAACTTTATCTCTTCGCACTACGATCTTACAGATCTCACTCCTTAGCCATGCGGCTCGCTGGATTCTGCCTCCCATCTCCCTAGGTTGATTCCGAGCAGGCAATCATCTCGTACATGTTCTTTATCGAGCCTATTAGGTTTTGTCTTCATCCTACAAAAACAAAACAATTTTTGTATGACTATAGCACGGAAAATTCTGACTTGGCCCGTCGATCTCGACAAACGCTCTTTGGCCCTCAGCCAATTACTCCTTCCGATAAAAATCTGAACTGTAATTCGGTATCCTCTTTAGGAAAGTCCTAAACGAGCATGACCTTAATGTTAAAACGAACGTGCCGTAGTCTATCCGTAACCAGCAACGTCCTCGGCTATTCGGCTGAACACATCCTTCAGACCGAGCCAAAATGTTTGAGCAACCACTGCTCACCCAATCACTTAGTGGCAAAACGACAATCCGCGATTATTTTAAAAAAGCCAAGTGCAAATAACTATTGTATAACCCAGAATCGGAAATCATACGACAAATTCTTTATATCAAAACTTAGTCGTAACAGCCGTACGGTTAACGGAGAACATAAACTTGTCGACAACCGACCAAGTTCAATATGTTCCGCAGTTTACTCTAAACCCACAGCGTTTTACAAGTGAAAAGCGGCACATAAAGAAAAACTCGTAACAAAGCTACTAGAGCTATGCAAAGCATCCTCAACTATACACGAAATAAATCTCGGGGGCCGACTCTTCACAAAGCATAGTGAAGGAAGTTGCATATTCTCAGGGACAAATTTATGCGACCCATTGGTCCTAATTCCTCGGAAACAAACCAAACTCTTCTGTAAGGTTAAAACAAAAACCTTGCGATACCACACATCTTCAAGCCCGCAAACATTTCAAGCACGAAATGCGGCATAAGAAAGAAAAACTCAATCTTTGACACAGCGAGACGTCGCTAACGCTCGGAGAACTGTTTTTTGTCAAAACTTTCCGAAACGAAATGCTAACCTTAAAACCAGTCCGTCCGCGACTATAAAACATACACACCTTCTTAAACATGTATCCTTCCCGAAGGTTCAAAAACGATTATATCTACAAATAAGTTTGTTTCTGATCACAACAAACTCTTAACATCCTAAACAGACTAAGCCATCCCATAGAGATAGCTCTCGAACACCCGACACAAGGGTAATAACGCTATAAAAGAAAAAAATTTGGTCAGCACTTTCGGGAGGCTTAAAAATTGTCCTCGAAGATATGCTCGATTCCGACCACACAATTCGTATAACCCAAGAACATATCGCGGACTTTAAAGCGGGACAGAATCAGGTCGAAAGCAATATGGGAAACGTCAGCCGAAGTAGTCATCGCATGACCTATGACTGTGATTAGACCTAGGTCTTACCCTAAACCCAGCACACTGGTCCTTAACATCTCTAGGCATAGTATCAAACACCCTGATACGAGATCCCAAAACTTGTCTCTCGGCTAATATTCAAACGTGTTCAGAAAACCTGCAAGTTTACGCGCTGCGGAAAACTCTCGAAACAGACCACGAGTATAGCAGTTCACCCAGAGTTAGACTATGAGATGATAACTCATATTCTTCCCTCTACATTCATATGAATACAAACATGCTCTTAATATGCGAAACACAATTTAAAACGCAGTCGCAAAGCGGCAGGGAGTCAAAGCTACACACGGTCAGTCCAGAAAATATAATGGCCACACTTGGCCAAAGCAAACAGCCAATGAGACTAGTCTCGGGGCTGATACAAAATGACATCGACATCAACATGCTCGATAATATCTACCCATAACTAGAGTATAAAGGTCTCACTGGAAAACAGGTCGTACGAATCTTAAACTCCAGGATGAACTAAGAGGGTACGTAGGCAGCCTTCACCAGGCGCAGCCCCAATCCTATTGCATTCCGCTCTTAGAGAAATAAGTAGACCACTTTTAACAGACCTTTTCAAATATTGATTCCGCCTAACTTACCAAACCTGCCAAAATCGCTCGCTAGAACCTTGCGCTTTTAACGAGATGGGGGCTAATTGTTGGGGTCAAAATCGGTTACGACGGAATCAACATTGGAAACCTGCCGGGAGAATGCATTTATTGGGGTCAAAAACGGTATTCTCGAAATCAGCATATAAAAATCGTGTTTCTATACGAATGCAGTCTCGAAATCGACTTAACGAAAGTCTTCAAGCCAAAACTCGAAAGAAAGGAACACGGATCGACTAACTCGCCGAATGGGCGAGTTGGATGGCACGAGCAATCCTATTCGCTCGTTCGGAAATTCGGATCAAATCAATCCAGTTTCACCTCGTCCTTTTTAAACTCCCTCTTTCGATACTTGATCAAACTTATCTTTGCTCCATCTCGATCGGGATTGGCATTGGAACTTTACCGAAAGGACTCGTTTTCTCGAGAAAGGATCAGGTCGATCGTATGAGACGATAACTGTTAACTAAACACCTAGAGTCACACGTCCATATGAAAGATCCTAACTCTCGGACGACGTTGACTTAGCAATGTTATTTCGATAAAATCGTAGAAATGCCTAAGTCAGAAAACGGCCCGACGAGGTTTAAAGCTCGGCTAAAAGACCACTCGCGATTTTATCTGAAATCAAGCCCAAACTTTTTGATGGTTATTCTTTTATTTTGCAGGAAATGATAAATGTTAAGTTTGAAGGGATAAATGTCAAGATCAAAGGATAAGTTTTAAGTTTCCAAAGATAATCATGAAGATCGAGGAAAAGAAGAATATTTCCGCGAAGCGATAAATTCGACCAAGGGCAGAGGGGGAAAGAGCAAACCGCCTCTAGAGGAGTATATAAGGACTTCAAGGGTGATGATGAAGAAAAAAGACCCGAATCAACTTGCAGTCTTAGGTTATTAGAACTAGGGATCTCGCCGGCAGATCTCAAAGCTTAGGCTCATATACTGTTGTAAACGCTCATACGCAAATTCGGAATAAGACATCTATTTTCTCTCTTTTCGATTCTTACTTGGTTTTCCATATTTACTTCGTATTCTGATTGATTGGCGTGTGATTTAGCAGATATCCAGGACCTCTAGGAAACTAGGGGTTACCCTGCGTTCCTAATTCAACGAAAATCGACAATGCGAAATTTGGTTCCCACACAGTTTTGTACCTCTGATCCTTTTAAGAGATCCACGATCAGTCGATTGGATAAATCCACTACTGATAGACGGTTGCATAGAGCATGTACACAGAGCTTATGATGCTAATGGCAGAAGAATTTCCATTTGGAAAAGAAAGATTAGTATGGCTTCTACAGAGATGGGAACGGCAATGCACGAGCTACAGATGGAAGAGTTGTGAATGTGCAAGAAGAAGATATCAGAGCAGTTCTAGAAAGAGGTACTATGTTTGAGTACAGCTACATATGTTTACCTGAACATGCAGCAAAGATCGCTATGTCTATGAAGAAGCATGCAACATACAGCAGAGCGGAGATTGACGATATCGTGCATGGGATCTACAACGCTCAAGAGATGTCATTGGATGATTTTTACATGAGGCTTGATGATATCTACTATCATATAGACAAGTTCCTCACCGGTTTGACTACACGCATGGATGAGATGAAGCAACATTTAGATACTATTCAAGGACAGCGTGCGATTGGAGCAAACAAAGCGACATCGATTGACGGCAGTATCATGCCATCGATTGATACTAAGGTCGACAGACAAGAGTCTATAGCAAAAGAAAAATTAGAAGACAGATTCGATGAGATTGCTTTTTCTCAGAGCCTGATGAAGGACGATATTTCTCAAAAATTGGAGGATATATCAGAAACTACAACTGCCTGACTTAGAATGCTACATCGCAATATTGAGAATATACAAAGGAGAATGCATTCACTAGAGGTTGCTAAGGAGATCATGAAGAATGAGAAAGCCAGAGGAGATGAGGCAATGAGAAGCTTCGTCAGTACATGGTTTCAGAAGAGTAAAGAAGATGTACACTTGTTTTCCAAGTGTTGATCCACCTCCATTCTAATAAGACAGTTCGAAACGTCGACTTTAAGACTATAACCAAGCGCTGAGTGGGGGCAACCCACTGTTTAGTAAGTTTTTATTTAGTTTTTACTAATACTACTATTTGTTTCGCCTTCTACTTTGTTTTTACAGACTATTTAAAATACCATCGATCAACACCATAGAGGCACCATCGGTCAACGGTGGATCACGACCATCGATCGACCAAACCCGCCTACCATCGCTTCTTTTTCTGAAGCGTTTTCAGCCGATGGATGTCATCGTGATTTGCCTCAGCTTGTGTTCCCCCATGAAGCAAAGTCGCAACTGCTTTTGGCTTCCTAAGATTGTTGCGATTCCGTGCGGAGTTGGGAACTTGATGCCTAGGTGGTGTGACGATGGGACTGTCTTCATGGAGTTTATCCAGGGGCGTTCCCAGGATCACGTTGTAGATTACAGGATGATCGACGACTGCAAAGTTGACAATTTTTGTGATTTCTTTGGCCATGACTGGGAGCCTGATCGATCCGAGAGTTATTGACGTTGTGCCGAAGAAACCAGTCAGTGGTCTCGGCATTGGTGTCACTTCAGACAGATCGACGTTCATGCTTTTGAGGGTGTCGCGGAATATAACGTTGATGGTGCTTCCCGTGTCACGAGTGATGAAATCCCTCTCGAAATCGACACCTGAAGGTTGGTGATGGATAATCCTAAGCTTCTAAGGCTCGTTTAGATCCAACAAGAGGTATATTAAACCCAATGCATGATACTATCGATGATCCAACAAGAACATAGGCGGTGGAACCTCCAGATGAAGTTTAGTGCAGAACCAATGAGGAGTATATTAAACTCAATATATGAACTATTTAAACACTAAAACAACACCCTTCGGTTGGTAGAATAGTGCCACAAATGAGGATGTAATTCACTTGATAAGCTCGTTGATCTCGGAATCCACCAAAAATCGAATAGTTCCTGAAGGAACAAACATGAGAATCTCTCCCAGAGGTTTCCAAAAATATTCACTCTCAACTTATTTTATTTCATTGATCAAATGGCCTTTATATAATAGGCAAGGAGTACATGAAAGGTTGGCATACAAAAGGGTTAGTCACACCTTGAAACTAGAAAACTAATAAACAAAAAAGACTTGACCAGGAGTTGGAAAGCTTGCACATTTTGACTCTTCTTCTTCAAAATTCGTCACTCTTTTTGACCAGAAAATAATACAAGTATTATATGGACTATTTTTAGACTTGTAACACCTCCAAAATGAGTTCGACCATATATATAATTCTCCGGTGATCACGTTTACTCTGCGATGATTATTGTCGTTACCTCTATCATCAGGTCTTCTTCCATGTTTCCCCTTGTCGCATGACCGGTTCCCTTGAGGACTGTTTCCAGCTGGCGGGGTTTGGCCGTTTTTCGTTGGACGGTCGGTGTCTCGGATGAGATATTTTATACATGTTACTTCCAAAATTTCTCCTGCTAGTAGTTTTTCCCTTAGTCTCGCGCCGAAAAATTTGTAATTAATAGTGGAGTGGCCCTTAGTCTGGTGAAATTCGAAGAATGTATTCTCGTCATAGGTGAAATTTTGGTTCCACGTGTTTCTCGATATTCTTCCATATTCTAGTGCGGAGTCAATGACATAGTTATGTGCTCCTTAGATATCTTCCTCCTCGTGATGGACTTACTTTTCGTTACGAGAGGTTTTGTTTTTGGCCTCTGCTCTGCTGCACAGTCTTTCGAAGATGCTTTCGCGGGTTTATGTTTTTGCGATAGGAGTTTCATTTCCTCTTCGATGATGATGTAGTTTGTGGCCTTGTGTAGAGCATCATGAATCATGCGCGGTTTCTCGAAAGATATGCACTTTCTGAATTTTGACTTGTACCAGAGCGTCTTTCTGATCTTGTCAATAGACACCTTATTTCTGATCCGTTAACTCTCGACATGACAATTTTGAATCTGTTCATAAAATCGAAGAGAGTTTCATCGTTCTTTTGGGATAGACTCCAAAGGTCAACTTAAGAGGTTTCCCTGTCCATGAACATGGAGTATTTCTTGGAAAAAAAAACAAGGCGATTTGGCGGAAACTTCTGATAGAGTTTAATTTTAGGTGAGAAAACCATTTGAGTGCTGCTCCCTAGAGATTTTCGATGAAGAGGAGGAAAGATCCGACATCTCTTTCATTTTCCCCGAGTTTGGCTCTACCCATCACTTCTGGAAGGTCTGCATATGCGGTTTGGGATCAGTGGTGCAGGCGAATGTAGGGATTTTAATCTTCCCAAAGTCTGAGATTCTCGTCTCAGTGATGCGGGCAGTGAACGGAGTCTTCTAAGCTTCTTCAAGGAGTCTATCGATTTTGGGAGCAGCGCTGGTGGCGTGGTGAATTTGAGACTTGACGGATTTTACTGTAACACTTGAATTTTAAGAAATAATAATCTTCCTGAAAACTCCACTTTATTATTTCGCATAGTCAACTTAACACCATAAATCCATTATTAGGATAAAATCCAGAAAAATATCCATAAACGTAAAACCATAAGTCTGAAAAGGAAAACACCCAAAACACCAATCTGAAATGAATCACTCCTCCTCAGCAGTCTCACCTGAAAGGGGAAGAAAGAGGGGTGACCAACAGGGGAGTCACTCAATGAGGTATGAGATGCTAAAACCCGAAATTCATGGACCCGATCATAACACTCTGAATAAATATTATTTACTTTTAACACGTAACAAACACGGTACCTAAAGTACCCAAAGAACAAACAATGGTCCTAGCGAGATATACACCCGCTGCCCACTAACAGGCCAAAAACAACAACGCCGAATATGTGCTCGGTAACACACGCCCAAAGACGATTTATCGACCTACAGCCGTGGCAACAACAGGTCGACTATGCTGTGCCACGGCAGCTCACAAAACATACTGGTCACAAACCGCCCTACAGAAGTACGTCTCTGTAGTCGACCACAACATTTCACCTCAATTCTCAACAGATATATATATATATATAATAACAATTAGCAAAGAACAAGCAATGTTGAACCCTCTAACACCCTGTATCTGGTTTAACAGAGAACATAATAACTAAACAAGCAGACTCTAATAGACTCAATTCACGAAGACGGAACATATTAGAAATAAATTATGTTTATTCAAAATCCTAAGCCGTGTACAAGAAGTTTGGGAATAGCCCCACCTTAGCCAAGATCGGATCGGGAAATGCTCGGAAACAAAAATGTCTCGCCTCATAATACTTTAAAAGCTTGATGATAATATTGGTGGTGTTGAGTGACTCGTGATTCCATTAACTCTTCTTACGCCTTCTTTCACGTGATGGTTGAAAATTAACTACACACATGCAATTACATGCAAAGGACTCATTAAGGGTTGTGTTACATATGTTACTTGCAACACAAGAAGTAGAGAAAAGACCACTTAATTATCACGGCTTGGAATCACGATTGATGAGGGTGGTTGGTATGATCTCCAGTGATCACGACACAACCCTCCCGTGACATGCCTTGTTTTCTCCAATGGATCAAGGCTAACGGCATAGATCGGAACTGGTGGTGGTGCAAGCTTCCTCCCCAGCAGTAGCGTCTCTCCGGATCATGTCGGTGGTGATGAGGCGGTGACTCTGAATCTGCTTGGCTATCATCAGTACCTCTACTCCGCTACAAAACAACAACAAGAGCAGCCTAAGGCTCCATGTGATACTCGACTAGTGGTGGCTGGTTGGTGGTGAACGGTGCGTCTCGTCTCGTCTCGTCTCCTCCAATGATAACATGAATACGAGTGGTGCGAAACAATCTCCAAATCACACAATATTGATATGATATGGGGAAGAGATATCAATAAGGAAGAAGAAAATCATGGCTGAGATCTCTCTCTCTTGACGTTGACGGCCGCTGAAAGTAGAAGATGATGCATACACTTATATACTTAGGTAAATTGGATCGTGCAATTAAATAAGTGAACCAAAACCATCGGTTTAGATAATGGTTTGGTTCAATAAACAATTAAATAAGACCAACCTTTGATTCATAGAATTGGGTCGTTACAATTCTTCCCCACTTAACTGGAATTCGTCCTCGAATTCAAACTCTGATCCGGTTTCTTCGTCACATCCTCAAAGAATATGGATAGATTAACATCATTAGAAACTCGATTTTTAAGGTGTCTTTTTGTCAGATTTCTTTTTCATTGAACTTTGCCCACCTCCGCACTTATCCTTGAAACCTCGCTTTTTTCTCCTTTTTTTTTCCTGTTGTTATAGAACCTTTACCGGTTGGCTAGACGCAATTTCTCTCTTTTTTATTCTCTGGCATTGTTTGGCGGCTCATGCAAAATGAATTCTCATTCTTAAACAATTTTCCTCTGAACTCATATGTCATAGGAAATCTGACAACTTTGACGATAAATCTAGACAATATGCCACTACTCCAAACTACTCAACAATAGAAAATGGTCTCACGTATCTTGGATTAAGCTTCTTCAGATTTAGAGTCTTAGGTCCTCCTTTAAATGTCCTCATTTTACACTAGATCGTCCACCATAAACACCAATCGGCATAACTCCTTCGACAAATTTTTTTGAGTTTCCATTACCCGACTCTTGAGTTGTTCCATTTTATTTGTTGTTTCTCAAATTACTGATGTTTATATGTCCCAGTGCTCCCCCACTTTGGTCAACATAGTGACGTGTGATACAATTACCATAAATTGCCTCAAATTGCATTCCCCTTTTCAGGACTAGATGGGGTCAGAGAGGTATTCCTGATCGGTTACCCGCCAGTCTTGATTTTGATGATGTTCGATCTTACGTGTTTATTTTTTGTTTTGCAGAGACTAACCCTCTCCCTCCGACTCCGGAAGGATTGCGCACCTCCAGGGACCTACTCCGTGTTGGTACATTCCTTTGGGCAACGTTCACTCCGAAGCGGGTTCGTCACGCTGTGGCTCTGCGCCGTTCTCGATTTCAGCCAGATTTACCGGTCGAGGAAGGGGCGGAGTCAAGCATGGATGGGTTCTTTTCATATGAAGCTCGGGCAAGGAGGGAAAGGTCGAGGTCTCGCAAAGACAAACACGTTATTGTCGACGATGACGTGGTCGATGGGCAGTGCTCTCATGACAATATACTTAGAGATTATCTCAACAATCATGCGGGTGGAAGTGGTGGTGACTGGATTGATCTTGACGAGCCGCTCGACTTCGACTTTCCTACTGCCAAGGGCTAGTCTAGAGAGGTGCCGGAGTTTACCAAAGCGTCGAGGATGGTCAATGCGGGAAGTTTTTTTCCTTAACATTTTTTTTGTAAGGCCAAACCTTTCTTGACTTTGAGAGTCTTTGCAGAGCCTCCTCATGATGAACTGATCCCTTGATGCGATCAGCCATGAGGCTCTCATGTCTCAATTCAGGGCCGAGAAGGCTGATAAGGAGATTTCCCGTCTGAAAGACGAACTTGAGAGTTCCCGTCATCATGAGAGAGAATCGGTTGCGACAGAGGTTCATCGAGCCTATAGGCGAGGAAAGAGAGAGATAGCTGAAGTGATGAGGAACCGTCGTGACAGGTTCTCGTGCGATTTTATGGAACCTAAGGGGAGTTATAAGTTTCTCGGTGATTATCGTGAGTGTCATGGTACTGTGGGCGGACTGTATCTTACGCAAGTCTCTGATTATTCGTTCAATGTCGAGTATGCAAGGCAAATTGGGCGTATGAACGATGCCAACAGGGACTTTGCGGATCCTCAGATCGAGGAGAGGATTGGTAGCAATGTGATCTGATTCTTGTTTCTCCTCACACGTTGGAAACCGAGACGGGAGCCCCTAGTGAGACGGGTGAAGTGAATCAGCCAATGGCCCCTCTCGATCGGGAGGTCGATGACTGGGTACTTTGATATATTTATGACTTATTGGGAAAGTGTTCCCTTGTAACATATTTCTATTGTGTTGTTGTGTGTCATGTAGTGGGACTGGCTGTGTCTGGCTTCTAATCCCTGCCGTTTATCGGCTTTCATACGAATCATGCTTTTTATTTTTTAAAAAAAAAGAGTTTCGAGAATGTTTGGATTTTTGTTAAGTGTAGAGGGAAGGATTCGAGTTGTTGTCTCGCTCCTTAACCTTTTTGTGGATCGTCCTATTCGTTGCTTGTCCGAGATGTTTGGGAACTTCTCAAAGTTTCGAGAGCGTTTAGATGCGGACGAAGAGACATTCTTTCAGGATCTCGTATATTTTTGATATCATGCTTTCAGACGTTAGAGACTAGTGTATTGGTTTTAGGGTAAGACCTAGGTTTACTTTCGGTTTGAGGCTTTGCGATGACTAATTGGCTTTCGTTTTGCATGTTGCGATTTTAACCTGACTCTGTTCCGATTTAAAGTCCGCGATAGGTTCTCAGCTTATATGACTTGTCTGGTTGGAGTCGAGCATCTCTCCGGAGACAACTTTTAAGTCGTTCGGCAGTTCTGAACAAAATTTTGGATTTATTTTATAGCGCGCTATTTATCCTAATCGGATGTAGGAAGATCTATCCCTTAGGATTGATCTAAATGTGTTTGTTTAGGATGGCTAAAGTGCTCGACGGGGCCAATTGACGAGCGTTCGTAATTTATACTCATAGATGAACTGGGAGCATTTTCTCGAACATCTAGGCGACGTCTCGCTTAGTCTTTTGATAACATACTTTGTGCTTGTAACTTTCTCAAGTATGTGAGACCGGGGTCTCGTGTTCTAGTCGGGAGTTGGAATCGACGATCCGACCGAGATATGTTCGTGAAGGAGTTTTAATGGTCGGCGGAATCTGTTGATCCCAGAGATGCCTTAGTTGATGTGACAAAGTTTCTTTGTTTGATAAGTTAGTGTGGAAATGATCTGTTTTGAGGCAGGACAATTTTTCGCGAGTTTTCGATTTCGGGTTTGTACGATGATCGTTTTGCTCGCATATAAATGTTTTCCGGAAGTATCACGAGATGTTTTCGATCTAAGAGAAACTTTGCGAGATTTTAATGAAGTCTTTATTGCCGACAAAGGTTTCAAAAATATTGAGTACAATGTGAATATTTTAGAATGCATGAATATATGAGTATTCGTATATGTACCCACTCCCCCCCCCCCCCCAGCTGAACTCGTGTTTTGGTGAGCTGCCTATGTACCCCTTTCGGGGATCAAGCCATCTCGTAGTTTTGCTTTTTGTGCGAGTGTGTTTACTTGGCTGCTGTGTTTGGTCGATCATGTTATTCGCAGGATCGACATCTTCTGTCGGGTTTGTCTCCTCCGATTGGGTCAAAGCGTTGGGCTCTGGAACTTGATGTTCTTCGGCCGTTGCTTGAGTTGACGACTCTAGAACGTCTTCATCTGAAGCGTTTTCAGTCGGTGGCTGAGTTAGCCTCGCTCCTTTGGGCTTCACCATTGTGGTGCTCGTGATTTGCCTCAGCTTATGTTCGACGATGAAGCAACGTCTCGACTGTTTCTGGCATCCCAAAATCGCGGCTATTCCGTTGTGAGTAGGGAATTTGATGCCCAGGTGATAAGTCCACGGGACTTCCTTCATGGCGTTTAACCAAGGTGTACCCATAATGAAATTGTAGATGGCCGGGTGGTCGACAATCACAAAGTCAACGATCTTGGTGATTTCTTTCTCCACGACGGGTATTTCGATAGATCCGAGGGTCATTGACGTCGTGCCTGAGAAATCGGTCAATGGCTTGGGCGATGCTACAACTTCTCCTAGATCGACGTTCATCCTTCTGAGAGTATCGTGAAATATGACGTGACCGTGCTGTCTGTATCGACAATAACTCTGGCAACCTCGAGATCTCTTATCACGAGATCGATGACGAGTGGATCACAGTGGGGCTGATCGATCACGTGGGCTTCTTCTTCTTAAAGTGATCGCTCCTTTTGGGATGTCCCGGGGTGGAGACTAGTTGGACAAATTTGCGCTTGTCTCTGCCTTACGCTATTAAGCTTTGATGGCTGAGACGGTGTCACTGCAGTATTGTGATCCCCGATGATCATGTTAACTCTGCGACGGTTATTGTCAATACCCTTCTCATCATGCCTTCTTCCGCGCTTTTCTCCTGATTGGTTTCCCCGGGAAGTGTTCTCCGTTTGAGGGGCCTTATCGGTTTTTAGAAAGCGTTCTGAATCGTGGACAAGGTCTTTCACACTGGAAACTTTGGAAAGTTCTCTCGCGATAAGTCCGCGGCCAGTCTGGCCCCAAGAACTTTGTGTTTGGTTGGCCACGGGCTTGATGGAAGTTGTAGAAGATATTCTCGTCGTAGCTCCGATTCCGGGTCCATGTTTGAAAGTGATCGCTCCTTTTGGGATGTCCCGGGGTGGAGACTAGTTGGACAAATTTGCGCTTGTCTCAGCCTTACGCTATTAAGCTTTGATGGCTGAGACGGTGTCACTGCAGTATTGTGATCCCCGATGATCATGTTAACTCTGCGACGGTTATTGTCAATACCCTTCTCATCATGCCTTCTTCCGCGCTTTTCTCCTGATTGGTTTCCCCGGGAAGTGTTCTCCATTTGAGGGGCCTTATCGGTTTTTAGAGGGCGTTCTGAATCGTGGACAAGGTCTTTCACACTGGAAACTTTGGAAAGTTCTCCCGCGATCAGTTCCGCGGCCAGTCTGGCCCCAAGAACTTTGTGTTTGGTTGGCCACGGGCTTGATGGAAGTTGTAGAAGATATTCTCGTCGTAGCTCCGATTCTGGGTCCATGTTTGAAAGTGATCGCTCCTTTTGGGATGTCCTGGGGTGCAGACTAGTTGGACTAATTTGCGCTTGTCTCAGCCTTACGCTAATAAGCTTTGATGGCTGAGACGGTGTCACCGCAGTATTGTGATCTCCGATGATCATGTTAACTGTGTGACGGTTATTGTCAATACCCTTCTCATCATGCCTTCTTCCGCGGTTTTCTCCTGATTGGTTTCCCCGGGAAGTGTTCTCCGTATGAGGGGCCTTATCGTTTTTTGGAGGGCGGTCTGAATCGTGGACAAGGTCTTTCACACTGGAAACTTCGGAAAGTTCTCCCGCGATCAGTTCCGCGGCCAATCTGGCCCCAAGAACTTTGTGTTTGGTTGGCCACGGGCTTGATGGAAGTTGTAGAAGACATTATCGTCGTAGCTCCGATTCCGGGTCCATGTTTTTCCGTTGTCCGGCCTTGCTCTGATCCGGAGTTGATGGCGTATTTATGTGCTCCATGGGTTTCTTCTTCCTCGCGATGGACGTTCTTGTCATTGCGAGAGTTTTTCTTTTTCGACTTCTGATCCGACCCTGGATTCTATGAAAACGTCTTGGTCGTTTTATGCTTTCGCGATAAGACCTTTGTCTCCTCTTTGATGATTATGTAGTCCGTAGCCTTGTGGAGCGCGTCTTGGATCGTACGCAGCTTCTCCAGAGTTATCCACTTCCTGAACTTCGACTTGTACCAGAGCGTCTTTCGGAGCGCGTCTATGGCCACATTGTCACCAATTCCGCTGACTTTTTCCATAACGGTCGCTAACCGTTTTATGAAGTCGCGGAGAGATTTGTCCTCTCCCTGGGATAGGCTCTAAAGGTCGACGGCAGGGGTTTCTCGATCTATTAACATAGAGTACTTCTTGAGAAACTCCGCAGCGAGTTTGCGGAAGGTTCTGATTAAATTTTGCCTTAGGGGAGAGAACCATTCAAGCGCTGCCCCTCGGATATTTTCGAAGAAGAGGCAGCATTCACCAGTGTCTCTTTCGCTTTCTCTGAACTTGCCTGCAAGTGTGCCGTGGGGTCGATTTTACCGTCGTAAGGTGTCACCTTGATCTTTCCGGGATCCGAAACTCAAGTTTCGCTGATGCGAGTTGTAAAGAGCGTTTTCCGAGCCTCTTCAAGTAGTTGATCGATCTCTGGTGCGGCTTGGTAGCGTGATGGATTTGATATTTTACCGCTCTAACCTCTGCTATTTCATGAGATTATCGCTGATATCGCGGATCTCGGAATCTTTTCTGGCGGATTTCCGAGCTTGTCGGCGTTTGCCGCGAGTGTCCCAAGTTTTCTTCTCGGCCAGTTCTTCATGTTCGTCCCATAAGACGGCTTCTTCTTTTTTGGTCATAGGATTTTTGAACTGGTATTCTTCTGGAGCCGCGCGGCTCCTCGTGTGACGTGGATGCACGTCCGCGACTTCGTCCGTGGATTTGGACTGACTGCTGGAATCCACCTCGACGGGCTCAATTTCACCTTCTTCTTTTTCTTCCTTAATAGGGGAAGATCCGCCGGATTTTTCCGTGCTGCGCAGGAGTAGTATCGTCGGGATTTTTTCCAGACGCTTTTCCCTATGCGTTCCAGTATCGGTCCAAGGGAGTTGCGAAATCGAGTCTTCTCCCGTGGATTCTGGTTTCTCCACGCAGAAGAATGGCCCAGGTTCTTGCTGTTAGGGTTTCAACCTTCTTAGCGAGAGAACTCATGACCTTGTCTTCTCCGACTTCTATTCAAAAGTCGAGAACATCTTCTTAACCTCCTCGAACGCTGCGTTGTTTCCGTCAAAGTTAATCGCAGTGACGTTCGTTGCTGGAGTGTTTTCAACGTCGTCGTAGACGACATTGTTGTCGCGAGTTTGTTGGTTGTTGAGATCGTGAGCTGACATGTTTGATTGAGCGATGGTGGCTGAGAGTTAGTTTGATCCGTACCCCCACCCCCCCCCCCTCCCCTCCATCTAGCGCCAATCTGTGGGAAGCAAAATTTCCACTGTCGATTTCTGATGAAAATAGGAAAGCTAAGTAAAGCTAACGTTCCCATAGGTCCCGGATATCTGTTAAACCACACGCCAAGCAATCAAACAATGAGAACAAAAGATATTATTACGAATCAATAAAACGAAAAGAGAGAAAAGAATATCTTATTCTGAATATGTGATTTGAGCGTTAAAACAGGTAAAGCCTAAGCGATAAGACTCGTCGGCGAGTTCCTAGTTCTAACCTTGTAAGACTTGATTAACCTAGCTGAGTCGCAGCTTGATAATAGAAAAAACGAAATATGCCTAAATTGCCCTAAGTGTTATGTTTGCTCTAAGTAAAACATTGCGTCTCCTCTTGCCCCTTCAACCTTGACATCCTTATATACCTCCCCTAGAGGCGGTTTTCTCTTTCCCTTTCTGCCCACGATCGAGTTTATCTCTTTCTGGTAATATTCCATTTTTCTTCGATCTTCGTGTTTATTTTCAGAAACTTCATATATATCTTCCGAACTTGACATTTATCTTTGTCTTTTAATACGATTAATTCGAACCTCATACGAGAAAACAAGTTCTTATGATTTTAAATCGTAAAGTTCCAATGGCAACTCTGATCCACATGAAACCAGAGCATGTTCCACCCAATTTCGAGGGAAGAAGCTACGAGGAAATGATTAAAATGGATTGGTTGATCGAACTCGCCAACGGGCGAGTTGGATTGCTAGGTCCAACTACCGAACGGGCGAGTTAACCGTCTTGCTTGGTGCAAATCTCCCAACGGGCGAGTTGGCCCGCCTGCTTGTTCCAACTCACCGAATGGGCGAGTTTACCGTCTTGCGTGGTCCAACTTGCCCGTTCGGCTAGTTGGACAATCGAGCCTCATAGTCGTTTCGTTGTTTCGACGCTCGGGATCCATTTGTCTGAGGCCTAGAGCAACCTTTCTCGAGGACTTACCATATGAGTCCCTTTCAAAATTCATATGAAACTCGATTTTGTTTTCCTGCTCTTCTTTTCTTTAAGCTATTATATCCTCTTTTCTAAAGATGACATTTTCCGGGAAGTTTCAGTCCCTTATTCCGTCGTAACCAATTTTGACCCAACACCCGCATAACCAAGATGAATATCTTAGAACCTATGAAGATCATAATCCCTACGTATGATGGCACAACCGATTTTAATGCATATCTTTTGACCTTCCAAATTGCGATGAGTAGGGCCAAACTCAGGGAAAACGAAAGAAACATCGAATATTGCCACCTGTTCGTTGAAAATCTCCTGCGAGCAGCGCTTGAATGGTTTTCTCGCCTAAAACAAAACTCAATCGGAAGTTTTCGCCAACTCGCTTTGGAGTATCTCAAGAAATACTTCATATTCATGGACAGGGAAACCTCCAACTTCGACATTTGGAGTCCTTCTAGAAGGAAGACAAACCTCTCCAAGATTTTATGAAAAGATTGAAAATCTTCTTGTCGAGGGTGAGGGGGATCAGCGATAACATGGCTATAGACGCGCTTAGAAAGACGCTTTGGTACAAGTCAAATTCAGAAAGTGGATATCCCTCAAATAACCGTGCACGGTCCTGGATGCTCTCCACAAGACCACAGACTATATCATCATCGAAGAGGAGATGAAAGTCATGTCGTAAAAACATAAACCTGCGAAAGCATCTTCGAAAGACGCGGGGTCAGAGAAGAAGCCAAAAAAAAAAAGAAAAAAAAATCCCGTAACGACAAATATGTCCATCACGAGGGGAAAGATAACCAAGGAGCGCATAACTATGCCATTAACCCCGCGCAAGAATATAGAAGAATATCAGGAAACGCGTGGACCCAAAATTACACCTACGCCGAGAATACCTTCTGCGAGTTTCACCAGAATAAGGGCCACTCCACTATGAACTGCGAAGTTCTCGGCTCGAGACTAACAGTAAAACTATTCGTAGGAGAAATTTTGAAAGTAACTGGTATAAACAATCTCATCTGAGACACCGACTGTTCGCCAAAAAATGACCAAACCCCGCCAGCTGGGGACACCCCTCAAGGGAACTGGTCGGGTGAGAATGGGAAACAAGGAAGAAAACCTGACGATAGAGGCAACGACAATAATCGTCCCAGAGTAAAAATGATCTATCGGAGGATCACAGGACTCCCACGACACTATTTCATCCATAAAGTCTTATCAACGAAAGGCCGATTCAATTACTAACTGGTCTCCACCCATCGACGTCTCGAACGACATGATCACTTTCGAGGAACATGAGACCATCATAATTGAAAAACCTCACAATGACCCACATTTGATCATTGATCTTGTGATAAAGGATCTCAAAGTTTCCAGAGTGCTCGTGGACACATGAAGCACCATCGACGTCATCTTCCACGACACCCTCAAAATATAACATCGACTTGTCTAAATTTACACCAACGCCAAGACCACTGACTGGTTTTCCGGCACAACTTCGATGACTCTCGGATAGATCAGACTCTTGGTCATGGCCGAAGAAACCACGAAAGTCGTCAACTTTGCAGTTGTCGATCATCGTGCAATCTACAACATGATGATGGGAACGCCCTGCATAAACTCCATGAAGCCAGTCCCATTGACATACCACCTAGGAATCAAGTTCTCAACCCCGCACGGAAACGCAAAAATATAGAGATGCCAAAAGCAGTTGCGACTTTGCTTTCTGGCGGAACACAAGCTGAACCAAATCTCGACCATCGCACAACCCAAATGCGCGAAGAAAACTCAGTCATCGAATGAAAACACTTCTGAAAAAGATGATCCTGAATCATCAAGTCTAGAAACGGCTTTGGATAAAGAAAGCAAATAAACTTTTGAGCCCAATGCTATAGCCCAACCGAAGGAGACAAACCCGGAAGAAGTCATCTATCCAGGAACAGTGATAGGTCCTAATAATTACCTGTTTTAGACCCATATTATAGGCCCTATTAAGAGTCAGTTATTTTTGTCTAGGACGTGTGTTAGAGTCTTTTCAGCTCCAGGTACATTTTGGAGTATTGTAGAGATTATGAGGCTTTCTGGAGCTCAGAGAGAGAGAAACCTCATAGCTGGTTAAATTCAGCAAAGGATAACTCGAGACAAAGTATTGCGTTGATCAAGGACGCACTCTTTCCGTTGATCGAAGATCGACGTGCAGTAACCAATTTACAAAGTATCCGACTTGAAGCCCTAGTCACAAAAATTACAAGATTGTCCTTGGATGTGTTTTTACCTAGTTTATATTGTCTTTGCTAGTGTTTTATGCAAAGAGAGACCTTTTAGAAGGAGACTTTTTACAAGTGTGGATACTTTTCATAACAAACATAGTAGTTTAGGGTTTTTGGGGAGAAGATCATGACATCTTCAAGCTTTGTATTGGAACCCCACTTTCTATTCATATTCTTTATCTTATGCATTATTTCATGTTTATGATTATGTTCTGTTAGCTATGTCTGAGTTGTCACCTATTTAGATTTAGGGTTTATTAATGGATTTGATTGATTAGCCAAACTATAAAATTGCTAGGGTGATTATTAGATCTATCATCGGAATTGTGCTTATTGCTTGTGTTCTAGAGTAGCTAACCAGAACCATGATCTTAGGATAATGGTCACTGCGAGAGTAGGATCATTACCTGAACAAATCATGTTGTGCTTAAATTACTAGGTACAATCGAGAGAATGGTCTAGTGAATCTAAGTGAACCAATCGAATCTGGTCGTTTAATGCTTGACTAATAAAGCCATCGATCGATGGTCATTCTGAATTTGCACACGAAAGTTGTAGACTCTGAGCTTAGCCATAGGATATATATTACTTATGATATCTTTACTCATTGAATTCGTGTTCTATGATTGAAAACCCTTTGGCTTCTATCAATTATGATTCACTACCTGAAAACCCTAGATCTAGCTATTTTGTTTACTTGTTTACAAACCAACTCTTTCTTATTTACTTATTATAAAGTCCTATAAATTGCCTAGCTTAACTAAGTTGATTATCAAATATATTGTGTGCCCTCACTCTCTGTGGATTCAATCCCTAAGTACTACAGCTGAACCTCTTATTTGAGAGAGTAGTCAGTAGCTCTAGGGTAATTTGAGCATGTATCAAATTTGGCGATGTTTTCAGGGAGCAAGGATCGCCATTAGATTTGTTTTGCAAATTTTGTGTAGGTTTTCTTTTTAGTTTACTTCCAATTTTTTTTCTTTTGTCTTTGAGGTGCATGCCCAGTAGTAACAGAAGAAACAAGGAAAAAGGCTTACTTTTCTCAAATCCATTAGCCATCGAACGTAGCATCCGTAAGGAGAAGCAACAAGCATCGATCGACGCCAGCACTTCTCAATGATCGGCACTCATCTACAGGAATCGATCGACACCAATACCGAGACATCGATCAATGGTGATTCGCGAGAAGAGATGGTTGTTATGCTGATCATGACTAGGAATGAGATAGGAGACATGTGTGACCTCGATCATCATCTGTGTAATGCAACAGTCCAGAGAATTGATGATCAAAGGATTGTAATCCCTGAACCAGAAGAAGCTGTTGTAGCTCAAGCTTGAGCTGAAGCCCATACTGCTCAACCCAAAACGTTGGCTGACTACAATCGTCCAGATCAACGGATCTGATATTCATCCTCCATCTTTCCAGAGGAACGATTTTCAGTTGAAGCCAGCCTATTTCACACTTGTGGCATAGACACCATTTCATGGTCATTCTCATGAGCATCCTTTGGATCACTTGGAGAGATTTTGAGGATCTTGTGTCTGCCATCAAGGCTAATGGAGTCCCTTAGGACTACCTTCTATGCAAGCTTATCCTCTTGCTGGAGATACTTCATATTGGCTTAAGCATCTACAACCAGAATCTCTTACATCCTGGACAAACATCAAAAACGCCTTCCTGCATAATTTCTTTGATGATGCCAGAGCTAAAGATTCGAGGAGTACAATTGCTACATTCACACATGAGCCTACAGAGTCTTTCAGAAACATCTGGATCAGATTCAAATCCTACCATGGATTCAATGAAGTGCAACGTCTCATCACTTTCTTCATAGGTATTGAGCTGCCATACCAGATGGCTTTAGATGCAGCCAGTGAATGAAAGTTTTGCACTAGGAGTCTAAAAGAGGTTACCAGATTGATAGAGAATTTGGCAGCTAGCAACAGCACCAAAAAAAATGATCATGAGAGGAGGAAATCAGTTCCTACACTAACCAAGGATCAGATGGAAGAAGTAAAAGCCAAGTTGGGCAGTGTTCAAAGGTTTGTAAGGAATCAAGTTAGCTTCGCATAAGTTGTAGAAGCTATAGGATATGACCATGAGAAAGGTGAAGAAGAGGATGTGAACATTGTTGGTGGAAATGGATTTCAGAGATATGGGAACCAGAGGAACAGAAACTCTTATGGAATAGGTCAGAGGAGTAGCCACAACTAAGGATCACAATATCATGGACCCTACAACAACAACATAACCTATGGAGCCTCCTACTATTAGAACACCCCATCAGAGACCCAGGAGAACAAGATTGAAGCCATGATTGACAAGGTTCGGGATGGACAGCAGAAGATGATAGTGGATTTCAATGGAAAGATTGATGATGTATATGCCAACCTCAACACTAAATTTAAAGCTCTCAACACCCATGTGAAGAATCAAGTGGTTCAGACCAGTGAAGAAGTGAGGAGACAAGAAGCCCTGATCAAGGAAAAGATTGAAGCTGGACAGAAGCACCCTCTCGTAAATGCTTGCCATAAATTTTTTAAAAATATTTATTAATCAACTCGAAACTAGGGAAATCAGACCCAGACGGAGGGATATGGCCTCAATCTTGAACGATCGCTCGGCTCAGTTTGCAGCTGACTTCAGAGAGTTTAAGCACGTGCATATGTCCTTTGGAAACTACCGTGAGTGCCAAGGTTCTGTAGGTTCTTTATGGTGCATGTAGGCCGATGACTACAACTTCGTGACTGAGAAGATGAAGATGTTGAAGCATTTGGCCAATCTCGCCAATACGAAGCTGATGATCCCTCGATCGAAGGGAAGATTTGGGAGCACTGGGCCCCAATCCCTGTTTCTCCTGACTCGGAGGAGGTCAGACCTGCTTCTCCAGGAGAAAATGTTGAGGTGGATCAGGTCCGGCTCCGCTCGGTGTTAGTGATTACTCGATCTCGGGTAACTTTGTTTATCGCCAGTGAATGGTAATTGTATTAGAAGGGAGTGTTTTCCCTTTTTATGTTAAGCTATGTTTGTGTATCGTACTTCTCCCCTTAGGGCTTTTTTGAATATATTCCCATTTCATAGCCTTTCATCAACGACAACGAGGGAGTGTGAGTGTGTTCCTCATTTCCATTGTTCTAGCAGATCATGATACTCGCCGTTGTGTTAGGACAGAGATTTTAGAGATGTAGGATTTTTGAGAATTTTATGAACGTCCAAGTATCAATGAAGAGGCATGTTTTTGTATCTCGTATCAAATGATATTATGCCTTTGGGAGTTAAGAGTAGAGTTAGGGTAAGACCTAGGTTTATTTTTATGCCTGGAGTATGTGGGGTCAATCCCGACTTACTTTACTCGTTTACGATTTTGACCTGATTTCGTTTCGGTATTGAAATATGCGATGAGTTCTCAGCTTATGTAATTTTCATCGATCGGGAATTGAGTATCTCTCCGGACAGTTTTAAAGTCTTCGAAAGTACTGACCAAATTTTCAGATTTCTATAACGCGCTTATCCTTGTGGCGGATGTATGATAACCAATTCTATTAGAGGAGCACGTTGGGTTAAGAGTTCGTTTGAGAACGGTTGATTTTTCTGTCGGGTCCAGTCGACAAATGTGATGTAAGAGAAAGTACTTGTCTTTTCTAACTCGTGTATTGTTAATTTGTAGTCACATTAAGGACTATATTAGTAGTTTTATTCAATTTTTAGGAAATATATTTTTGAGAGTCTCGCTTTTTTTAAGAATATGTTTTTCCTTTGGGTGAAGTGATTTTACGTTTTGGCCAAAGATCTTGGTAGATCTTGCGGCTGGATTTACCTTGTTTGAAAGTGTTTAAAAGTTTCAGTTAACTGTTTGGTCGTTGGATTTCTTTTTCGTATGATTTTTGTTTCCGGGTTATACGATAATTTTTTGTTCTTACTTATGCGCTTTTTGGACGAATCGTGGATTGTCGGTCTGGCCGTAAAGTAATTTGCGAGATTGAGTATTATTGCGATAAAAGAGATTTAAAAGATTTTTTGGAATCATATTGTGTTGTCTTATTATAGAATATCGTCTTAAAATATAGAGTACAAAGGCAGATATTTTAAAATGTGGGAGTATACGAGTATACGTATACGTACCCACTCGCCCCCCCCCCCTTTTGAGAGAGGGAAAGCTGAACTCGACCTGCGATGAGTTGCCTACGTACCCCTTTAGGGGATCAGGCCGTCTCATACTTCAGTTTGTCGCCGTTAGTATTTTACTCATTTGGCGGGGTCGCTTCGATCTGCTTGGTCGTGGTGACTGTTTTATACGTGCTCAAATTACCCTAGAGCTACTGATTACTCTCTCAAATAAGAGGTTCAGTTGTAGTACTTAGTAATCGAATCCACAGAGAGCGGGGGCACACAAAATATTTGATAATCGACTTAGTTAACCTAGGCATTTATAAGACTTTATAATAAGTAGATAGGAAAGAGTTGGTTTGTAAACAAGTAAGGGAAATAGCTAGATCTAGGGTTTGCAGGTAGTGAATTATAATGGATAGAAGCCAAAGGTTTTTCAATCATAGAACACGAATTCAATTAGTAAAGATATCATAAGTAATATATGTCCTATGACTAAGCTCAGTGTCTACAACTTTCGTGTGCAAATTCGAAATGGCTGTCGATCGATGGTATGCAAACAACATCGATCAATGGTGTTCTTAGTCAAGCATTAAACGACCAGGTTCGATTGGTTCACTCAAAATCACTAGACCATCCTCGCGATTGTACCTAGTAATTTAATCTCAATAGGAGTTATTCAGGTAACGATCATACTCTTGCCAGTTATCCTAAGATCAGAGTTCTAGTTAGTTACTCTAGAACGCAAGAAATAAGCATAATTCTGATGATAGATCTAATAATCACCCTAGCAATTCTATTGTTTGGCTAATCATCAAAACCATTAATAAACCTTAAATATAACAAGGTGACTACTCAGACATAGCTAAGCAGAACATAATCATAAACATGAAATAATGCATAAGCTAAAGAATGGGAATATAAAGTGGAGTTTCAATACAAAGCTTGAAGAAGTCCTAATCTTCTCTACAAAACACTAAACTACTATATTTGTTATGAAAAGTATCCAAGCTTGTAAAAAGTCTCCTTCTAAAAGGTCTCTCTTTGCATAAAACACTAGCAAAGACAATATAAACTAGGTAAAACTCATCTAGGGGTAATCTTATGATTTCTGTGACTTGGCTTCAAGTCGGGTACTTTTTAAATTGGGCTATTACACGTACACCGTGAATCGACGGCAAGAGTGTGTCGTTGATCGGTGCAATACTCTATCTCGACTCGTATTTTGCTGAATTTGACCAACTATGGGGTTCCTCTCTCTCTGATCTCCTGAAAGCCTCATAAATTCTACAATTCTCCAAAATGTACCTGGAGCTCAAAAGACTCTAAAACACATCCTAGACACATATAAAATACTCCAAATATGACCTATAATATGGTCTAAAATAGGTAAATATTAGGACATATCAACTCCCCCATACTTAACCTTTTGCTTATCCTCATGTGAAACAAGGGCAAGCCTGTGGAAGAGGTTTGAAACACATAGTGACTCACAAAATTTCTAGCTTATCATTATCACATTTACTATGTTGCAACCACATCAAACAAGTGTCAATCTTAGAGAAACTTTATGTATATGATCGTAGTATAGTAACCAAATCCATTATACCAATAATTTAGCAAATACTAGCTTGACTCACCCCTCTACTAACCTCATTTCTTACATAAAATAAAAGTGCATGATTTACCTTGAGTATCGATCAGATGACACATGGACTCTTACCCCTGCAAGTATCTGAACACACATGCAGTCTTCTCTGATCCATTTCTTCCCTCTTTCTCTCTTCTTTGAATCTCTTTATATTATTTTTTATAAGTCCAATGAATCAATGATGCTGATACAATCAATCTTGTTCATCTTTCTTTTTCTTTTCTCTCTTTTTAATTTAATTTTAGACGGAGTGTAGGTGAATGATGGGGTCAAATGTAATTTACATATCCTTCGCTTCCACAGTGTGTGATCATTCCTTTCTGAATTAGAATAATGGAGTCACATGTAATTTACCGAGAGAGAGAGAGAGAGAGAGAGAGAGAGAGAGAGAGAGAGAGAGAGAGAGAGAGAGAGAGAGAGAGAAAGAGAGAAAGAGAGAAAGAGAGAAAGAGAGAAAGAGATAAAGAGAGAAAGAGAGAAAGAGGGAAAGAGAGAAAGAGAGAGAGAGAGAGAGAGAGAGAGAGAGAGAGAGAGAGAGAGAGAGAGAGAGAGAGAGAGAGAGAGAGAGAGAGAGAGAGAGAGAGAGAGAGAGAGAGAGAGAGAGAGAGAGAGAGAGAGAGAGAAAGAGAGAGAGAGAGAGAGAGAGAGAGAGAGAGAGAGGAGAGAGAGAGAGAGAGAGAGAGAGAGAGAGAGAGAGAGAGAGAGAGAAAAAAATAAGAAGCATACAGACTTCTACCTTCCAGACTTGAAAGAGGAATCCGATCCAATGTGTGCCAAACTCCAAAGCAAACAAATAAGTCAAATTAGTTGGTGGTTAGCTTCGGTTTCTTCAAACTTTCAAGTGTGATATAGTGGCAGGATGATCCACTCTAGTATCTCTAGTACTCTCTACCATCAACAAATCTAGAATGGTGCTATATAATGGTTAGATAATAAGTAAAAATTTAAATCTGATCATAATCTTTTTCATGACACAATAAAACACATAAAAATAAAACTCAAAATCGAAAGAAATATCAGTAAACCTCCACTAAACTTAAATAACATTGTCCCCAGTGTTTCCCGTCTCGTTTAGGTGGGAAAATTAAAACATAAGTAAATGTAATAAGAACATTCGAAAATACCAGACTCTGTTACGAGTGTCGATCGATGGTAATGTCATGACGTCGAACGATGGTGATCGGTATCGCCTGATGGTTGTGATCTGTCTTCGACATAGGGCTTGGTTCTCGATCTTCCCATTTTTAACTGAAAATAAAGAAAAAATATGAAAATTAGTAATATCATGAAAATAAAATAAATTTAAAAGATACCTAATAGTGTGTTGCCTCCCACTCAGCTCTTGGTTGTAGTTTTTAGCTTGACGTTTAGCACTGATTGGACTAAGATGGGGGTAGAGTATCACTTGCTGGAAAACAAATGTCAACATCCTCTTTGCTTATCTGGAACCAGGTACCAACAAATCTTCTTATGGCTTTTTCACCTCTATTTCTTTGGTTGTCCATGTTCTCCCTGGTGATTTCAATTTGACTCATCCTCTCCTGAAGGTTGTCATTGAGTTTGTGTAACCAGCTAATTATGCTATCTGTGGGTATGGATATATCATCCAATCTCCTGGAGATATCTTCATCATCATGACTTGAGACGCATAAACTCCTTCAAGTTTATCTTCTAGCAGCTTCTCGGTTACCATCCTCTGTCTAGATGGTCTGCGTGAAGCGTCAATCGATGGTCGAGCTTGTCCGTCGATCGATGGTGCTTTGTTTGCTCCATTCGTGTGTTTTGATCATCCGATGAGTAGAGTCCATATTTTGCTTCATCCCTCCATGCACGTAGTTAACCAGCTAATATTGTTGTTGAATGGGTAATAGATATCACCAATCCTCTTGTAGTAGTCATCCATCAACATCTCCTGGGATTTGTAGATGTCTTGTACCATGTCATCTACTTATGCTTTGATGTATGTTTTTGTCTCTCGCATGGTCCTATCAAAGTTTTGTGCATACTCTTTAAAAAAAAAAATGAGTGTGTCCAATGAGGTATGCTCTCTGAAGAATGTCTTTAATGTCTTCCTTTGACACATTGATGATTTTGCCATCTATAGCTCGTGGATTGCCATATTTGTCCCTGTAGACGCCATACTCATCTCTTTCTTCCACATAATCAAAACTCTAATCCAAACACTTCAGGTTATGAACTAACCGGCGAAGTCCTCTGTAAGGTGAGTGTCGATCGACGTCATCAGTGGTGTTTCGATCAATGCTATTTTGTTATCTGAACGGTTGTCATGTTGCTGCTGTCTAAAGAGGTTTCCTGATCCATTGGCCATTGCGGGTATATCTGCTATATCTTCCTTAAATACGTTGACAATTCTTCCATACATTGCTCGTGGATATCCATTTGGATACCTTATAATTCCAAACTAATCTTGTCTGAGATAACCATAGTCTGCATTGTATTCTGCCAGATTAGCATCGATCGATGGCATAGGGCCATCGTCGATCGATGTCACGATCCAGGTTTCATCGGATCCTCTGAAATTTCCAGCTTCATCTAGTGCAAGAGCACTGTACTCAATTGCTTCTTCTTGTAGATAAGATTCGTCGTAATCTGGGTTATCAGTATCATGCCTTAGGTCAGGGTTGTCGTTGATCGATGATCGATGTCAAAGGGTGGGTATCGAACAACTGTTGGTTAACATCGTCGATCAATATATTGGGCTGGATATCGATCAATGCTCCATCTTCATAGTCACTCTCTTGCTCAGAATCTCATAAACATGTGGGCACAAGTACTGGTTCATGAACCAAATCAATGAGAGCAGTCTTGGTTCTAGTTTGAACAATCTCATAGTAGTGATTTTGATCAATAAGAAATAGATACAACTTGTTTGTCTTCATGTCGCATACTGCTTCTACTGTGGCTATGAAAGCTCTTCCAAGTAGCAAGGATGAATGCTGCTCCACTTGGACATCCAAGACATGAAAGTCTACAGGAATTAGGGCATCGCCAATTTGCACTTGGAGGTCTTTGATTATGCCTCCTGAATTCACCTTAGAGCAATCCAAAAAGTGAATGAATCACTAGAAGGCTCCACCTTTAATCTTAGCACCTCTGCCATGGTTCTTCGCATAATTCTTACTGAAGAACCAGTGTCGCAGAGTGCGTGAGGGTAGTTATGTCCCTTGATGTTTCAAGGAACCACAAACTTCCCAGGGTCCTTTCTCTTCTTCAACTTAACCCTCTGATTTATCTTCTCCCTCAGATGATTGAACATTTTTTAAATGTCCTCATCAGTCTCTTTAGTTCTCTGAAGAACATCCACAATCTGTGAGTGTAATAAGCTTCCTCGAATGGGGGTTCTTAAGAGATTCTAAGGCCTCTCGTAGCAAAGTTGTCCATCTCTTTCTCATTAGTGTCCCTTCTAAGATGCTTAGGGACCTTCTTCTTTCTCCTAGAAGTCTATCCATAGCTTATTCATTTACCGCAGGGACTGGTTTATATGTTTGTCTGGGTTTGGGTTGGGTGGGTTTTGGGTGCCTATTAGCATATAAAAGACTCATGTCTATACTTAGCAATCGATATCCTTTTGTTTCGAACTGTCGTCGATCGATGGTACGGTCCGTCTCTCGATCGATGTCCATCTCTTCAAACGATTCCACAGATTCTTTAGGTACCGTCAATCGGTGGTTAGCTGCGGATATCGATGGTCGTTCGAACAGGGCAAGGGATTCTCACGAATTTCTTCCTCTTAGTTCGTAACTTCTTCCACAACTTGCCAAAAATCATATCCGGGAGAGCCTAACTGGGCGACCGAACCGGTTTGAAATTTGGCAAACAATGGAGGTCAAACTTTCCAATCCAATTTGGTAAACATAACCATTAGCATTCATTAGTTTGATCCGGTTCGTGTCGTTGATTGTCATCCTCCAATGCCAGATCAAAGAAAAAGTGTTGCAAATTCCGACATTTCAACATCTCCAAAGTGATTTTGAAGGATCAAATTCTGTAGTAACCCACTTGGGTTTCAAAAATTCTAAAAAGACCCCATCATAACTTATATTAATTTTACATTAAAAGTTAAATAGAAAAGAAGTGTAAATAACTAAAAACCAGAAAACATCAGTTTATTTACGACCCGTGCCATTGCTATCCTATCCGATTTTTGAAACCCAAACCCGACCCGACTTTAGCCCTAAAATCCTAAATTCAAAAACAATTACTTCGCCATTCAACATCATCTCTTCCCTCAATTTTTACTTCAACATTTTTTAATCCAAATCTCCTTCATAAAAATGACATATAATCTTCACTAATTTTCTTTTTTATTACAAATCGATCAACCTATGGTTATATTTAGCCGTCGAATTTCATCTTCAATGTAAAAAAATTACGAGAAAGAAGAACCCAGAAAATTACTAGTACGACTAGTACAACTACAACTAGTACAACTAGTACAACTCTAAATAGTACAACTAGTATAACTCGAACTAGTACAACTAGTATAAATAGAACGAACATAACTAGTACAACTATAACGCGTATAACTAGTATAACTATAACGCGTATAACTAATACAAATTTGTAATTAATATGGTGATATTTGTTTTTTGTTTTCAGTGTATTAAGGATTCTAGAAAAGATGATGATGTCAAAGTACATGAATAATCTATTTTCCATAATATTTGGTTTGAATAATGATTTGTTTATAGGTTGTACTAGTTATACTAGTTGTACTATATTTGGAAAAAAATCGTCTTTATCTTTTTGCTCCCAAAACCCAAAAAAGTAGTTGTGGAGACGGACCGGGGCGTAGTCATCTCGCTGTGATGGCGAGATGGACCAGAGGCGAGGAAACCGCAAGAACTTGGACGTAATGGATCAAGCTCTCTTTTTGGCCGGTCTTCTGAAAGTCGTTTATTCAAAGATCGCTAGAATATCTTGTGAAGATTTGTTGCTCAATCATTTTTTAATCATATATCATCTTATATATTTGATTGTTTCTCATATAGAATACCAAACTAGTTTGTCAACTTTTGAAAGGTCAAAGTTGTACCAATTGTATCAGTAAAACAAAGGAGGGCGAGAATGATCCAGAGAAGGCAGTGCAAGTTAATGTATTTTGTTGTGATTTAATGGCACCTGATTTAGTTGTGATTTTATTGTGATTTGTTGTGATTTCGTAGAGGATGTTGATGAATCTCTTATACACTTGAAGTGATGACAGCAGCAACTGCCGAAAAGGTTGAGAAAGAAGTTGCAGAGAAGAAAGTTGCGGAGAAAGTGGATGAAGATGCTAAAGTTGATTTACTAGAAGATGCAGAGCCCTTGACGAGGCTGAAGAGATTAACAAAGTCTTCTCATTAAAATAACAAGTAGTTATACTAGTATTCTAGTTGTATCGACTGTACATAGTTGTACTAGTTTTTGAGTTGTATCAGTTTGTACATAGTTGTACTTTGGCAGTGAAATAAAAAAATATTAGTTGTACCACATAATAAATACATTTACCTCAATTGTACCATTTATTTATGTTTACAAATCTTTGCCCGGTTACAATGATATCATCAATTTTGTAAAAAAATACATTTCATCTATGTTTTTCAAAAATTATGTGGACAAACAAGTTAACAAACCTTAAAAGTATAAGGTAGATCATGTAAACTTATGGAGTTGTGTAATAATTTAATTTTTTTTTTCAAAACTTCAAATTAAATTAAAGAAACTTTCTGAGTACATACCAATTGAGATATTTGATTGTTTTCTTCTATGGAATACCAAATTGGTTTTGTTAATTTCTGAAATGTCAAAGTTATACCAGTTGTACCAGTAATACTCGTCTAATATATAATAAAAATTATATCAATTGTTTATATGTCTAGTTTTAGGGGTTGTACCAATATTTTCACACCATAGCTTTATAAAAATAAGTTCGATTTTTGTTTATCATAATAATATGACCAATATTTTCACACCATAGCTTTATTCATCATTTTAATGGGATCATTAAAACATGATAAACAATCCAAATGTAATAACATATAGTTGTACCAGTTGTTGAGTTGTACGATTGTGTACACAGTTGTACCATGTTTTGAGTTGTACAAGTTTGTACATAGTTGTATTTTGACCTTGAAATTGAAAAATGTAGTTGTACTACATAAAAAAATAAATATACATCAGTTGTACCACTTTTATATGTTAAAATACCTGGTATCACATATTATGAAATCATTAGTTTTGTTAAAATGTTTTCGGTGTAGGTTTTTCGAAAATAGAGTGGACAAACAAGTAAACATACCTTTAAAGTGTAAGGTAGAACATGTAAACCTATGTGATGGTGTAATAATTGCCATAAAATATTAAAAAATAAAATATTTAGGAGATACCATCTTAAACACCTGTCAATTTGGCCAACTGATTGTTTTTTTCATATTGAAAACAAATGGAATTTTTAAATTTATATAGCGAAGAAGTTGAACCAGTTGTACTAGTAGTACATGACTAGTATATAATACAAAATAGTACTAGTTGTACCAGTATAACATGTGTGAAATTTTTATTACTTGCACTTTTTAAGAAAGTTTAAACACATATACAATAAGAACATGATGAAATTTACATATTTCTATATGAAGAGATGAAAGTCATATATAGCTCCATCAAGAAAATGAAAGTCTAAAGGACACAAAATTAGAAGAAAAGTCTATTAATATGACTGGAAAGTCTGCGATATATAGCTCCATCAAGAAAATGAAAGTCTAAAGGAGCTGAATCAGTTGCACCAATATTACATGTCATGTATATAATACAAAGTTATATCAATTGTACCAGTATTACATGTCTAGTATATAATAAAATTATACTAATAATACAAGTTATTACCATGTTTAGTTATAAGAGTTTTGATATCTCATGATTTTTGTAAATTTTAGTATTTTAGTTTAGTTCATTTAAGTCATTTAGGTATGCATTTAGGTGTTAGATTGTATGTATTTGTTCATTTGCATTTGAGAGGGTCTAAAGTGCAAAATTGGAAGCTTGAGGCAAAATCAAGAAGTTGTTTTTGACATATTCAAGAGTTTGGAGCCAAACAAAAAATAATAAAATTTGAAGGACACAGAGATGCAAATAAGCTAAAGAACTGATTAAGGGTAAAATAGATATTCTATTGAAGAGGGTTATGGAGAATAAAATAGGTTGTAAGAGAATAAAAAAGAGGGTTGTGTCCTATATGAGAATAACTCCCGATTTTGAATTGATTCGGAAAAAAAAATCATCATAAAGAGCAAATTTAGAAGAATCAATCATCAAAAATTGCAAACTATACGATGTCTGGTCGGTTTCTAACATGATTGTATATCAAACGGGTCCCTCTCACGCGCCGCTTCTTACTTATGACTCGCCGTTCTCATCGAAACTCATCAAAGTTTCTTCTAAAAAAGAAAATCGTCTTCTCTATGCGCTCACGGCGGCTTACCCTCCATTCCATCTTTTCTCAGTCTGTCAGATCTGTCAAGTGAATCGTGAGTCTCCTTGATGCACTTTGTTTTACTTGCTGAATCTCTTCTTTGTAATTTCTGTTTTATTTTGATGCACTTTCTTTTATTTCATACCATATCAAATTAGGAAGAAGAACAAATAAAAATGATAACTTTTGTTTTTATATTTGCATATTGTTTAATGCATAGTCTTTCTTCAAAAAAAAGAAGCGTGATTTGATTATTGACTCATGTTTAAGGGCTTGGAGGGGTGCAAAAAAAAACTGGTCTTGGATGTTATTTGCAGCAGAAGTTGGAGGATTCTTCTCTTTATCAGCTTCTGGCTATAGCAACGATTTAGCCCTGCTTCTATTGGGTCAGAAGGATGAGCCCAAACCTGTTAGAGTATCCCCATGGAGACATTATCATTTGGTAGTCGAAGAAACTGATTCCAAGTTTCAGTTTAGATTCTTCTAAGAAATGGCTCTCACATGCCTGCACGTCTCTTAATGCTTTGGTCGCAAATCTAATAGATCCGGAAATCCTTCTCAACCACAAGATTTCCCTTCTGACAAGAAGGATGATGCTATGCACCACATTGTGGACTATGAATGTAAAGTTGTTAGTAATAGGTTTGCACTTAAAAGCAGAAAATATCATTTAGTGATGTTGTTCTTGCTGATGATGTGAGTAGAGATGGTGTGTCAAATCATGCTGACAGAAGAAAAGTGTAGTGGCCTGACACTTGTGGTATTGAGATTGCCAAAGTCAAAGAATTTGAACCTAGGTATGGATTGTTTTCTCTTATTAAATTACACTCCAATATTTGTATGTGTGGCTCATTATATATGTCAGTTTTGGATAAGAAATAACTTGTATTCCATGAATGCATATATATATACATCTCATGATTTAACACAATCATCGTTTCCTAAGATTTGACATGTAATAACACTCTAGATCATGAATAAGCAGCAGTTTAATAGAATAAGAAAAAAGATATTGAACTTGTTCATTCTTTGAATACATGCTCCTCATAGTTTTTCTTATGTAGACTAGTGTTGTTTATACACAATAGTTTTCTTTGTTATTTAAGAAACTGTGTTGTATTTGTTATCATTCACATTTTGTCTTTTGTTTTTTTTCCACTTGTCATATCATGTACCAAAGTTGCTCCTTTTAAGATTCTATTTTGGTGAAACATGTTGAAAACATTTTGTTGTGGTTGAATCTGCAGTGAATTGAATGAATTGGATGATGAGTTGCATCATGGAAATAGAAAAAAAAATTATGTGCACAATCATATGACCAGCTTCGATCAAGAAGAAGCTAAAGGGCTTTCATTTGTGTAGGCTCATATTGTTGAGGTAGATGCTCTCTTTGTTCGGCCAAGTTCTTGGCTATCTTATCTTGCGCACCTTTGACATATATGGAGAAAGAGATGCATATAGTTTTCCAAAACATTGGATAATAAGAGGAATTTTTTCTAGCTACTTGATGATTTGTCAAATTTGTGATGTGCGATAGATTATTCAATATACAACATAATCTCTCTTCCTGTAATGATAAAGCCACACCACAATTTTTAAAGATGAAAATTCAACAAAAAGATTTCAAGTGTTGATTCTTTAGTTTCCAAGTTTAATTAGTATAATGTATTCAGTCATAATCACTTTGTTTAAGTGTGTACCTATAACTTAAGGTTTAGTGATAGTCTAGTTACGTTAACCTGGCGTTCTCGCGCGTAGGATGATTTCCAAAGTACCATTTGACAGAAGGTTATTACTCTATTACCAAAAGCCGTTTATGAAACTGCTGAAACTTGGCCATGTCACATCCACACAGGGATTACCGAAGACACTACTCACAACAGCTTCGAACATCAGACAATTCAACTCACAAACCCCATTAACGAAAGATTTCAGTGGCTTCGCATATTCAATGTATTAGGATCCTTAATCCATATTCTTCTTCCTCTTCGTATTCTTTCATATTCTCTACGAATAAGCCATGTTTCTTCATCATTAGATGTTCTCAGGCCAAAGGTCCATTGAGAAGGCCCTCTGCTCCTCCTACTCTCCGGGAGCCTTCACCTCCGCAAAAACATGTTCCTCCTACGCCTTCTTCTTCTTCACCTTCGCCGCTGCAGAAAGTTGATGGAAAGAGTGTAGTGACGATGGAGTTTCAGAGGCATAAGGCCAAAGAGCTTCAGGAATACTTTAAGCAAAAGAAGCTTGAATCTGCTGGTCAAGATCCCATCGTTGGTTTCCAACCCAAAAATGAAATTTCCAATGGAAGGTACTTCCTTTACTTTTAATTTGACTTTATGATCTCAGTTCTCGAATTTGATTGTTGGGTTAGTCCCTATTTGCTATGTGGATTTGCTAGTAACTCAAAGAGATTAGATATAGAGAGATGAGTTTTATCATACTGGCTATTACTAGTGTTCTCTATCAGCTTATATGCACCTGGATGCCATATCATGAGTAGTTTGCAGATGATGGTCTTGAATATCAGTCCTCAATCTTAAGTGCATTTTCGGCTAGCTTTGCATCTCGAAACAAGTTGATGTTTCTTTATTTGCAGCACCATCTTCAAATTCAGACTTATAGATCCTAAGTTAGATGTGTTATGTCATGATTGTTCTGCCATTTGTCTTAGGTAGACAGAAAGCTCAAGCGAGTCTGCTACTTTTGAATAGTTACGACTTTTGAATGTATTGTTACTAATGACCACACATAAACTGTGGTTGATTCAAGAGTTAGTTGTCACTTCCTGGACATGATATGTCTCTCTATGTATTTGTTTGCAGGTGGTCTATGTTTAGTTTTGCAGTCGAGATGCTTATAGAGTATGCAACAGGCTCAGACCTTGTCGACCAAGTTAAAATCCTTCTTTCCAATTTTGGCATTATAGACTTGGAATAATAAATACGTAGACCCCTTTCTTGTCTTTGATTCCTATGTTCAGTCTTCATCTTCTTGTTAATTCTTCCCTTTTTTTGTTGTTCATTCTTCTTCCTGTGTATGTATCTCTAGATATCTTAAACACCGAGTTGTTTATGTAGTAAACCTCTTTTTATCTGAAGATGGTATAATATGTATCAGTTCTAAACATGCATAGACCTCTTAAGGGAATCTGCAATATCTCGAGAAGAATCTTGTGGAGAGACTGATGCTTTGAGAAGAAAGGAGAATGATCACTTCCTTTGATCTTGTAGATTCCTTCAGGGCTGTAGCAATAGCTTCTCCTGAACGTCTGGTTAGAGCGTAAGGTCGTCTAGTGTCTGAACATAGAATCTTCTCCATTTCCCGTATCTTTTTGAGGTTAGTGTTGTAAGTTCAAAAAATTAGAGCTTAACATGTTGGTCTAATAACACAGAGAGAGATAGAGAGTTGAGTGACATGGTTCATTAGAGTTTGATTCGTGCATATTCAAGAATGTAGAGTTGACGAGTTGATGGTGTGTTACACATGGTCGATGATGTGTAACACATCTACGTCGCCAGAAAAAAACAAAGACGCGTATGACATGGAGAATTTTTATTGGTCTGTCTTATGTGATTGTGATTAATTCAGATTAAACAAATTTGTGTAAGATTGTTTAAGTGGTTCTTAATAAGAGGATATATGTGGTCTCAAATACTCTGTGTTCTTATTAGTTTCACTTGATCTAGATTCATTTGGTATTAGATTCAGTCACCTCATTGGATTTCTTACTCACATGTAGGTTGAGGTCATGCAAAAGTCAAAGAAACCATGAGAAAATTCATTGCTCTACCAAACTCATTCATGTTTGATGAAGGAAATTTTTGCTATTGGAAGGCACGCATGAGGCACATCATCCGCAGAATAGACGAAGACGCATGGATTTCTGTTGAAATAGGATGGAATGCACCTACTATGGTTATGGAAGATAAAAACATTAGTGCCTAAACCTAAGGAGAGATGGATTGACTCAGATAAGACTGCGTCAAAATTCAGTTTCAAAGCCTCGACAACGATCTTTTCAGTAGTAGATCTAGATCAATTTAAGATGATCCAGGGGTGTGAACCAATTAAGAAGACATGGGATATGCTGGTTGATCACTTCGGAGGTGACACAAGTGTGAGAAGAACCATGATTGATCATTTAGCTTCAAGGTTTGATAATCAGCTTATGGAAGATGATGAATTCATTTCTAGATTTGTGTCTAAGATAAGTTCGATTGCTAATGAAGCCTCAGTTCTCGGAAAGAAATACAAAGAGAAGAAGCTAGTCGAGAAGTTGTTAAGATACTTACCTCAGCGATTTGAAGCTTACAAAGATGTTTTCAAAATTGCGATGAACACTGATGACATGAAGTTTGATAAACTTGCTGGTATACTCAAAGTACAAGATCTTGAGAAATTGATGAGTTGTCAAAAACTCATAAGGGGATTGAGATTGTTTTCTCAGCTGAATCAAAAGAAGAAGATAGATCCAGACGAATTAAAGAAAACTTAAGTCCCATGGCAAGGAACTTTCATAAGATGCTCAAGGGAGTTGAGAAAGATCATAATCGTTTTGGTGTTCAAGTTCAGAAATATGACTCTGATCGCCTCAATAATAAATAACCTAGATTGACAAATCTAAATGAAGTAGAAAGACGGATCGTCAATTTATGAGTATGATGCTTTTAGACACTTTCAGAATGATGTCCACTAGCAAAGAGAAAGGAGCTCGAGTGTACTTAATGCAAGGGATTCAGACACACAAAGAGTGAATGTCCAAATAATTTGAAGAAAGAGAAGTCTATGTTATGCTTTAGTGACACTGATTCAAAAAAGTGAAAGTGATGGATAAAATCTTTTACTCAACTTTACTTCGTTGGTCAAGATACAATGACTAGCTCTAACTCAGACTCAGACGAACAAAGATAAGAAGACGATGTGATTGCTGATCTCAAGTGTGGATATAGAATATTGTTCAAAAATTTGAACAACTCAGTCATGAAAACCTGCAACTCATCAAAGATAAAGCTATGTTGAAGGCACAAGTCAACATTCTGGAGCTAGAACAGCTTGATACAAAAGTTGACACAAAGTCGATGATAACAGAGAATGATGGTGAAAACGAGCTTCAGTCTTTAAAGAAAGATGTTGCAGAGCATAACCAAGTTTAACAAGAGCTTGATGTAAAGTTTCGTTAGATGTAACAATTGTTGATTCAAGAACTTGAGAAGAGTCAACTTCTAGAAAGATAACTCACTGAGAATTACAAGAAATTGAGAATGTCAATCGGACAATATCCAAATATAAATTGAGGTTTGGGTTATAAAGTGCGACTTCACAAGATCAAGATCATGACAAGAGTGAAGGGATAAAGCTCATAATATCTGTTGTAAAATCAGATGATAAACCAAAACATGGAGCACAACAAGTTAGCAAACCAAAAGCTGCAAAACAACCTAGATCAGTAACAAAGACGAAGAAAAAAGTAAACAGTAGATACTTGTTTTGTGGAAAACATGGTCACCATGTGAATTATTGTTATGCTCACAGAAGTCAGCTTGAAAGAGCATGGAGACTAAATTTGTGCTTCATAAAACTTTGAACATGTGTGGATCGTTAAACGGGATCTCTATCCTAAATTCAAAAGATAAAAGCATTATTACCATTGAGTCTCTATAAGAGAGTACCTCCATAGTTTTATATTATTACTTTATTGTAATATGATGATAATAATTATTTTTATCATTTAAAATACATTTAAACCAATAGAAGTTAAACAAGTGTAGAATTGTTTTCTTAGAAAGATATCATAATCTCTTTATAAAGAAACAATTCCTCTCGTTTTTATTACCTCTCTCCTACTTTCTTTTAGAGATTATTAGATTCTTAGTCACTTTAGACTTATCAATAACATAAACAAACACTTCTAGCTGGTCACACACTTTTTCTATATAAAATATCTCTGTTGCCATTTAACCAAACTAACTAAACACTTGATTTAGTTTTTAACTTTTTTGTCAGCTTTAGTTAACGCTCAAAGACAAAAAAAAACATAATTAATGATTCTGATAACAAATTTGGCTTAGATTAAAATTTTTATATAAACTAAAATAAAAAAAAGAACATTATCTTTATCTAGCAAGGTGTAAAGTATTGATGCATCTTCAGTTGTGTGACCACATTGGATAGCTCGTTGGAATTTCACCGGAACTGTTGCCATTTACGTTGCCGGCTAATCCTCTCCACTTTTGCTATAACAATAACTATCACCACTTTGGTGGAGACGGCGGCAGAAATAACAGATAGTGTGGCCTGCAATCTCACCGTCATCATTTTCAACTTGCTCAACCGTCGCGACTCCTTCCTCACTGCCATATTGCTCAACTTCGTCGTAGTATAATGCAAATCTCACCGTGTTCATCGTGATCTTATACTTGTCCACGATCTTTGGTGAACCGAAAATTAAGTCGCCATTGCTCCGAGCTCGAGATCGCCATTGACGAACCTTGAAATCAAGTTTCATAATTTTTCACCTTTGGTCCTGTAATTGTGATAGCTTACATATTTGTTTAAATTTATGAATTTGCATATTAGTCCTCTTGAATTAACTCCAAATTTTTAAATATGCATTCCAATCCATATACTATGCATATGTATGCAAACGCAAAAATAAACATCTAAATGCACACCTAAAATCATAAACCACATCTCGTTTATATAAATTATTATATTTTAAATGAAAATTGGTGAGTTAACAAATGAAAAATCGTTCATAAAATTTTATCCACAAAACATTATAAGAAAAATAGTGTCCACATGAATTTCTGTCTACATGAATTCGTGTCTACATTCATCTTATCCACATCTTTTATATCCACGCTTCTCCTATCCACATTTTACATTTTCTTAAGAAAATTCAGAAAGTGGTTTACCTCTATTCACCCACATTTTTTTATGATTATAAACTTTGTATATAAATTATTTTGGTTCAAATTAGAAACAAGCAATAAATATATGAATTTTGAAAAAAAAAGCGTAAAACTTTTGATTGCATGTTCATCAACATGAAACAAATGTTCAGTATGAAATTAACTTGTCTGAGAAAATTTATTCATGACAAGATTTCAATTATAACTTGTATATAAAAGTTTTTTCTATAACTTTTCCAGCCATTAATGCCTACATTTTTTCTGTCACGTAGTTTCTGTACATAAACACATTTTTCCGTCCACATTTTTTATTTTTTTGTATTTTTATATAGATGTTAAAATATATATGAAAATGAATCTTAAAATATACCTAAAAGTTAAAATTTATTGTAAAAATTATATTTTCTTTATATATCTTAAATTTTGAGAAAAGGTAAATAAAAACAGTAGATGAAATGAAGAATTATAACATAAGATAAAAATATATCTAAATGCTAATTACTCTACAAGTAACCACCCGTGAATTATATAAACCATAACCCATTATTAGTTACTTTGCTATTCACAATGTAGTTACTTTAAAAAAAAATCATTACATGAAACGCTTGTAAAAGGACATATCTGCTGCAATCTAACCGTCATTGTTTTTAACCTTCTCAACCGTCGCGACTCGCCTCACTGCCATATAGCTCAACTTTGTCATTGTATACTGCAAATCTCACTCTTTTCTTCGTGATCTTATACTTCTCTGAGATCTATGGTAAACCGAAACGGAAGCCGCCATTGCTCCGAGCTCGAAATCGCCATTGACGAACTTTGAGTTGAAGTTTCATAATTTTTTACCTTTTGTTTACCTTTGGTCCTTGTAATTTTGATAGACTACATATTTTCTTAAAATTTCTAAATTTGCATACTAGTCCTCTTGAATTAACTCCAAATTTTAAAATATATATTCCAATCCATATAATATGCATATGTATGCGAATGCAGAAATAAACATCTAAATGCACACCTAAAATCATGAATCACATCTCTTTTATATAAATTATATATTTTAACTGAAAATTGGTGAGTTAACAAATGAAAAATCGTTTATGAAATTTTATCCATAAAACATTATAGGAAAAATAGTGTCCACATTCATCTCATTCACATCTTTTAAATCCACGCTTCTCCTATCCACGTTTTTCATTTTCTTAAGAAAATTCAGATAAGTAGTCTAACTCTATTCACCCATATTTTTGTATGATTATAAAATTTGTATATAAAATATTTTTTTTGTTTCAAATTAGAAACAAGCAATAAATATATGAATTTGGAAAAACCTGTAAAAAAATTGATTGTGTGTTCATCAACATGAAACAAATGTTCAGTATGAAATTAACTTGTATATAAAAGTTTTTCTATACTTTTTCCAGCCATCCATCCATGTCTATATTTTTCTCACATATTTTATGTACATGAACACATTTTTCCGTCCACATTTTTATGTCCATGTATTTTTATATAGATGTTAAAATATATATATGAAAATAGATCTTAAAATATAGAGAAAATTACAATTTATTGTAACAATTATATATTCTTTATATATCTTAAAATTTGAGAAAAAAAAGTAAATAAAACAGTAGATGAAATGAATAATAATAACATAAAATAAAATATATATCTAAATGCTAGTTACTCTACAAGTAAGCATTCGTGATTCTATAAACAATAACCCACTGTTAGTTACTCTTCTTTTCACCATCTAGTTACTTTACAAAAAAAAAAATCATTACATGAAACGCTTGTAAAAGGGCATATTGGCCCTTTTTTAGCCTCAAAATCAGGAAATGTGTTGCTCCAGCATAATATGCCTTTAAGAGTAGAAATAAAGACAAATGTGTCTTAGAGAGTAACTTAATATTTTCTTTATTATATCATTTTCTTTTGTTCAAGTATTGCCTTACATACTCGTGTTGTGTGTGCTCTAAGCTCGTCAGTAGTTAAATCCTTAAAATCAAAATATACACTATATTATTACCAAAAAAATCAAACATAAAATAGAAATTAAGATATAAATATATGAATAATTAAACATTAATCAAATAAAAATTAAATGTAGTCCATAAAGATATTTTAAAAATATTTATAATATGTGAGAGTTTTTAAAACCTTCAAGGAATTACAAAGAAAAATCAAAATATTATAATACATGGGAGTTTCCAAAAATTCTAATACGATAACAAAAAATATTTTAAAAAATTTAATACATGAGAGTATACAAAATATTTAACGCAATAATAAGCATATATATCATGATGTAAAAAAATTATCATTTATAAATAATGTGACGCTTCGTTTATACTATTTTAGAGCATAAACAATAACTTATCATGACTGTAAATAAATTAATAATGATATTAAAAAGTAATTTTATGATAATTATGATGGTCAAAAGAAAATCAAAACACCTACTATATAAATAAACTTTCAAACCTATTTACCCCACAGTACATCAAACTTACTTTCCGACATTAAAACTAAAAACACATAAACTAACACATAGATGTTAGTTTCATTGATTTACTCCCTAAACCTGACACCAAGCCACCTAAACAATATAGTAAACCAAATCAAAACATAAACACTAGATGGTGAAATTATAAGCGCTTCATGTATTTCACTTGCAAAATACAAAATTCCCAAATCATAATTAATTTTCAATGTTTCTCATCTAATCATAATTTAGTGAAATTGCAAGCTCATTGAATAATGTTGAAGTTAAGCTAACATTTCACACATTGCTCACTGCCTGATGCTTGTTGGATCATAATGAAATTCAGCTTCAGTCATCAATTTTCCCTCAACACGAACTAGAGGAGTCATGCTTCCAAGAACAGTGATCTTAGAAGAGTCAATGAGCTTCTCATGAAATAACTGACATCAATATCACTAATCTCATGACAATAAAACTAGAGATATTAAGATGGGTAAAATAAATTACTAGGTCCAAATATCACATGAACCGCCCAAAAAATCTTAAACTGGAAATCTTGGGAAGAGCTTTACACTATTAGGGTAACCTGAAAAAACATATACCATTGGATTACACGCGGATACCATAACTATATTTTTATTTTTATGGTTTTAAAACTAAATTGGCAATGATTATTTATAGAGAAATTGCACTTTATGACTTAAAAACAATAACTCACTCACTGACTGATAACCCTAAATAGTTTGTATATAATATGTATTTTATATACTAATACGTTTCTACCCATGTCTACCCCTAAAGCAACAGGTTGAGAAAATAGTTTATAATAAATAATTAATTATTTCAAAAATAAATCTTGGACACCTAATAGTTACACATAACTTTGAAGTTAACTTTTAATAGTAAATTATATGGAATGTGGATGGGGTTCTCAGATCTTCTCGGCGAAAGCGATGTTTTGTGGTGAAAAAAAGAGCTTCCAAGGACTCATGCGGAGAGTAACAAGAAAGATTATGGGATTTTGAAATCAAGTTTGACGAAGACTACAACACAATATCTGATGGTGAGTTGAAAGCCGTGATGATTTGAGTATGAGGAAAGGCTAGTTGCTTTCCTATTCTTAGATTCTTCACATATGCATTACTCTATTTTTGCATGTCGATCTCGCTTTTTCTGACATATAAGGAAATGCGACTCCAAAATTGTAAAACAAGAACGCCGAAGACGAAAACACAGTTGAGTAAAATGACTCGAACATGGGATTGTAGCATCGAGACCAACGAAGATGAGAAAGGAGACAAACACATGATGTATTTCTATACTATTTTTTGAAATATAACATATTGTCTTCCCTTCAAATTCAACGTTTAGTGTTCAATCTTGTTTGGAACTGTTGTTTATAAATTTTATGAGTTGGTTGTTGTTTCATATTCTATTTATATGGGTTTTGTATCTGTGTGTATATCACTTTTATATTGTGTGTATTTGATTTTGTAAAAGGAGTAATATAATTAAGCGTAAATTGAATAGAATTTATTATAACATTAAATAGTTAAGCGTAAATTGAATAGTATAGTTTAATAATACCAAATATGAAATACTATTTCAGATTTAAACTTTATTTAAAATATTATAATGTATATTTGGATTTGGATTTATTGATTAGTGTTTAGGGTTTAGTATTTACTTGTCTGGGTTTGCATTTATATTTAGGGATTGTGGGGGTGTAGGTGGAGTCTATAAATAGAATAGCATTTTGAACCATGTGATATTTGGCAACTATTCTATTTAGTATATCGTAATCTCAACATTATCTAATGTGCTATCTATGGAGAGAACTTACAAACACTGAAGTATATTATACTAATTATTTCAACCATTGTTGGGTAGAGTTTGATAAAGACACCATCTTCTCCTCCTCCACCTCGCTATCTATAATCTCTCATCTCTTTTAAATGTTGCAATGTAATATTTATTTATTCTACTATATCTAACGAGTGTATAATAGAATGTTTTTTACAAGGAAAAACATATATTGTATATAAAATCTTATAAATGTGTACTATAGTTTATATGTGGGTTTGGGTTTAGGTTTAGGTTTAGTGTTTGGAGATTAGGGTTTAGTATTTAGTGATTGCGTAATGTTTAGAGAGTGGTTATAATCCTATACTATTTTGGCTATATGGAATAGAACACTCGATGCATATTTATATTTATATAGTCAATCGACATGTGATTTGGATGGTTCCTCCTTCTTTCATGTGGAATATATATTATAGTTTATATTTGAGTTTGAGTTTGGGTTTGGTAATTAGTATTTAGGGTTTAGTATATAGGGGTTGGGGTATGTTTAGTATTTAAGGGTTGTTGGTGGGGTTATAATCCTATACTATTTTGACTATATGGAATTGAACATCTGGTATATATATATGTGTGTGTGTGTGTGTGTGTGGTCATTAAACGTATACGTTGACGGCTTCTACTTCTTTTATGTACAATAGTTTTCAGGTGCTCTTGACCTTATGTTCAATCGACCATGTTATTCCCTCCACATATTTACTTGGTATCTGTAAATAAAATGGATAAAATTGGGCATTTTATGACACAAATGTTAAAAAATACATTATGTCAAAGTCATTGACATTTACCTAATTTACACTCCACATCTGGCTATTTGGTAAATTCTCCTTTATTTATATGTTGAATATTTAAATTTCAGTCATGTTTTTACACAAGTTTGTTAAATATCAAATTGCAAAATTTATATTTAAGTTTTTTAATATTTGGTATTTAGTTACTTATTATTCACTATGATTGATTCTCTGATTTATTTTTCTTCCCATTGATATATTGATGTAATGAATTACTATTTTAAGAGAAATGAAACTGCAAGGATTGTGAAAGTAGATGTAAAATGTGTCTTTAACCAATCTAGGTTACCGAAACCTTTTAGGGTCCTTCCAAATCAAAGCCGATTTAAACCAAAACATGATTAAATCAATTAACATGAGGAAAAGAGGAACAATCTTTAAAACAATAGTAAACATGTATGGAAGAATAAAAATGTGATCACAACAGTACAATCTTATCAACTAAATATGTAAAGAAAGACTACTTCTTTATGCTTACTCTTGAACTCAGGTGAATCTGTGTCCTACAAGTATGATTAGTTTATACACTTTACACCATACTTCCACGCCAAAACAAAAATCTTTAACACATGATTATTTTATTGCATCTGTTGAAAATCACAAATGACAATTAACAACAAAACATAAAATTCATGTTCGCGATGTGGTTGCACTTTTCTTATCTTCATCAAAAGGATCTTCAACATCACCTAAAATTACAAAATATATTGTAAATACATTACAATCTATCTTTGGAAGAAGAAAATACAATATCAGAATTAACATTTTACCTTCAGATTCTACAAAACCTTTTAATAATTCGGTGTACAAAGTAGTGCTTGGACATTTTTTGAAAAGATACGGTTTCTATAAGTAGTTGTCACCTGACCTCCAATGATAAAATACACATTATGATGCTACTGCAGTAATTGGCATGCTAAGAAATCACATGCAAGATAAACTAAATCTCCATAGCATTGTTCTTTGTGTTTCTAATAACCTAAATCTTCTGCAATGTTAAAATATTGTGAATCGGTCTACGGTTCATCCAAATAAACCAGGTTGGATGCTCCGCATAAGTTCAAAAAAATCCTATATGATTTTATAAAATTAAATTATATAAACACAAAGATTATGGTATGAATTGATAAACTGGAAAAGACTTATATAATTCAGATCATTTTGTAATATTGTTTAAGTAAGAATCTCATGGGAGTTAGTGTTACTTTTCTTTTTTTGGGCAAACAAACAAGATTTATAGATTGCTTAACCTCTTCCAATAAAGGAGGAAATGTTCTTGAAAAGATACAACAAAGCCAAACCGGCTAAAACCATTGTCGCTATCATAGCAAGACGGAAGACATAGATAACATAGATAAAAACTAACAAAAAACTTAATTCACTAAAGAAGAAGAATGGTCCTCTACACTCAGCTCCTATAATGCTAAGAAGAGAAAAGTTGACAGAAAAAATTATGACATATTCCGTAATCCTATACCCCGGATTGAAACCACACCTTGGAGTATATCAATCAAGAAATTGACTATAAATGCAGAGGTGATAATGGACCGAATCACTGAGCCTTTGAACAATTTGTAACTATCGACATCAAGCTTCCTGCAACAATTCCACTCAAACAGGTGGAAGTTTTAAGAAGAAATCAACCAGATTCACTGAAATATTTTAAAAAAAATCAATCCAATCTACCACAGATGAATTAACAATCTTCATATTGAAGTAAAGAATCGCACAATAGCGATAAAATTTCCACGACAGGTCCAAGAAAAAGAGTAAGTTAAATGCAGACGTGTAACCTGGCAAACAACTAGGAGAAAGTTGGACTTGACAAATCCAGTGACTATGGCGGAGGGGATCTAGCTTGGGGAGAACCCATTGATAGTCATGGAAATGATGATTCTGCTTTTTTTTTTTGTATCTGCTTGCAATCAAAGTACTCTGCTTTTACTGATGTAACTTGTAAAATTTGGTCAATGTAATTTGCGATCGTCACTATGAGATACACATACGCATACGCGATTTCACGAAAACAACACCGTAAATCTTGGTGAGAGGGAAAACAGTTTTGGAGGAGTAAGTTATGTAATAATGAGGTGAAATAAATCCACTTCCACAAGCAAAATAGCAAGTAATTTACTTCACAGTAATCAAACTATTTAAGGTTAAATCCTGCAAATCACGTTCAGAACACAATAAAACCCGATAAACTGTTTCCTGCTCCCTATACACTTGTGACTTTTAATCATTGAAGTTCTCACTTCTAACCCACATGTCTGTAACACAGCACAAGCCAAAAAGGGGATGCAGGTACCATGAACCGCTAAAAAGCCTTCAAAGACAGTAGCAACTGAATCTTTCTTATCTCAGACCCATAAATCTTGAGCTGTTTCCTACAGTGAGAATGGCCTCTTTTATGTGCAATACTATGACTTACGACGCTGGACCAAAAGTCCTTAAAAACCCGAGTGTGTTTGATAGTGTTACTCTCCATTTCGATTGAGATCTATAGATTCCCGTCAAGAACAAAATCCATTGGAATTGGCTGATTTACAAAGCCTGAAAGGTCATAACAATCTTACAGATCATGAAGAGAACAATAAATTGATGCTAAATTCTGAAAGTAATAGAGGGCAGCCTTGTAATTGCATGCGACTAAAACATACCATATGCTTAAGTGAAGAAGATATCAAGAACCCGACGATGATTTTTGGATCCACATTTGCTTCTGCAACACAACGAAAACGAGTCTTTTAGACACGGATATAAGATCATATCATAACAAGGTTTTGGTCTGGCTTGCCTCATGTGAATTGGGACCACCACCACCACCTCCTCCTCCTCTCCGGGTCGATTTACCCTCACCAGTCATCGCAAAGCCCTCTTCTTTTCTGTTGCGAGCTCCAACACGACGACCAGAATGTCTTGTAGAACCTGAATAGAGTAGAAAGTTTTGACAGAACCAATATCACTCTTTTCATTCATATAATGACACAAGGCACATTATGCATCCTCCAACTTCAACTGAACTAACCATTCTCAAGAGAGTGTCCACCAGAGGAGTTCACCACTTCTCCAGATCTTTGCAACAACATCCTTTCTTTCACTTCTCCGTTGTTTGCTGTAAGCTCATTTACAATATGAGTTAAGAAGTCATGGAGCACAACCAAAAATGTAAACTACTACGTATTGGTCAACAAAGGGAACAGCACCTGTTGAAGATGACAGTTGATCCTCGCTGATACTGGACCCATCAGAGCGACGAAGAGGAGTCCACACAACACGATCAGGTCTCTCCTTGTTTCTTGGACGCCTCTCTTGCTTCTCAGTGTTAGTACCAGTGATCTGATAGTCTTTCCCTGCATATTTGCCATCTGTCTTTTAAATTACAGCCTAACTTGGGAAGTTAATATTTAGCCTAAAATTTCTACTCCTTTATAACCTGCTCGACTGTTGGCTGGCCGAGGAGGACGCTTGGAGTTTTCTGCTTCCAAGGGTTCCACTCTTGACTCCGGCTGGACAAAAGCTGAGGGCTGACTAGGTCGCGGCTCATTTCTCAGAAGTATTCCCTTGATCAACCTCCCACCAACAACGATCTTTTGATCCTGTCTTGAAGTCAAGGAGCTTCCAGAAAGATTAGTTTCCATTTGCTGTTCTGGTTGTGGTGTAGAGTTCTGAAAAGCCATTACAATGACAAATGAGAAGCTGTGCATAACTTATGATTCTGTCTACAACTATCAGATTACAGGATTAAAAAAGAAATCAAGGTTTTTGGTCTGCAAAACTTTCTTAAATAAATAAAAAAAACTTACAACAGGATTGTCTCGGTCTTTTTTCAGGAGCAAGATCTTTTTCTTCCCAGAATCCATAGTCAGTGCGATCCCTGGGAGAGAGCTATCCATGACAGAGGCTGCAGTTGTGCAGATGATAAAAATCAATTAGAAAGACAGTTAGACTTCTACGACAAAAGAAAACTCGCTATAAGCTAATTAGGAATAACTATATTTTTGATTGATACCAATTCCAGTTACTGGTATGTCCTTTCCACTTGGATTTGGCTGATTGTAATCTTGCTTGGAGCTCCCAGCGTCTGATGTAGTCTTGCGGGACATGCTTTTTGAATTGTCTTTTTCCACATACTTTAAGAAAAGAAAAACATTAAAATGGACACAAATGGCAGAGTACAATGGCTATTCACTCCTACAAAGTCAGAGACGCACCTTTTTCTTTTCAGAGTTCCGTTTTGAGGGCCTTGAAGCTGACTTGTTTGCAGAGACTACCCTAGCTCTTCTGCCACCTCTTCGAACATCTAAACCCTGTTGCTTCAACAGAAACCAGAGATCAACCTAGATACTCCATTTTGGTACAGATAAAAAGATATCCGTCTCAGGAAAGCTATGATTACCTGGGATCCAATCACAGTAGCACGTTTTTGACGTATGAATTCCATAAGAGGGGTAACAATGGGAGCGAGTTTTGAAGCACCTAAGAATGTGATTTCTGTTTGTAAGTTGCATTCCTTCATTACAGAATAAGCAACTAGGTCAGAATGATTGCAAGTGGAATTCGAAAGACAAACCAGACTGCTCAGCTTCTCTTCTTTCCAACTGGATTTCAGCACTAGGGAGATTCTCAACAGGCTGGGCAATAATCTTAAGGAATTCAAGATAATCAGGGTCTTTGGTAATAGATCCTTCACGAGGATCTTTCTTGTCACATGGTTCTGGCACACGTTGTGAAGGAGCATATTCAACTATGGCCTTGAACTGAGCACCTAATAAAAGGAAACCACATAATCACATCTCCAAATACATATGTAAAACACATTGAAGGTGATATACCCTTTTCATTAACAAACACATGGCCGTTGAAAAAAGCAGCGAAGTCATAGACATCTTCAGGTGCCTTGAAACCAAAGTAGGCCCGTGAATACTTCTGAGTTTTATAGCTGAGGAAGCACAAAAAGAAAGACAAAACATTATCTCAAATGCTACAAAGACTAAATATGTAGCCAGAACCGATCATCTTCCTCAATTCAAACAGAACACAATCGATCATCAGCGTAACCCTAAAAGTAATCATCTTTCTAGAATACCTGGACTTTCCAGGGCGAAAGGAAACCCAATTGTAACGATCACCGAAGCGAGGGTCGATTTGGGATAAGAGATCGGACTGAGAAAGAGAAGGAGGCAAGTGGCGTACAACCACCTTTCTCTTCGCTGACGGGTCCTTCATCAGATACAAGAAACCCTAATTCGTTCTGTAATCAAAAGGAAACACATCAGACGCAGTGAAGAAATTTTGCCCTAATTTGTTTCCTCTCTCACTAGAAAACAAAGCTGACATTAAATAAATAAAAAACAAGAAAATTCTCGGGGAAGTGGAATTGGGTTACAAGTGGACTTTTGATCCTATATGGGCCAATATTTCAGCCTCCCTCAATGGTAAATGATCTTCAAGACAGTCATTAATTAGTTTGGTTATAAATTATAATGCATGTCTTTATGAAACATCCCCTATATATTATTTGAGAATCATTTAAAAAGTTGTAACCTTAAATTTGTAAGAATTAAAAATAACTCCAATCCTACGTGGCATAGCTCTTTGACTTCTATTTTCAAATCCCAAGGATTCTAGAGTATGTGATATAATGTATAGTTTAAAAATAATATTTTCTAGCAATATAATATTCCGTAGGCTATAGTTGTCGCATATATTAAATATTTATTGTTTCACATGCTTTCCTTAAATAAAACCTACGGAATTACCTAATATGATCAAAATATATATATGACAATTAATGATTTTAAACAATAAAGATTTGATAACAATCTGTATACTTTTTCATTTTGTTTATTTCTTTATTATTAAAATAAATTACAGAATTACATTAATCATATAATAAAAATCTAGATTTTTTTTTGTGTATGTTGTATTTCGAATTGTTCAAAATGAGTATAAATTACTAAAACTGTTAAAAGTCCCATATAAACTTTTAAGATCAAGGTTTTAATTTTTTTTTCTATACTAAAATATAATGATTAGAAGACCATATGAAGAAATAATTTTAGTTTATATATATTTAACATCATTTTAATTAAACTATACATCGTATGAAAATACATACTTATATTTTGATATTTGCCTTGAACATATATTGAAAAGTTAATATTTTAATTTTGAAATATGTCATTGTTTTTTTTAAATGATTATAAATTATTGAAACTACTAAACATCTTACATTAAAAAAAATCGTTGGTGTAAAGTTTTGTTACACAAATATGTAAATAATCATAAAATCATGTTAGTAAAAACCTCATTTAATTAATATCCATATTAAAAGTGTGTTATATTACTATGTTTATATCATTTAAATTTAATTATATATCATATACAATATATAAGATTGATTATTTTGCTTTATTTACCCTAATTGTGAATAAACAAGAGTAATAGTTAAATTTATATGCATACGCCAATTTATTACATAATAGTAACTGGTTTCTTAGTTATTTAATATGTATTTATTATTTTATTATTTATAATATGCAGAAAAAATATAAAATAAATAATAAATATAAAATACTTATTATGCATAAAGTGAAGATCTTAACCTAAGTATGTATCTCTTTAATTATTTTAAATCTTACGTTTTTTCTAAAACAAACGAAATGAGAATAAAATTCAAAATAAATATTTATATCGAGTAATAACCAAAATATAAAAAAAACATAGCAAGAGAAAAATGGAAGATAAATAGGACTGACACGTGAACGTAAACTTCTCATAACCATAATTAATTTTTAAATTGTTAAATCATGATATAAAACTGAGTTAATTTTTAATTTGTTAATTTGTTAATTTTTTAATATTTTAAATTATTATGGTTATGTTAAATCATGACCATAATTAATTTTAAATTATTTATTTGTATTTGAAAAACTTAAAATATTGTTTTTAAAAATAATTTAAAAATTAACATATTTTTTTATAAATTATTTTAAAAAATAATAATTTGTAAAAAAATATAATTTTCTAATATTATTAGACAGATAAATAAATTATATTAAATTAGTTTTGAAACTTTATATATTTTAAATGCAAATATTTTACCAATTGCTTCTTAAAAAACATTAGGGAACTTGCTAATACTCTACCAATCAAGCGCAGTAATACGCCATTTATTTTCCATCACTCGAACACTGAAAAGTGAAAAGATATATGAAAACAGATCCATTAAATTCTAAGATTTGATATAAATTTCTAATTAAAATTGTTTCTGATCCTACAAATAGATAATTATATAAAAATTTCAAAATTCTTAAATTTCAAATACATACAAAAACAATCATATGTAAATTTTAAATTTGTCAATACTAAAATTTTATATTTTAATTACATATATTCACCCTGCCCAAGGCGCAAGTCTTATCCTAGTAATCTTATTAAAATCAAACTGCCAAATAGACTTTTTCGATAATCCAGGGGTATTCTGCAGGTCGAGACTCGCAATGAAAATTAGATATTCATCTTGAATAGTCACACAAACAGATAATCTAAGTTTGGTATGTTTCAAATCTGAGATGATTAGTTCATTTTCACCGTACTACTTGACCACGTTTATGTGACTACCAAAAATAGATTAAAAAAAAAAAATTCTATTAAAATTATATTTTATACCTTTTCTATTAAAATAGAGTCACTAAAAATAAACTGTAAAAAATCATTATATGATCATTTTATTAATAATTTAATAGATTTAATTAAATATGTATTTTAAAATATGAAAATACCATTTTATTTGTTCTTTCTATATGAATTTTCATTAATGAATTTGATGATATTGAAAAGTTGACACCTAATATTTCCACATGCAAAATTTCCTACAAAAGTTATATCATCGTTATCCTTTTTTTTTAAATATACACATTATCATACTATTAATTAAATGAAAATGTTATAATTTGATTGACTAATGAATGTGACTTGGTAAAGATGACATGTTGAGTTATATGTGACTGAATGACCAAAGATTAGCCTCTCTAAACTTGCAAAAATGGGTAATATGGGATTAGCTTTCCTAAACCGTTAGTAATCACCATTTCCTCAATATTGGTTTGTGTTAATCATCCTCTGGATATCCTAATTTAAACTCTTAAGCTTGTTATGCTCTAATTTTGTTTTGTTTCCAACTTCTATGTCAAATTATATAGTATGGTTTCAAATCATATAACTGTAAAGTTTAATATCATATACAAAATAATACGGTATCATTTAAGTAACATATGTCGTTTGGATACACAAAATTTGATTGTTTCCATTAATATGTGATTCCATCATAAAAGTGACATGTTCTCTGATTTATTGTTTAATGTTTGCAAATATTTAGGATTTATTATAGGGTTTAGGGTATACGTTTCAAGACCATATTAACATATCATACAATATATTTCTAAGTTTCAAATCAATATATTAAAATATAGAGTTTAGCGTATAAGTTAATCAATTTATTTAATCCACGAGTAAATATTTTTCAAAAGGAAAATATGCCAAAACGTACATATGGATTTAAGGAATGTTAAACATGAATATTTTTTTAATATATTTAAAATTTAGTTTAATATTCTGATTAAATTAGTATTTCTATTTTCTCATGGAAGTTTTACCTTTTAAATATTTCAATATAAGGAATCGAGATCCCTTCCTAACTACTCAGACATAAAACTTCCAACCGTCTTCCTAATTATTTTTATTATTTTCATATCTTAATATTACATAAAACTTCTCACACTAATTTACATCTTCATTTATTTATTATATCGTTCATGTACTAACCTTTCCTATCTAATGCAGATAAATGTTAACTACATTGAATACCAAATAATTGAGACTGCATTTGGTAGTGAAGTGAGTATTCTTGTCATCTAATATATTTCTCTTAATAGTGATCATATTGTGGTGACCATGCTTTTAATTGTCATATTTTGCATCTTTATATGTACATGTATTGTTATTTTCTAAGGTATTTACATATCTTTTGTATACTCATGCTAGAAGACATTGAAGTTGTGTGTGAGTATACGAGCATATGCAATATTTATGGTACTACCTACCAATATTGTTATTTTAAATATCTTTATTATACCACTGGTATACTAATTTGTTTGTTATGTAATGCATATGAATGTAAATTACATTAAAGACCAAACAATTGAGAGGCCAATTGATCACGAAGTGAGTACTCATACCATCTAATATATTGTTCTTAATATTGAAATGTTGTGACCTTTAGAATTGTCTTATTTTCAGTTTTATATTAACAAATATTGATATTTTATATGGTCCATGTATATCCTTCTTATACTCATATAGACCAATATAACGATATTGAGGGCCAAACAAGTGAGAAGGCAATGATTTATGACTGAGCATACGATCATAGGCAATTTTAAAACCAGTTAATATTGTTCAAACAATTGACAATACAAGCAAGAATGATCGTGGTCCATATGTTTTTAAATTTTATGGAGAAGATATCACGTAATATCTAACATCTTACCAGAAGATGGTGATACTCCAAAATTCTTGCAGCTCTACATATAGTATAATGTTAACCAAGGTTAAAAATTGCGCTAGACAAAACACATGTGGTTGGTCCAGGCCTAATGCTAAACTAAATAATCGGTAATTATATGGGGATTGACCGGGAAGTAATTTTACAACAACTGTATATATATCCATGAATATATACTTTTATTTTAGTGACTTTCTTAATTTTACGATAAATATAAGTATATTTAAACTGTTTAATGGACTTACTAATAAATTATCACATCATGTTGGAAACTACTTGTCTTAATATACAGCTATGACCCGAGCTTGAATCTCAGTATACTTTGTTTTTTTTTTGTTTTTTAATCCTTAGTAATGAAATTATTGTACTTTTTATTATCTTCCTTAAGGGTATTTTACAACTTTCCATGGTAACTATCCTTGCATATTTCATTGTTTGTTTTGCTATATATGTCCTAAATCCATGACTAACATTCGATTTAAACCTTCTAAAACTCAAAAGAATTGAATTACTTTGTAATATCCAAGTTTTTTACTGATTCTGGTAAAACTGATACGTGAGTCACCGTAGAGAGTATAGTCAACGTAGAATCGATCACTACATGTGTATTTTTGAACAAGGATGTTAACTAAATTACAGATTGTGGTAATACTTATTATAAAATTTATGTCACATTAGGAGTTTTTTCATGAGCCAATTCAGTTTGAGCCAACCCAATGTTATCAAGAATCCACACTTGATTCTGGAATATTTTAATCAAGGCTTCATCGGACGAGTCAGCACAATCAGGTAGTTTTCTCTTAACTTTTTTTCCTTTCACGTGCATGTCATACATTATGCAAAAAAATGTATTATACTATACTATATTTATAAAGTAAATAGTATAGAATATCCGATCTGCTTTATTCTAGACGACTCTACAGACCCTCTCACAGCTATGACGGAGCTCGTTGGACAGATGAGAGAGTGAAACCAACACAATGTTTTCCTCCCTTAGCGACTACTAGGTTTTTTTTCCTCTCAGAAGCTACTAGAGTGCATTCTTTGCATATTTGAGGCGTTTTCAACAAAAACCAAATAAAATGCAATATTTAGTTTGAGTACAACAAATGGTGTCGTTTTGGATTAGCCATAAGATGAATACAACCACATCATACATTGTATAAGCATTCGAGTAAGTTATATGCATATCATTTATAAATCATCAATTTATATATCAAAAGAGTGGATTTCTGATCTAGTCATTTTAGCCTTTTATTATATAAAAAGTATGGGTGATTTGTTGAATATTTATAAGAGAACACAAAATGAAGAATATAGCCATGAAATAGTAAGACCCAGCTGATGGGACAATTTGAACACAGTCTTGAGCTTATTTTCTATAGGGCGTGTTCATGTACATCTCATCCATTATGCAAAAGAAACGTATTATAGTATTCTATATTTATTAATTAATTAAATAGTATAGAAAATCTTGTGTGCTCTATACTTTTTAGGAGAGAGAAAGGGAGGAAGAGGAAGAGAAATGAAGAAGGAGGAGGCTATAATATATCGGTAAATAGAATGGTATACAATAAATATTAGCAAAACAATTTTTTGAATATACATTAAAAAATATGTACTATACTATTTTAATATATTTTAGATATAGTATAATATAACTTTTGTCTCATATTGTTTAAAAAATGTATCATAAAATTATGATATATGTAAAAAATATGTACATTTTTACCAACATAATTATTTAGTTGAATTATATATATTTGATCCAAAAGATATACCTATTTAGTTATTATCAATTTTCATTGAACTCCTCAAGGTGCCACATCATCAATTTGGAGTCTGATAGCGCGACACATGTCCACTTCGTTGTGAAACTCTGCGTTCCATTAAAGGAATTGTGATTTATTTGGGTTTAGGTTTTTAATTTTGTTTTGGCTCAGCCTGAAAAACGAGGCATGCGTTAATTTGCCCTAGCCGTCGGTGCACCTGAGGAATTCAATTTGGGGTTCTCTCCATCGACACCATTGGAGACGCTGCGTTTTTTAGTCGATGTTACAATTTTGTCCGTTGGGATTCTATATGTCTTTTGATCTCCTTCCCATTAATCGAATCTGAACGGCATCATGATTAATCACATTAAAGATCTTATTAGTCCTCTGGCCACAATCTCTACTTGAGTTTGTGTTTTTCTTCTGAAGGTCGGTTTCCGTGCGTATATAAATAGGTGAGCTTACATCCTCTCAAATTTTCTCTTAGTACACTTATTATCCGCGAAAAATGGCTAACTCCAAAGTATTTTTCTCTGATCTGAAGTCCGGCAAGTGCTCTTCTTAGATTGCTGAGTTTATGGAGGCAAGGAATGTAAGAAACAGTGGAGAGCTTATGTAGATTGATATGCTCATAGTGGATATTTTTGATTTGACATCGTTGAAGCTACTTCACTGCTGAATCATCATCATCTAGGTTCTTACCATGTGACGTCTCTCACCGTTGTGGACCATCGGGAATCTCTGGTAAGAAATTCAGTTCCCATAGACGGAGAGATCGTGAAGAAGGTTGGTCAATCAGTTTTAATCAAACTGATATAAATGATTATGCTAATATGTTTTCCGTAATCAAAATATCTATGCTCCGTGTTAGAACAACAAGAGTATTTCTTTAATCCAGGTATGGATCTTTTGTTAACAGATGATATACATACTTAAACTCGGATTTCAAGTGAGGATGCTGTTTTTCTGAAGAAGCTATGATTTTGTGAAGGAGGAGCGTGCAACTTAGAGCTGATAAGAACTACAAACTTTATTCTGCAACCTCTTCTCAATACCATTGAACTTTACACAGTCGTCAAATTTTCATAACTGGGAACAAATGAAAATGATGGTAAGGTTACTACTCATGCTATGCACACACAGTTATATACATATAAATTTTTTAAAGCGTTGCATATGCCAATATATTTATTGTTGTGCTCTAGACATTGTTGCTATCCGAAAAATCAAAACCATATATGGATTAAACAGAATCACATGTCAAGGAGATCCATATGTCCCTCAAAAGTTTTTATGGGATGGTCTAAATTGAAAGAGTACATGTACATCTACGTCACCAATAATCACTTATTTGTGAGATCTTTATATATCACAACATCTTTAGAACTGCAAAAAAAAAACTTTTTTGATCTACATCACACTTTTTTCTGTAAACAAGAACTAGTTACATATCTTGAAAAATTGTAAGTATGATAATTTTTACTTAAGAGAATAAATTCAAAAATGTCAGCGACTTAATTCTTACAAACTGAGATTTGTCAAATAACAATTTGATAGGAGATATTCCAGAATTTCTAGCTAATATGAAGTATTTCATGCTCATGTAAGTTTCTATGGACATACTTGGTGATTGTATTTCTTGGGATGATGTTCACCTCTATGTATGATATATCTATGGTGTAACAGAAACTTGAGCAAGAACAATATGATTGCTTTCATCCCACAAACCCTTCTTGATAGAGAAAAGGAAGGATTTCAGCTATTGTAAGAAAAAATTTCACCCACACACATTTATTTTGAATCATTCACCACATGCATTCAAAATCCTAAGGATTAATCAATTTTTGGATAGTGTTAATGGAGAGCAAAATATATAACTTAAATATTAAATGCTTTAGACTTTGGTTGAACACCTTAGAGAAAAGTTTCGTTAGATATTATGATCTCATCTTGATGGTTAAATGACCATAGTTAAGATTTATATCATAACATTCATGCTCTTTTCTTCTTGCAAGCATTATCATGTCAGCATTCTTATTATTTTCTGCCTGCAAACAGCTGGCAATTCCAAACAATGATGTTGCAACATGTACGATAATTTATCTAGAATCTTATTAAGGCAAGCATTACTATGTTAGGAAAAAAATTCTACAAGAACAATGTACAGATATTGTTGATTTGATTACTGCTATTATCCCAATGTTAGTTACTGGAAATAACAAATGTCATGTAAGGATAGAACATCAAAATAGACCATGTCATGTGTGACAAAAAAGTGATTGAAGTTCTTACTTTTAAAGTGTTAGGTCATGATTAACCCGAGTCTCTTAAGAGCACCTTTAACCTAGGATCCTTATTAGGGGTGCTTAATTTTTTTTTTTTTTTTGATTTTTAAAAAAACAAAAAAAAAAAGAATCAATTGCGGGCCGCCACGTGTCAGTGGGGACCGCAAACAATGCAAGCAACTAACCAAATGGGGTGCTTAATTAAGAGAAATAAGAAGTGGTTTTAGGGGGTGCTAGTGGGGCCCACCCCTTAAGCAACCCACTAAGCACCCCCATTGCACATGCCCTAAGGTGAGGTTCTTAACGTAAAATTTGTCTTTTTAATTTTTTTTTTTTTTTACATTTTTCCCGCTAAGAGACGTCTCTTATGGTTCTTATTTAAGAGACAGTTCTTAGCTTTTCTTAGTTAAAAGCTAAGAAACGTCTTTTAGAAAAGTTAAGAACCCCACCTTAAGAGACCTCGGTTAATCCTGCTCTTAGTTTCTTTGTCCATTAGATCTAATGTACTGAACTCAGTCTATAATTTGTTGTCAGTCTCACCATCATTTGGATCTTTTAGAGAAAGTGTATTTTTTTTTCTAAAAACCAATGATATCAATAAATAAACATACAAAATAAGAAATACTCCATAATTATTGTATATAATTCAATCAACTGTTCGTTTAGAGATTTTCTTATCTCAAATACTATCATAAGACATATTTGTGATCTCTAACAAAAATAGTAAAATAAATAGTGAAAGTTATATTGCAATTTAAAATATATTTACATTTTCAAATGCTCATTCAAATATTAGATGTTTTTATTATTTTTAAAAATTACTATTCCGCCCTACGTACGGATTTATCCTAGTAACAAATAAAATAGAGAGTTGGGAGAAGCAAAAGAAAATCAAAGAAACAAAAAATTAAGAAAAAAAGGAAAAAAATAAACAAATAGCGTATATTACTTAGGGTAAGTAATGTAATATTAGATAAAATATAGAGATTACTCTATCCCAATTGTTGTTGTGTATACATTTAATTTTTTTTCTTACGTACATGTGCCTTAGTTTCTCAAAAATATATAGAAAATTTTAATTTTATAATCACGAAACAAAAATAAAAGAAATAATGTATTATTTTATTAAAATAAATATTTTAAAATTGAAAACCGTATCCAAAAAATATATTAAAATACTTTATTTAAAACAAGAGGGGCTCGATGTTTAAGATATTTATCTGATAAAATAAAAGAGTTTATGTTCTTTCTCTTTTTATTTTTTATTTGTTAGATACGTAACGTTCCAACTTCCAGTGGAGGTGAATAAGGGTTTACTAAGACCATATAAAGATGAGATAAAGACCAAAATAAACTTAAAAAAGTTTTTGTCCCGAAAATAACATTCAAAGAGAAAAATGACCAAAATAGATTTTATTAAAGGATGTAAATATATATTTATACATTTAGGTTAACTAATCTAAACTTAGGGTTTAGAGTTATGGGGTGGGGGGTTTGGAGTTGATTTTTAAAAATTAAAAAAATTTAAAAATATTAAAATTTTCAAAATAAAAAAGGTCTATTTTGGTTATTTTTTCTTTCAAGTGCTATTTTTGTGACAAAAACTTCAAAAAAGGCTATTTGAGAGATTTGGCCTATAAAGATATCTGTTTCTTTTTTTTGCCTTTTGTGTTATCTAAAATATTCGTCTGATCTGTAGTCTACAAATATCGTCGCTTCATCTCCCCTCTTTTTAAGCAAGTAATCGTCCATCTTACTCAATCTGTTGTCGTCTGATGTGTTGATTCTGTAGTTCTGTTCTGCGTTGGTCTTTAATTCCTTTTTGCAAGCAAGTAATATTCTATTGGAAACTTGAGAGTTTGGGTTTGTGAAGTTCTTGCGATCGTCATTGTTACTTTTATCTTCTGTTTACTCTGTCAAAGGTCAGAACCTTTGTTTCATTGTTTTCTACAGGAAAAAAAAGAGAGCATATGATGGGTGGAGACATGATGGAAGATGATTGGGAGTTTGCTTCATCCTCAAACCCTAACAGAACCCTTGTTCTTGTGGGCCGTACTGGAAACGGAAAGAGCGCAACAGGTAACAGCATCCTTGGAAAGAAAGCGTTCAAGTCAAAAGCAAGCTCTAGAGGAGTGACTAGTACATCAGAGTCACAGAGAGTTGTTCAAGAAGATGGACAGATCATCAACGTTATTGACACTCCTGGTAAAACTTGTTTTTTCATTGAAAGACTCATGAAACGATTCTCACTTAGTCAATATCTTTTATTTGCAGGTCTTTTTGATTTGTCAACGGCAGCTGAGTTTATAGGGAAAGAGATAGTGAGATGCATAACTCTTGCTGAAGGTGGAATCCATGCTGTTCTGTTGGTCTTCACTGTGAGGGGTCGTCCTACAGATGAGGAGCAGTCTGTTCTCTATCACTTGCAGACACTTTTCGGCAGTAAGATCTCTGACTATATGATCATTGTCTTTACCGGTGGGGATGATTTGGAAGACAATGATGAGACGTTGGAGGACTACTTGGGTCAGGAGTGCCCTGAGTTTCTCAAAGTCAGTATCTTATACACAAGTTAATTTTCTTTTTTGTTCCAGCATTGCTTATGCCATGTTTTTTGAAATGTGTAGGAGATTCTTGAGCTATGTGACAATAGAATGGTACTGTTTGATAACAAGACTACCAATAAGCGCAAGAAGGCTGAGCAAGTTCAGAAGCTTCTGTCAATTGTTGATTCCGTTGCTAGAAAGAACAATGGTAAACCGTTTACAGATGAGTTGTTCCATGAGCTGCAGGTGAAGTTTACTTCTGTTTTATTCGTTTGATCTGTTTGGAAGCAGAGAATGCTTATTATGATGATTGTGTTATCTTCTCTCAGGAGGAGGCTATCAAGCTACGTGATCAGAAAAAGGAGATTGAATCGCTCAAGGGTTATTCAAAGAGTGAGATATCTGAGTTAAGAAGCAGATAGAGATATCCTATGACAGGCAGCTTACCCGTATTACAGAGATGGTATGTCTTTACTACATTGTTAACTTCTGGTCTTCTTAAAAGGGTTTTATGCTAGGGAATTTTAGAAAATTCAAAATGTCTACCTATCAAATATACTCTTGTTTATCAGAGTTTCAACCACGCTACAAAGCACACTCGTCTAAACTGCAAGTATGAATTGAAGTTGCGTTATCTGTTAGTGGTTGTGAGTCGCTGGTTCAGTCAATTGTGAATCTCCTTGTAGAAACGTAGATCGCATCATCACTACTCTTTGTTGCTTCATAATCAGCTTTATGTTGTTGTTGTTGTCTAGGTGGAGACAAAGCTGAAAGAAACGGCAAAGAGGCTGGAGAAGCAGCTAGGTGAAGAGCAAGCGGCAAGACTTGAAGCCGAAGAGAGGGCAAATGAAGTTCAGAAACGGTCAAGTGATGAGATTAAGAAGCTGAGAGAGAATCTGGAGAGGGCGGAGAAAGAGACAAAGGAGCTCCAGAAAAAACTGGGAAAGTGCATCAATCTTTGATTGACATGTATCCAAGCTTCTTTCAAGTCTCTGATAAGGGCTTCATTTATTCAATATATTCTGGTTTTATTATTATCGAAGGACAAAAATGTGTTTTATCAATCTAAATAATGAAGGATGAACGTGAATAGTTTTTTTCTCTCTTCGGAATTTGATGCTGGACGATTTTGTGTGTTTAGTTAATTGCTGCTTGGTTGGACAAAGCTAAGAAACCGATCTTGTACGGCTACTTGTCAAGTAAAGCTAATGGTACTTATTGCAACCATTGATCATGTAACCAATCATGGAAGCTGTACAAAAATGAAAGCACTAAAATAGAGCATTACATTTTGTTTTGTAACTACTAACATGAGTAGTTACAAATGTAACAACACTAGATTTAAAGTGATTTGAACATAATAAACATAGTACTGAAAATGTAAGAAAGAATTGTAGTTGTAGTTGTACATAATATGACAAATTCAATAAATCATGTGGCTAACAATTTGCAATGAGCTTATAATATTTGAGTCATACACAGTCATAGCTGAAAGTAAGAGGAACAATACAAAACAAAGAAAAGTCAATAGTTATTTCAAAGAAATATATAAGTGAAGAAACACATCATACAGCTAGCTTGGTTACATGTCACGTGCATTCATATCAAGATCTGCTTTATTCAAAGATTGGCTAGTTCTTGAATGGTAATGGGGTAAGCGTAAGCTCGAGAGTTGAAATTAGACTTGGCCAGCAATATATTAGCCGTCTCTGTCGGGTGAAACGCATCCCAAAAGAGATACTTGGTCCGGTCACTGCACGGCTGCTGCAGGGGTAAACACGTTAGTTGACCATTGTTCCTCCCCACCCCACAACAACCTTTGTCCACCACCTCAAATCCTGTTGGAAAAAAATGTACAAGAAATGCCATTATTAGAACTTGTAGACATAAGTTTCAATGTATTAGATTGTGTGTGATTTTTTTGTATAGCTCACCGTAAGCGGCTCCATTGGCAGCAAGATCTGAAGTGCTCTTGAAGGTATCAAGATAAACAAACTTGGCTCCTTGCAATTGACCATTGTTGAAACGATCGACTAGTTTCTTGAGCTGAGCGTTGAACAACGCAATTGCATTGTTAATCTTCTCATTGCACCTGCTTGTACTGTTGTTGCGGTTATTATAGCGGGCTAGCTCATAAGGTATGCACCCGATTTGTCCCACTGCGGTAACGATTACTTTCCGGGCTCCAAATTGGTACAATCGCTGAGAACAAACAAAATAACCTTATGAGATATGCGAGTAGATGATTAGCTTCATGATTATAATATACACAATTGATGAAGCCTAGACAATCTCTAATAGTGATGTTCGTTTGGCAGACGCAGCTTCCTGCGGCTATTTTTTCATAAATCTTGTTCGTTTGATTGACGCGGTTAGTTGCGTCCAGACACTGCGTCTAAGGTTTATAAAATCTGAATATCGGATAAATCAGCGGTTGAGTCGAGATCGCCGCAGACGCAGCCTCAGCCGCAACCACAAAAAAGTACGTTTGCCAAACGAACAACACTTGTATTTTTCTATTTTTACCTCTAAAATAGAAAAATTCTATAATAGAGGTGAAGTTTACTGCAATATATTTTTCCATAATAGTAATTTCTAATTATTGAGTAAAAATAGAGTATTACTATTTGTAGCTCTACTCATAGAGGAAAAACATTAATCTTTATTATAGAGGAAGAAATAGAGGTGAAATGGAATAAATACATAAGTTGAAGATGTTCTTACAGTGAGCTGTTGTGTGTAGTTTTTAATGAGAGACTCTGCATAGGTTTTGTCGTTGAAATCGGTACTGGTTGAGTAAAAGTCAGGCATGAAGTAGTTGTTGAGGTAATCGTTACTACCCATTCCCGAATAAAAGATACAACGGCTTAAGTATCTTTGGAGCTCATTCGTGTCTCCTCTGAAGTATTGAAGCATTTGTTGAAGCGCGCTCGTGTAAGAATTGACCTGCTGGTTCATAGAACTATGCGCACCCTGAAAATTTTCCATATATAGTTTGATTATTTTACAACATAAATGATGTTGGTTCAAAACGTCTCAAGAACTTATAAATTGTGTACCAAGTTGTCACCGGTCTCATCTCTAATGCCGGCCGCACCAGATGCGAAATTCGCACCTCTTAGGAAAGCCTGGCCACGAATCCTGTAGTATGGTGGAATGTAAGTCCGAAATCCAAGAATTTGAGCTACAGAAACAAGAAAAAATGTTGTAAAAAAATTAGTAACAATAGATATGCTTTTTTGTAAAGAATCATAAGGGAAAATATATAAATGCACACAAAAGTACCAAGAGCATCAACGTAGGTGCGACCATTGGTGAATCGTCCGGTTGCACCTTGGGGAAAGTCGATGCCATAAGGCCGGTAATTAGCCCTCGCAAGAGAAAGCAGCCTACATATGTTCAAACTTACTATGACTTTGTGTAACACATGTATAGATGGATAAAAATATACAATAATACATAGAAGAAGTAAAACCAAACCTGTTATTGTTTCCGTTATCGACTAAAGAGTCACCAAAGATGTATAAGCATGGGACTTGTGACTCTTGTCGTCGCTGTGACACGGCCGTTTCTAGACCAAACAACACCAGACTCAAACTAATTAACAATACAAAACGGTGAATTGCCATTAAGTTAAATTGTTGACAGGTTTCAGGAAGAATGATTTGAACAAGGTTTGAGTGGAGTTCACAGTTATATACTGAGGAAATGGGTGGTAGTTGGTTTTGGTTCGGTATGTCATAATTGGTTTCATGTGCTGGACGAGTTTACAGTTGTTTGTTTTTTAGTTCTTCTCTCACTATCTTAACATACTTCTTTTTAGCTACGGCTATGTTCACAAGCATCTCATGCAAACCCGTGAGGTCTTAGAGTCTAATGTGTCACTTTCCAGTTATCAGAGCCGTGCTTACCTCTTGTCAAAAAAGGCAATAGCCTTGAGCCCCATAAATTTTAGTTAATATTTAAGGCCCCATTTCTGTATAAAATGCATTAGTTAGTGTATGCATTAGTTAGTGTTATATATATTTGATTATGTATATAAAGAATTTGATTATCATATTTTTTTTCTAGATTTTAGTTTGGAATTTAATAATGAACATAGTCACCATATCTATCATTTTAATTGATTGTGAACATACCAAAATCTTATTTAAGATATCATTTTGAGAAAAAAAATACTTTAAATGCTGTCAAAAGAAAAAGCTGCCTTCGGCCCCTAGAAATGTTCGAACGGCACTGCCAGTTGTTTGTGTCACAAGTTCATACTGGTTAGTTGTGACAATTGGAAAAGTAATAACAGAAAACTATTTAATTATTTCTTAAAGGGGAAAACTACGTACTCGTTATAACTTGTAAAGTCAACTTTTACCACTAAAAGTTCTAAATTATCTGAACAATACGAAAAATATAAATAGTAAGAACAAATTGAAAAACAGACAAAAGATCCAAAACTTTCCAAAATCGAAAAACTAGAAACATAGTTGGAGCAAAAAGCACAATATCTGCAACTTTAGAAGATTATGATCTACCAATGTAAATTTAAATAAACATTGAAGTTACTTCATGATAGAACTGGAATATATAAACTACATAGTATTACATATTGTAAAGAATTAAAATGATAATATTATATTAAATATTAAGAAAAGGATGATACAATCGCAAAGTCGAGATATTATCTCTTTCATTAACTCAAAATACGTCTCGTAGTGCGACGGTTCTGTAACGTAATGAGTCCCAGGATACAACTGCAAAAATCTTCTTATTTGTGTCATTCTATCAGAAGCCTGACGAATCTTATTTTGTGTATACTCTCAAACTCAAAGGAAATATCAAAGAAAAAATTGTTGGTTCTTGTTTTCTTCTGTTTTCCTCTATATGCTGAATGAGTTTCACGTATTGATATATAACTTCAAAAGTCAAACATACGTTATAGAATCATGGAGTTAAACTATCGTAATAATGAGAATTGATTCTCCATTACCTATGTTAGTTGCCAAAGTAATTAATGGTTATTGACCAAACAAATCAAAGCCAAAATCCTTTATATGGTTTTGCATTTTTATGTTTAAATAAAACATAAAAGATCATCATAAATAAAATTAGAAAGATTAAGTTAATTGACATATTGTCTAACTAACAAATCAATTTCAAATTCAAACTCAAATATTCAAAGTGATTCATTTTGCTAAACATTTTATACTTAGCTAAATTTAAAGCTTTATAAACTTTGCATGTCACTCACTTTGAATCCCCATTTCTCATTCAACACAACCCCGATTTTGACCAAAAAATACACTAACTCATAGTGCTCATGGTGACGATTATATCGTGTCCAAATTCTGGTTTTTCCAACAAACGTCTCCGTCGAAAAACCCATCAAAAAATGGTCCACACCACTTTGTCAAAAAAGAGTTCCAACAATCCCCCACATGAATAGAAATGACTCTAGACACATGAAAAAATGACTTTTGAGAGTAATCTACTGTATGATGAGTTGAAAGCATTTTTCAGCCTTGAACCAGCCATTGTTAATAACTGTCGGATTTACTCGAACAGAGGGTGAACATGATGTCTTGAACCCCCCGAACTTTGGTGTAAACCGAGACAATAGCTACAACACAGCTTCATTCTCTCACAAAACAAATTTCTCTATTGTGTTCATTTTGGCCGTGAACATTCCTGGTTAATCATGAGTGAACTTGGAGAATATAGCATTTCCTTCATTCTTCTAGAAACGGCTCCATTTCACACTCACAAGGTGATTTTCCATTAGTTTTGTTTAGAGGAATATCATGTACTACTCCATTCATATCTCAAAATTAAGACAAAATCATTAAAAGCAAATGCTTATCCTCTAATCCTTACATGTAGCACTGTTTAATCATCCTGGAAATTGGGTATAGACCGAAGTCTCACAGTGCTTTGGACAGATTTAGTTTGACTTAGTTGTCTCCTTGAACCTATTTCTTGGGATCTCCAGTCATTTAGGTAGAGTTACCGCCAAACTTCATCTTAATTCATAGGCTTTAAACCCATTCCTCTTGATGATTTAACAACTTGATCTCGTGACAAACCTTTTATTAAATGGATCCGCAAAGTTTTCATTTGTTCTGATGTAATCAATCGTAATTACACCAGTTGAGATCAAGTGTCTAATGGTTTATGACGTCTTCTTATATGACGAGATTTACCATTATACAAGCTGCTCAGTGCCCGGCCTATTGCCGCTTGGCTATCACAATGTATACGTAATGCCGACACTGGTTTATCCCACATAGGAATATCTTCCAGAAAATTTCGAAGCCACTCTGCTTCTTCTGTAGCTTTATCTAAAGCTATAAATTCAGATTCCATGGTTGATCTGGCCAAAAGCGTTTGTTTGGAAGACTTCCAAGAAACTGCAGCACCACCAAGTGTAAAGACATATCGACTCGTGGATTTAGAGTTTTTGGATTCGAAAATCCTGTTGGCGTCACTGTATCCTTCAGGAACTGCTTGGTTCTTTACCATAGTTTAGCCCATAAGTTTTAGTATGACGTACATAGTCCAATACTCTTGTTATGGCTTTCTAGTGGTTATGTTCTGGATTACTTGTGTAGCGGCTCAGTAAATTGATTGCATGTGCTAAATCAGGTCTAGTACAATTTGTCAAGTACATCAAGCTTCCGATGACACGTGCATACTCTGACTGTAACACTGCTTCACCTGAATTTTTCGTCAAGTGAAAACTAGGGTCTACAAGATTTTTTGCCTTTCCTTTCGAGTAGGATTTAAACCTCTCAAGTATCTTTTCATCATATTGAGTCTGAGATAAGATGATTCCTTCAAAATTACGAAAGATCTTAATCCCTAGGATAACATCAGCTAGTCCCATATCTTACATTTCAAACTTGCTCCTTAGTATGTTCTTTGTTTGAGTGACCATGTCTTTATTACTACCAATAATGTGCATGTCATCTACATACAGGCCAAGCAAAACGTGTCCAAGTGGTGTACTTTTGAAGTATATGCAATTGTCACATTCATTAATGCTGAAACCATTTGACATCATAACATTGTTAAAATTTTCATGCCATTGTTTTGGAGCTTTCTTAGGTCCATACAAAGACTTCACCGGTCTATACACTTTATGTTCTTGTCCTGGGACGACTAATCCTTCAGGTTGTTGCATATCAATCTCCTTTTCTAAATCACCATTTAGAAAGACAGTTTTTACATCCATCTAATGGATTTCTAGATTTCTCAATGCTGCAATTGCTATCAACATTCTGATTGAAGTTATTCTCGTTACCGGATAATAGGTGTCAAAGAAATCTAAGCCTTCTTTTTGCCGAAAACCTTGCACCACAAGTTTACACTTGTACTTATCAATTGAGCCATCAATATTCAACTTTCTTTTGCAAATCCATTTACACCCTAGGGCCTTAAACCCTTGTGGCAAATCGGTTAAATACCAAGTATGATTTTGCATAATGGAGTCGATTTCACTATTGAAGACTTGTTTCCAAAAATCAGCGTCTGGTGTAGACATAGCTTCAGCAAGACTTCTTGGTTCATTCTCAAGAAGAAAGACCATAAAGAAATCTTCACCATAAGATTTTTCCTTACGAGCTCTTTTGCTACGTCTAGGTTCATCTTCAAACAATTCTGCATCATCAAAAAATGTGCTAGAAGTACTTGCCTCATGTCCATAGGTGTTTGCCGCTCTTTCTTCACGAGTTCGTTTTAGATTCTCTCTATTCTTACATGGAAACACGTGTTCGAAGAAAGATGCATTCTTTGATTCCATAATTGTATTAACATGAACATCTAATACATCTGACTTATGAACCAAAAATCGATAAGCACCACTATTATGGACATATCCGATGAAAATACAATCTACTGTTTTAGGTTCAATTGAAACCTTTTTCGGAGGTGGTATTGCGACTTTTGCAAGGCACCCCCACACTTTCAAGCATTTGTAGGAAGGTACAACACCTTTCCAAAGTTCATAAGTAACTTTGTGTCGTATTTTGTTGAGGATATAATTTGTGGTAAGCAGCGCTTCCCCCCACATGTTATGGGCTAACCCAGATTCCTGCAACATCGCATTCATCATCTCTTTAAGAGTTCAGTTTTTCCACTCTGCTACTCTGTTAGATTCAGGTGAATAGGGAGCAGTTTTTTGATGAATGATGCCATGCTCTTTACAGAACACATCAAATGGTCCATCATATTCGCCTCTTCTATCACTTCGAACTATCTTTATAGTTCTATCGAGTTGGTTTTCAACCTCGAGTTTCTACTCTTTGAATTTTCCAAGGCTTCATCTTTGCTTCTTAGCAAATATACATAACTATATTTTGTGCAATCATCTATGAAAGTCACAAAATATCTTTTTCCACCTCTACTTTGAACAAATTTTAAATCACACAAATCTGTATGAATTAAACCAAGAGGTTCAGTTGTTCTCTCAACATGAGGGAATGAAGTCTTAGTGAGTTTTGCTTGTACGCATATTTCACATTTCTCTTTGCTCAATTTGCATTTCGGAATTATGTTTAAATTAATTAATCTTTGCACAAATTTATAATTTACATGACCTAATCATTCATGCCAAACCTTAAACGGTTCAACCAAATAAGCAATTGGTTCATTTGTGAATAAATCTGTCTTAATACATATTTTGACCAGTCCATCCTGAACATATCCATTAGCTAATAAAATATCATTCTTCTTTAGCACAAGTTTATCATACTCGAAAGTTACTACAAATCCAGCTTTGCTTAATAGCGAACCAGAAATAATATTCTTTCGCATATTTGGAACATGTTTAACATTTTTGAGAGTAATCTCTTGTCCAAAAGTTAGGGCAAGTTTCACTTCGCCACAACCTTCAATAAGACGAGCCGGTGTTACTCATTAACAACCGCTCCTCATCATTGCATTTTTGATAGGTACTAAACATATCCTTATCAATGCATATGTGAGTGGTGGCACCTGTGTCATACCACCAGTCTTTTAAATTATCCTCAATTTTATTGACTTCTGTAACCATAGCATAGGTGTCATTTTCAATTAGGTTGCCATAAGGCTTCCTTTTGTCAAGCTTGTTACTTGTATAAGTTATAAGCATTGACGGGATCTGAATGCTCTTTTCAGCAAACATCTCAGTTCCCATAGCAAATGGAATTATAAATGGCAGACCACTCTCAAACTGAATTTGAGGCGTCGACTCATTTAACCCATTGCCGATCATATTACCAAATCCAATTAAGATTGATATACTAGTGTTGTAAGACATATTTTAATTTTGAATATGCTCACAAAATCCAACAAAAAAAACTAGTATAAATCAATACCCAAATAATAATCAATTTAAATAAAAAAATCAGAATATAAATTTCTGAAATTTAACGGTGCGACTCTATTACTCGCAAAACGAAATAATTAAACCGGTCAAATGATAAATTAATCTTGCTGACTTTTCCACTAGTAACGATGAGAAGAAATATTAGTAACGATGAGAAGAAACGTTTGATTGCTCAAATTAATTTCTATCACACTATCACAACTATCACTTTGCTGATTAAACAAATAGGAGGAAAGATGATGCGAATGATTTAATACAACAACGACCAAAAAGCACAACAAGGGCCAAACTAATGGAATTATAATATTCGATCAAATTCAATTACTCAAACTGTTTATCTTTTACCTAAAAAATATTAGAGAAAAACGAACGAAATTTAATTTCAAAAAATTCGCCTAAATATTTAGCAAAAGACGATGAATCGGTTTACCAAGATTGAAGCAAAACCAACGATTTGACAAGTAACACAAAAGAATGAACTTTGATGCAGTTTACCACACTGGAAGATGATTAAAGCTTATCCACCAATAAAATCAAAACACAGGTCACGGATTTGCAGAAAAAAATATTAAAAATAAACCAGAAATTCCTGCAAAATAAAAAGGTAAGCGTAAAGATTAAAATTTAATGCTGACACCGAGAATTATTGGAGTTGATCCAATTTCAACAACTTTTTAGAAATATCAATCAACCTGTTCTTAAAAAAAAAAGAAAACACTTTTACAATAATCAGTCCAGTTAGTGCAAAGCAATACACAGATATTTTGAGTTAAGACTGATAAAACCGTAATATATAAACTACAGAGAACTGAATATTGTAAAGAATTAAAATGATAATATTATATCAAATATTAAGAAAATGATGATACAATCGCAGAGTCGAGATATTATCTCTTTCCTTAACTCAAAATACGTCCCGTAGTACGACGGTTCTGTAACGTAATGAGTCCCAAGATAAAACTGCAAAAATCTTCTGATCTGCGTAACTCTATCAGAAGTCTGACAAAACTTATTTTGTGTATACTCTCAGACTCAAAGGAAATATCAAAGAAAAAAAATGTGAGAGATTGCTGGTTCTTGTTTTCTTCTATTTTCCTTTATATGCTGAATGAGTTTCACGTATTGATATATAACTTCAAAAGTCAAACATACGTTATAGAATCATGGAGTTAAACTATCATAATAATGAGAATTGATTCTCCATTACCTACGTTAGTTGCCAAAGTAATTAATGGTTATTGACCAAACAAATCAAAGCCAAAATCCTTTATATGGGTTTGCATTTTTATGTCTAAATAAAACATAAAAGATCATCATAAATAAAATTAGAAAGATTAAGTTAATTGACATATTGTCTAACTAACAAATCAATTTCAAATTCAAACTCAAATATTCAAAGTGATTCATTTTGCTAAATATTTTATACTTAGCTAAATTCAAAGCTTTATAAACTTTGCATGTCACTCACTTTGAATCTCCATTTCTCATTCAACACAACCCCGATTTTGACCAAAAAATACACTAACTCATAGTGCTCATGGTGACGATTATATCGTGTCCAAATTCTGGTTTTTCCAACAGACGTCTCCGTCGAAAAACCCATCAAAAAATGGTCCACACCACTTTGTCAAAAAAGAGTTCCAACAATCCCCCACATGAATAGAAATGACTCTAGACACATGAAAAAATGACTTTTGAGAGTACGAGCAAAAAATCTACTGTATGATGAGTAGGTAGCATTTTTCAGCCTTGAACCAGTCATTGTTAATAACTGTCGGATTTACTCGAACAGGGGGTGAACATGATGTCTTGAACCCCCCGAACTTTGGTGTAAACCGAGACAATAGCTACAACACAGCTTCATTCTCTCACAAAACAAATTTCTCTATTGTGTTCATTTTGGCCGTGAACATTCCTGGTTAATCATGAGTGAACTTGGAGAATATAGCCTTTCTTTTATTCTTCTAGAAACGGCCCCATTTCACACTCACAAGGTGATTTTCCATTAGTTTTGTTTAGAGGAATATCATGTACTACTCCATTCATATCTCAAAACTATGACAAAAATCATTAAAAGCAAATGCTTATCCTCTAATCCTTACATGTAGCACTGTTTAATCATCCTGGAAATTGGGTATAGACCGAAGTCTCACAGTGCTTTAGACAGATTTAGTTTGACTTAGTTGTCTCCTTGAACCTATTTCTTGGGATCTCCAGTCATTTAGGTAGAGTTACCGCCAAACTTCATCTTAATTCATAGGCTTTAAACCCATTCCTCTTGATGATTTAACAACTTGATCTCGTGACAAACCTTTTATTAAATGGATCCGCAAAGTTTTCATTTGTTCTGATGTAATCAATCGTAATTACACCAGTTGAGATCAAGTGTCTAATGGTTTATGACGTCTTCTTATATGACGAGATTTACCATTATACAAGCTGCTCAGTGCCCGGCCTATTGCCGCTTGGCTATCACAATGTATACGTAATGCCGACACTGGTTTATCCCACATAGGAATATCTTCCAGAAAATTTTGAAGCCACTCTGCTTCTTCTGCAGCTTTATCTAAAGCTATAAATTCAGATTCCATGGTTGATCTGGCCAAAAGCGTTTGTTTGAAAGACTTCCAAGAAACTGCAGCACCACCAAGTGTAAAGACATATCCACTCGTGGATTTAGAGTTTTTGGAGTCGGAAATCGAGTTGGCGTCACTGTATCCTTCCAGAACTGCAGGTTCTTTACCATAATTTAGCCCATAAGTTTTAGTATGACGTACATAGTCCATTACTCTTGTTATTGCTTTCTAGTGGTTATGTTCTGGATTACTCGTGTAGCGGCTCAGTACATTGATTGCATGTGCTAAATCAGGTCTAGTACAATTTTTCATGTACATCAAGCTTCCGATGACACGTGCATAATCTGACTGTAACAGTGCTTCACCTGATTTTTTCGTCAAGTGAAAACTAGGGTCTACAGGATTTTTTGCCTTTCCTTTCGAGTAGGATTTAAACCTCTCAAGTATCTTTTCATCATAATGAGTCTGAGATAAGATGATTCCTTCAAAATTACGAAAGATCTTAATTCTAGGATAACATCAGCTAGTCCCATATCTTACATTTCAAACTTGCTCCTTCGTATGTTCTTTGTTTGAGTGACCATGTCTTTATTACTACCAATAATGAGCATATCATCTACATACAAGCCAGGCAAAACGTATCCAAGTGGTGTATTTTTGAAGTATATGCACTTGTCACATTCATTAATGCTGAAACCATTTGACATCATAGCATTGTTAAAATTTTCATGTCATTGTTTTGGAGCTTGCTTAGGTCCATACAAAGACTTCACCGGTCTACACATTTTATGTTCTTGTCCTGGGACGGCTAGTCCTTCAGGTTGTTGCATATAAATCTCCTCTTCTAAATCACCATTTAGAAAGACAGTTTTTACATCCATCTGATAGATTTCTAGATTTCTCAATGCTGCAATTGCTATCAACATTCTGATCGAAGTTATTCTCGTTACCGGAGAATAGGTGTCAAAGAAATCTAAGCCTTCTTTTTGCCGAAAATCTTGCACCACAAGTCTACGCTTGTACTTATCAATTGAGCCATCAATATTCAACTTTCTTTTGCAAATCCATTTACACCCTAGGGCCTTAAACCCTTGTGGCAAATCGGTTAAATACCAAGTATGATTTTGCATAATGGAGTCGATTTCACTATTGAAGGCTTGTTTCCAAAAATCAGCGTCTGGTGTAGACATAGCTTCAGCAAGACTTCTTGGTTCATTCTCAAGAAGAAAGACCATAAAGAAATCTTCACCATAAGATTTTTCCTTACGAGCTCTTTTGCTACGTCTAGGTTCATCTTCAAACAATTTTGCATCATCAAAAAATGTGCCAAAAGTACTTGCCTCATGTCCATAGGTGTTTGCCTCTCTTTCTTCACGAGTTCGTTTTAGATTCTCTTTATTCTTACATGGAAACACGTGTTCGAAGAAAGATGCATTCCTTGATTCCATAATTGTATTAACATGAACATCTGATACATCTTACTTATGAACCAAAAATCGATAAGCACCACTATTATGGGCATATCCGATGAAAATACAATCTACAGTTTTAGGTTCAATTGAAACCTTTTTCGGAGGTGGTACTGCAACTTTTGCAAGGCACCCCCACACTTTCAAGCATTTGTAGGAAGGTACAACACCTTTCCAAAGTTCATAAGGTGTTTTACCAGTAAATTTGTGTGATATTTTGTTGAGGATATAATTTGTGGTAAGCAGCGCTTCCCCCCCACATGTTATGGGCTAACCCAGATTCCTGCAACATCGCATTCATCATCTCTTTAAGAGTTCGGTTTTTCCGCTCCGCAACTCTGTTAGATTCAGGTGAATAGGGAGCGGTTTTTTGATGAATGATGCCATTCTCTTTACAGAACACATCAAATGGTCCATCATACTCGCCTGCTCTATCACTTCGAACTATCTTTATAGTTCTATCGAGTTGGTTTTCAACCTCGAGTTATACTCTTTGAATTTTCCAAGGCTTCATCTTTGCTTCTTAGCAAATATACATAACTATATTTTGTGCAATCATCTATGAAAGTCAAAAAATATCTTTTTCCACCTCTAGTTTGAAAAAAATTTAAATCACACAAATCTGTATGAATTAAACCAAGAGGTTCAGTTGTTCTCTCAACATGAGGGAATGGAGTCTGAGTGAGTTTTGCTTGTATGCATATTTCACATTTCTCTTTGCTCAATTTGCATTTCGTAATTATGTTTAAGTTAATTAATCTTTGCACAGATTTATAATTTGCATGACCTAATCATTCATGCCAAACCTTAAATAGTTCAACCAAATAAGCAATTGGTTCATTTGTGAATAAAACTGTCTTAATACACATTTTGACGAGTCCATCCTGAACATATCCATTGGCTAATAAAATATCATTCTTCTTTAGCACAAGTTTATCATACTCGAAAATTACTACAAATCCAGTTTTGCTTAATAGCGAACCAGAAATAATATTCTTTCGCATATCTGGAACATGTTTAACATTTTTGAGAGTAATCTCTTGTCCAAAAGTTAGGGCAAGTTTCACTTCACCACAACCATCAATAAGACAATCCGGTGTTACTCATTAACAACCGCTTCTCATCATTGCATTTTTTATATGTACAAAACATATACTTATCAATGCATATGTGAGTGGTAGCACCTGTGTCATACCACCAGTCTTTTAAATTATCCTCAATTTTATTGACTTCTGTAACAATAGCATAGGTGTCATTTTCAATTAGGTTGCCATAAGGCTTCCTTTTGTCAAGCTTGTTACTTGTATAAGTTATAAGCATTGACGGAATCTGAATGCTATTTTCAGCAAACATCTCAGTTCCCATAGCAAATGGAATTATAAATGGCAGACCACTCTCAAACTGAATTTGAGGTGTCGACTCATTTAACCCATTGCCGATCACATTACCAAATCCAATTAAGATTGATATACTTGTGTTGTAAGACATATTTGAATTTTGAATCTGCTCAAAAAATCCAACAAAAAAAAAACTAGTATAAATCAATACCCAAATAATAATCAATTTAAATAAAAAAATCAGAATATAAATTTCTGAAATTTAACGGTGCGACTCTATTACTCCCAAAAGGAAATAATTAAACCGGTCAAATGATAAATTAATCTTGCTGACTTTTCCACTAGTAACGATGAGAAGAAACATTAGTAACGATGAGAAGAAATGTTTGATTGCTCAAATTAATTTCTATCACACTATCACAACTATCACTTTGCTGAATAAACAAATAGGAGGAAAGATGATGCGAATGATTTAATACAACAACGACCAAAAAGCACAACAAGGGCCAAACTAATGGAATTATAATATTCGATCAAATTCAATTACTCAAACTTTTTATCTTTTACCTAAAAAATTTAGAGAAAAACGTATTTTGTGTATACTCTCAAACTGAAAAAAAATGTGAGAGATTGCTGGTTCTTGTTTTCTTCTATTTTCCTCTATATGCTGAATGAGTTTCACGTATTGATATATAACTTCAAAAGTCAAACATACGTTATAGAATCATGGAGTTAAACTATCGTAATGATGAGAACTGATTCTCCATTACCTAAGTTAGTTGCCAAAGTAATTAATGGTTATTGACCAAACAAATCAAAGCCAAAATCCTTTATATGGTTTTGCATTTTTATGTTTAAATAAAACATAAAAGATCATCATAAATAAAATTAGAAAGATTAAGTTAATTGACATATTTTCTAACTAACAAATCAATTTCAAGTTCAAACCCAAATATTCAAAGTGATTCATTTTGCTAAATATTTTATACTTAGCTAAATTAAAAGATTTATAAGCTTTGCATATCACTCACTTTGAATCTCCATTTCTCATTCAACACAACCCCGATTTTGACCAAAAAATACACTAACTCATAGTGCTCATGATGACGATTATATCGTGTCTAAATTCTGGTTTTTCCATTAGACGTCTCCGTCGAAAAACCCATCAAAAAATGGTCCACACCACTTTGTCAAAAATGAGTTCCAACACTTCCAACTTTTAAATAAGTTCAGGGCCGGTTTAAAGAGTGTAACTGAAAGTTGGAGGTGATCTGTATTAAAAGGACAAATTTATTATTTCATTTTAAAAACTCAGTTAAAATCTACTGTTACTAAATTTAAAATTTCATAAAATACTTTGAAATCTACTATTTGAAACTATTTTAAGTCATGGATTTTTATAATTTTCAAATGATAAAGTATTTGGTGAAGTTTGTTAGTTGAAAAAAATTAAAATTTGAATCTCATGTTTTTAGATAATATTATAAAGTAATTTAACAAAAAACACTCTAACCTCTCCAATTCATTGTAACTAGCGATTCTCATCTTGTTTTTTATTTAAGCTAAACCTGATTTTGAGCTATGCTTGATTATGGGTTCATAATCCAATAATATATTATTGGACTAACCAAGTTATTATAACATCATTTTCTAAACGTTGTAAAGAACTATGAATTTCTCTACGCCATATATATCAAGAAATAATAATTTTAATATAATATTTTTAAGTTTATATTTTGTCACTATTATTTTCATATTTTAAATTTATCTATTTGAAAAATTAAAATCATAAATGTATATTTTTTTTGGTTTAACCATTTAAAATTTATTTTAATTAAATTTATGTCGGGTTAAAATTACATTTGGTCTCTATTATATTATATTTAATGATTATTTATTTTAAATATGTCTCTTATCCTATAATTTTACTTATGTCTATATTTAAATATATAAAATTTAATAAATTATGGATTTTTGTTTGTTTTAGGTAAAATATGTTGAACTAGTAAAAATAAAATTTTAATTAACCTAATAAACCAATAAATGCTAATAAAAATTTAAACATTCAATCATCAACAATAATTTTAATTGATTAGTATTGTGTTAGTTTCATATTTGTTAATGCACACTTATAATTATTTTAATATATATATATATACACAAAATATGATATATAAGTTAATGTAAGAATAATAATGTAGTTTTATATATTTACTGATGTGATATATCTGTATTATATTTTCTTTTAGTGGTGGTATATGAGTTATTAGTTATTAATATGTTTCAAAAGTGTTGCCTAAAATAAATATTTATATAGAAATTTTACTTTTTAATTATGGTATAAGAATTATTAACCATTAATTTATTTAAAAAGTCTTGCCAAAACTATAAAATTTCATAAGGAAATTGTACTTGTCACATTTAGGTTGATGCCATGTCATCTTTTTGATGAGAATAAATGTGGTGATGACATATATGCAAATTAAAGATGTCAATACTTAAATATATTAATTTTAATAAATTTGAAAATTTTGCTTGTTTTAGTTAAAATACAATAAAGTAGTAAAAATCAATTTGTTAATTAACCTAGTGAAAGATGCCAAAATAAATTAACTTAGTGAACCAATAAATTGCTGGTGAAAGTTTCAAACATTTAATCATCAATTTTTTAACATTCATTAATGTCATATATAATATATATATATATATATATATACTTTTAGTGGTGATATATAATATGAGTTATTAGTTATTTAACATATTTCAAAAGTCTTGCAAAAATGTAAGATCTTATAATAAAATTATACATATTACAATTATATTGATGTCATGTCACATTTTCTGAAAGCCGTTTTTGTGAAGATAAATATAGTGATAACACATATACGAGTCGATAAGCTATTTCTCCACGATAATTATCGTATAACACCAAATATATTCCAAACTATTATCTCATTTTCTATTTCCCCGAATTAAAACTTCGAGATTTATTTATCCATAGAACAAAATCTAATAGTTATTTCTCCATGAAACTTTGGTGACATAGGTAGCCAAATCAACTCTCTTAAGCCTTTTCACATATCACAACTCGGGATGTGACAATTCACCCCCTCTCAAAGAACGCAACGCCCTCGTTGCGCTCCACGACAGGTCTCAAGACGCCTCTCGGGTCAGAACCGAGATGGCTAACCAGCTCTGATACCACTTGTAACGCCCCGACCGCCCACGACTAATGGGCCACCCACTCCCGCTCTCTCGGCCCGTGGGCCCCATCCCGTTCCAACGGTCGGTGCATTATTATTTTTTCCGAGGCTCGAAATCATTGTTTACTGACCATGCAATCACCACCCGACCTTTTCCCGTGTTTTGGCCTCACTCACACGGTATCGTGAATCACTTCCCGATAAGCCACCCATCCTTTCACTACTCCAGCATAAGCACGTTTAACCCTGGAGTTCTAAACGGATGTGAGACGGAAAAGGTAAGTCAACTTTGGTGACGTAGGTAGCCAAATCAATTCTCTTAAGCCTTTTCACATATCACAACTCGGGATGTTACAGAGATCTCTTTTCTCAAGGGGATGACTTTGTATTTATAAACAAATGAGAGATACTATTCATTTTGGGTTATGCTTATGCTCTTTCCTTAATGGTCAGTGATGATTTAGGAAGAACTAAGTTTGAGTTGCAAACCCACCACCAACGCATGCTCGATTAGTGCTGATTTTTTCCCCTAAGTGTGTGATTGATTTTGTTAGAGAGAGTAAAAAAATTGAAAACAACAGGAAAAACAAAATGATAAAAAAGAAGAAAGAGAAAATAAAAATGGAGTAAATGGTAGTACTCTACCAATACTTAGAGTAAAAGTTAGTGTGTTTTTTTTTTCTATTAGAATAATAAATAGAGTAAATATAAGAAAATTATATTCATTTGATTGGTAATATTTTACTGAAACTTAGAGTAACTTAAAATTGGAGTAAATCTTTATTCTATATTGACCATACAGTCACACCCTAAGAATAAGGTATAAATTTATACCTTAATTTCTATCTTGAATTTATTCTATATTGACCATACAGTCACACCCTAATATATGGTGAGCTATACATATGTTCGATAATTTCTGAATATCCATCCAGGATATTACTCATTTGGTTCAGATATTCAATCTTTTTATTCAATTCATGTTTGGGTATTTTGCTAATTCGGTTCGGATTTTGGTTTGAATTTTTTTTCTGCAGATTCGCGTACGGGTTTCAGGTATCGAAGCCCTACAATAAGATATTGTAACATATTAAGACGATTTTATTCTTGGAAAAATTGCAATTCTACCATAAGTTTGATATTACTTTGCAAATTTACCTTTAATGAATGACAATTTTCAAAATACCTTTAAATTATGATGAAAATAGACTAAATTATTTTTTCTATATATTTATAAGAAACTTAACTCCACCCCTTCAACACTAAACCCAAAAGAATAATCACTAAAGTGTAAATCCAAATGTTAATATATTTTTGATTGAATGTATTTTTGCAAAGTGGTAATTAACTTGTGTTATTCTTAGCAATTTCTCTTTGAAGTCCAGACAAAGAGATGGTGGTCTAAGAAACAATGATCGACATGAAGGACCTTTCATTGGAGAAAAGAAAAAAAACCCAAATGCTACCGTGTTGAAAACTTAGATTTTTTTTAAAGACTGTCGAGTCAAGTTGAAGGAAAAAGGTATAGCACACCCACATTATAATAACCCTCAATAAGAATAAGAATGCGGACGAAGCGAAAGAATGGTCAAAGAGAAAATGGTCGAGGCATGGCCACAGATATGGACTAAGGATGGATGAATAAAAAATTTGAGCCATGACAGTTTTGACGAGCAGTCTAAGTTCTAATGCATAAATAAATATGTATAAAGTATTGGAATGAAATTGGCACGAGTAAATAGTACTGGAAAATCAAATGGTCGGAATGGTGTTAAAGTCTTGGGAAATTCATGAAGCATCCGAAAGTCAAAAATAGAAATTTAAGTGTTCGAGGATGAGAATTCAAAGTCCAAAGGACATAGAAGAATATATGAGGTCGGAGTACAAGGTGAATGGGTTAGAGTTTCAGTGGCATTGGTCAAGAAGTTACCTTCTCAATAGTTCGGAAAAGATTTTGGAACGCTAGGATGGAAAGACCACAAGTGATGTCCAAAGAATAACCGAGTAGCATAGGATGGATAACAAGGTGAGGTGAAGCTGCTTGAGAGGTGCTTGAATTTGAATTTGTGTGCTTTAATGAAATAACTGTACAATAATATTCTTCGGAAATTTAGCGGGGCGAAATTGCTTGCGGTTTGTCTTAGATTATTCTAAAATGCTCAGAAAATTAAATCTAATTTACTATGGTGGAAATGACCGAATTAGTTTAGAAGTGTTGTGGTATGTACAATCAAGTTTTTAACAAATGATAACCATTTCCGATAATCTTGATCAGACAACGACACATTAAGAGTTGAATGCGGCTCGTTTAGATCTGTATACTACGTGTTGGGTGCGTCCGAAAGTTGCTGGATGATGCAGCTGCCTACTTTTCTCCTTCAAGCAAATGTACATGTGTCTTCCCTTTACTGGACCACCTCCAAGCTGCTGTTGTTTCTTTTCCATTGGCTGATTTGGTGGTTGGCCATAAAGCTTGTTTTGATTGGACATAATTGTCGTTGGACACCAAGCTCTCTCCTATTGCATGTCTTGGGCGGCCAAGCCATCTCATGCTTGTTTCCCTAGAATATAACCTCTCTTTACTTCATTCTCTCCACCTATAAATAATCTCACACCAAAAACCCGACCATAAGCACCCGAGAGAATATGAGCTTTAAAGTAAACTTTCTAGTTTTTATCCTTTTAAATTTAGTTTTAGTTCTTTTTTTTTTAGATTTGTATTTAGATCTCGGTTCTAACTTATGGAGCATCAATAATCCGCTTGTTTTAGGAATGGCGTGATAGCCCATGGTATCCCCTTTTCGTGATCTAGATGAGACTTGTTCTCTAGTCAGCGCTAGTTGGGATGATCACCTGAATGCGTGCTACACGGCGATGTAGTAGTTTTTAATTTATTGTAGCCGTTAATAATTTGTGTCTTTGGTTTTGGTTGTTAATCACAGGGGATTACTAGTGGAAAGGGACAAGACTTGATGATCAAGAGGATCTAACCACAGGTAAAGGGAAGATGTTTGGAAGTTTGGATTTTAGGGTTTCTTGAATGTTTATTTTCCGTTATGCGTGCATAATAGATTATTTTATTGTTTAACTGATTGGTGCATATTGAAGAGTATGATTTAATTATTAAGAAACCTTGACTCACTGAGCAAATTAGTTGCTCATTAGTCTCTTTGTTTGCAAGTAACCAAAGGGATATTTTGGGTTGCGAAGGAGTAGTGCTGCTGGCGTATTGTTTATGCATTTTTTTAAATGAGTATATATCGTAATATGTATCTTCTACAATTATCGGGCAGATATATTGTTATTGTTTGGGTGTATTTGAAAGTATTATATGAATAATAAAGGTTTGTGAAAATGTTGTGTTCACATATTATATTAGTCCTTTTCTTAGACGAACCAACTAACGGTTTAAAATTGTGTTGCAAAGTCATAATTGGGAACCACTAGGATACTTGTTCTCGTACATTTGACCTTGGGTATCAAGATTTGATGTGGGAACCTCAGTCGATTGTTTGGGCACAAGCAGTAGAATCTTTGATCTTGTTAACGTTGTTTACTTCATCGTGTATGTTCATGTTTGATTGTTGCATGACAAACTAATAAGCTTTCACTTAAGACCAGATCGAAGGTGTTACACATTGTCATACAAAAGATGAATAATGGGTGAAATATCCATTTTAGAGGCTGCATCTTCAGGTACACCCACAACTACAAACTTGGAAAATGTTTGGATAGTAGATTATGGTTGTAGCCATCATATCACCGGAGACAAGAAGTTATTTTCTAATAGTCATTGTCATGACGGGAAATAATCCATTATTAATGTGGATAATTCAATCCAACAAGTTGAAAAGGAATAAATCGTTGTCACTGGGGGAGATGATGGATGATCAATCACCTGCAAAAAGGTGTACCATGTCCCTGGAATAGAGAAGAATTTTCTTTTGGTGGTGAACGCAGTTGATTCATATAATTATGTTTTATTTGGTCCAAGATAAGTTAATTTCTTAAACAATATTAAAGAGTTAAAGATGGATGTTTTTCATAATGGAACACATGTTAAGGACTTATATATTTTATCAGTCTCACACACTTATGTGGAGAAGATGAGTACAAATGATAATGCTTCTATATGGCATGCCATAATTTGTCTTATAAATATGACCAAGTTTAAATTCATGGTAAATAAAGACTTTGGTTCATAGGCTTCCAAATTTGAAGATCAAGATGGAGGAAGACTTTGTGAAAGTTGTTAGTATGGAAGGTCACATAGACTTCCATTAGATAATTTAACATCAAGATGCAATGGTCCATTGGAGAAGGTTCATAATGATTTAATGGGTCCAACAAGAACATCATCATATTACGGGTTTCATTAAAAAAAAATTCTTTGTAGATGATTTCTTATAGTATACTTGGATATACTTTGTGAAAGAAAAATCAGAAGTATTTCAAAAATTCCAATAATTCAAGGTTATAGTGGAAAGAAAGTTTGGTCGAAAGCTAAAGACTATAAGAATGAATAGTGGAAGGGGGTTCATGTTAAATGTTTTTCTTTATTTTTATGAAATAATTGTATTAAGCGAGAAAAGACATGTTCATATACACAAAAATATAGTAGCGGAAAGAAAGATTAGGCATTAAGAAATTTCCTACGGACTTATGGGCATAAGGCATAATATGTTATGCCTATGTCATCAACCAGATGCCACTTAGTTCAAACAATATGATTTTTTACGAGATGGTTCACATAAATAAGCCATCCATGAAGTATCTCAGGATATTTGGATCAGTATATTATGCTAGTGTGTTCAATTATCAAAGAACAAAGGTTGAGACAACGGAAAATAAGTGACTCTTTGTCGGTTATGATCAACAAAGGAAGGTTTGTAGATGTATGGATCCGGAGACACATAAATACACATTGTCTTTGTCATGAAATAGTTTCATAATACTATGGAACACTTCAAGTCTTGATTGAGGAAGATGGTACAAGTTCCTCCAAGATTCATGAACATATTATTCATGTTCCAAATGAGAATGAAAGTCTTGAAAAAAGAGACACAAGGTGAAAGGAGGAGCATTGACCAAACCAAAGAAGAAGAGCAAAATCATGCTTTTATCACTAATCAATAAGAAAAAAATATATATTGTCAAACCTTCTATGTTCCTTTGGATCAAGAGGTGTCATCATCTTATGGAAAATAAAAAGGATTTGGGGAGTGGGAGGCCCTATTGAAGAGAAGATATATGCTCTAACGAAAAAAGAAATTTGTTATTTGGTTCCAAAATCAACCCGTTACTTGTAAATGAGCTCTGTTCGGTATGGTGACGCTGCGATCACCTCCGGCGATCAAAAATCATTCATCAAATCAGTAAAAAACAATGATGGAGTAATAATTAAGTGACGCTGCGATCAAACTTTACAAAGATTTCGGGTGATTTTCTGTCGCTGTATAAAATAGCGACACATAAAATGATGATGCGGCTGTTTTTTTAGCGTCAAAAGTATGGCTGCTGGTGGTATTATCCACATACTTTAGCAACAAGTTAGTTATATTTTTGGCCGCAAGTCGCTAACGTAGCGTCTTTGAAAAGAACAGGGCTATGGGTGTATCGACTAAAGCGAAAGGCTGATGGAAGCATCGATATTTACAAAGCAAGGTGGTTGCTTGAAGGTTCTCTCAAAAGCATGAAGAAGATTATGATGAGAATTTTATTCCAGTAACAAATATGACTACGGTATGCTGACTCCTATCTTTAGCTACACGTTTTGGTTAGAAGTTATGGCAATAAGATGTGAAGAATTATTTTCTATATGGTGAAATTGTTAAAAATTCCTTTGGAGTAACCACTTGGTCTTCAGTCACGAGAGTATCATAACCATATGTGCAAGGTAAAGAAGGCCTTGTATGGGCTATAAAAAGTCCATGAGCTTGGTATGGACAACTTGCTCAATTTCTTTAGTTTTGCGGTTATGTCATCAAATTCTGATTCAAGCCTATTTTTGAAGATAAGTGAAAAAATTCACATAGTAGTTCTCATTTACATGGATGATATCATCATTTGTGGGAATGACGATGCTAAAACTGCTCATCTACAAGAGAATATGCCGGTAAGGTTTGAGATGAAGAATTTAGGCGAGCTGAATCAGTTTCCTGGTCTAGAGGTTGAAAGGGTAAAAGATGGAATATTCATCAGCCAACAAAGTTATGAAAAAAGATTGTTTAGATTTTCATAATTCACGAAGAAAATATATGATATATTCCAGTGGATACAAATATTAGGCATAAGTATGATGAAGGATCTTTGCTAGCCAAACCTTAACCTTATCACTCTCTTGCTGGAATTCTTATTTATTAACCAGTACAAGACCATTAGTGTCTTTGCGGTTGGTCTTGTAAGTCAGTTTATGCAGGAACTAATGATCCAAATTTAGAAGCATCAAAGAAAATATTGAAGTGTGTGAAAATAATTCTTTGTGTGAACTGATGTACAAGTATAATGCCAATGTTTATCTCCATGGTTTCATAAATTATGATTTTGAAAGTCAATTTCGAGGTTGTTTTTTTATGTGGAGACACAAGCATTTTTGGTGCAATAAGAAGCAAGTACTGCTGTTTTAGTCTACTACTGAAATAAAGTATAAATGTTCAACACTCACAGCCCAAGAGTGTATATGGCAGACACCTCTTGAAAACTTTTTCAATATAATTAATAAACTGATTGCCATATATGGAGATAATCGAAGTGTTACAAGATGACCAACAATCCTATGTTTCATGCAAGTACAAAACATATCGAGTTGGAACATTATTTCATAAGAGAGAAGGTGTTTGGTGAAAAACTGAAGAATTGGAAATACGGAGTAAAGATAAAATTACTTGTTACTACACCAAGTCATTACAAAAATGTCTGAGATACTTTGTGCGAGTCGTGAAATGGGTGACAAAATAAAGTTTAACAAAAGTATTGACGTTAACTTTCATTTTACGTTTTTTATTATGAGATTATAATCCAATAATCTTTTATTGGACTAAACCTAAAGTTAAAACTAAATTCTTGAATTTCATCATCACCTCTTGAAGTGGTCAAGAAAATTCCATTGAATAAGTATGTAATGTATTTTGTTAAAAAAATAAGATATTGTAAGATAAAATATTGATTTTATATTAGAAAAATGAAGATATTAAAAAACATCTAGAAAGTAAAGAAGTTGTGGTAGAATAATCTAGATATTTTATTAGATGTTTGAGAGGCTATAAGGATTTATTCAACTATTCAACCTGTGAGACTTTTGGAATAGGCCGCAAAGATGTAATTGTAATGATTAAAGAACTTCACGCATGGCTAAGTTTCTCTAAAGAGTTGAATGAATTGACAATACTACAAAGAAGATTCTAAACCTTCAAGCTTATCTATATTCCTAAGACTCAGAATGCAACTACCAATTCTTTGGCCATAACTGCAAGATCATTTTATGAAGATCTCTTTTTTTTTATTGGTTATTTTATTCCGATTTGCTTTTTTAAACTACCTCAAATTTAAGCAATACAATAACTTTTGATGTCAAGAAAAAGTACATTTACCACCTCATCATTTTAATATACACAAAGAGTTGAAAAAGTGTTTTTCATAAATGTGTTGTTCTCTTTCTTTTAATAAAAGAAAATGCTTTCAAGTTTTTTCTCTTAGTATTTTTCCATGTTTTTATTTATATTTAGAAGGGTTTTTTTTTTAGGGTTTAGAGTATTACTGTCTTGAGCTAGTGCAAAGCACTATAAATGTTTTTTCACAAATCATGCATATATTTTACATATAAATTGTATGATCCCTTGTGTGTGGAGACACGTATTAGATCAAACTGATATGCTTTAGTGGTATATCAACCTCCATGTTGGGTTGGCAATGGGTTCCCAACAGTACTTGGTCTACTTTGTGTCGAATTAAGTGAATAGGAGACATGATTACTACATTACATCAATTCTATGATGGGGGCATGTAATCATTTTGTATAACCAAGTCAATAGCATAACATTAGTACACCAATATGTTAGAACGAGAAGAACTGTGAGGAGCCGCACGAACGGAGGTAAGTATAATAAGCTTTGTAATCAAGTGATTATTTCATTGATATGAGGTACAATACATTTATACAGAAGAATGATTGATGAGAAAGTAAATCATATATATTTACAATTAATAAGGATGATACGATGTCATATTGATGGAATCATATCTTTGGAGATATGGTTAATAAGTATCCTTTATCATCGCCTCTGCGTCTACTTCAACACATACTGCAACTCGAGATTCCGATGTGGGACACTCATGTTCCTTAGGAAATGCCATTCTGAATGGGCTCATGATAGTTCCAATTTAGTTAACAATTCAGGCCCATCTGGCATCCAAGTAACATGAACACCAAAGGTTACCTGATGTCAAATAGCATCAGAAATGTTAAAGAAAAAACGTTTTTCAGCGGAGTATATTCAAATATGGTGAAAACCATCTCAACTATAAGAATGTGTTAATACTTACACATCATTTATGTTACTCCATGCCACATGTACGAACTTTAAAATAATATGGTGGCAACATCACAATGAAGTTTAATTGATTCTAAGCTTAGCTAATGAGATCAAATTGTAATTTTTTTAAATTTGACCCCAACTAAACTAAACCTAACCCGACTTGAGTTCTTAATCAGATCTGTCTTCGAGTAATGTCACTCATTTTACCCCAAATCGTTTTTTTCTAGGGTTCATAAGACAAAATTGTTTTTTAACAGAGAAATAGAAAGAGAGCGAGAGAGATGGAAATCGAGTGGTGCCATTTCTGAAATTAGGGTTCGTAAGGAGAAAAAGAGGAGTCAATTAGAGAGACAGAGTGAGAGTCGATTCCTTTCGTCGATTTTAGGGTTCGTAAGGAGAAGGAAGCTGTTAAATTGAAGAAAAATGGTGACAATAAGGTAATCAACTGTGAACTCTTGCTTGTTTACATGGATTTAATCGAAGTTAGAGAGTGAATCAAAGTTAGAGGGTCTCTTTTATCAGTCCATGCTTGAGATATCTCTACCGGTAATCCACAGAAACAAAGCCTGTTACCTTCACTCCCCTTGCCCTTTCGTGATTTGCTCGATCCTCCACTCAATTCCATTTCTCTCTCAATCCCTCTATGTTCGAGTTTGAAATCCCCAATTTTTCCCTTAGACCCTAATAAATCGATTTGGGAATAACAATTATGTCTGGTCGGGTTAATAATTTGTTTTGGTCGGATTTTGTTAATCGGAGGTTAAGTTTAAAAAATTACAATTTGACCCAATTAACTAATCTTAGAATCAATTAAATCTCGTTATAATGTTGCCACCATATTATTTAAAATTTGTACATGTGACATAGATTAACATAAATGTTGTGGAAGTATTGACACATTCTTATAGTTGGGATAGTATTTGATTATACTCTGTGTAGTTGACAAACCTTTTTCCATGTTTATGTTTAAACATCAACCAACTGTTGTGTCATATTGCATTAACGTAAACCAAGTGGTTTATATTTTCCGACATAGGGAAATCTCGTGCTTAAATGGAACTTGGAAACTTCATTGTACTTTGAGTTTGGAAAATTCATACAAATGATCACTTCGAGGACATTTTAATCATCGTAACAACAATATCGGGATCGTAACTTCATGGTGACATCTCAACGAACACGGCGAGCATTATCTTCTTGCCCCAAGCCCAGAGACTTCTGTGCATTTGTAATTCCTTCAGGATCTGCACCAACACAATAAATTAAGGGTCACAAAGGGGCTCGAGGTTGAAAAACACTAGGAATGGCACTAATTTTATCACATGACCAGAAAACATTCTGTTGAATAAACCCATGGTACTGGAAGGTCATAACTCACCAAAGAATTGAGTGAAAATACGGGTGAAGAAGCTCAAGTAACGAGAGACGTTGTATGCCATTGTAGGAGGAAGAGGCTTCACCATAGTATCTATAGTGAATACTCTTTGCAAGAACTGTAAAAGAGAGTCAGATTTTACAGGTAAGGAAAAGGTACATTGCACAGTCTATATAAAGAAAACCAAAGCTATTCTGTGAATACCCTGAAACTGCACACAACATGCTTTCTATGTAGAGAGGGTTCCACATCCATAGAGAGTGACACGATTCAGGTTCTATTCAAAATTGTTCCAATCATTTATTCTATTAATAGAGAAGTTCAAAATTGAATAAGCTACTCTAACAAGTGAGCAAAAATGATAAGTTTGGTTACAAAATTTGAGTATATCGCCAAAAACAAACAGACGTTTACTACAACAGTATACAACTCATTGTTCTTGAAATGTGGACCCTTTTTTACATGAGACTATATCCAAGCGCTAAAGGGTTAAACTTTGAATGATGCAGAGACACCAAACAAGTTTGAAGCATATCAAATGCATAAAGGACAGATCTTTTACCATAATTGACATAACGAAAGCAAAAGTACTGTAAAGGGGAGAGAGAGAGAGAGAGAGAGAGAGAGAGAGAGAGAGAGAGAGAGAGAGAGAGAGAGAGAGAGAGAGAGAGAGAGAGAGAGAGAGAGCGAGAGAGAGAGAGAGATCTGTAAGTTTTGAAGCTGTATCAAAGCTGAGGATCTATCTCAAGAGAATCTTCGTCATCTGCGAGACTACCTTCATCGGTTCCACGGATAGGGACGTGCATCTTCGACATGCTGTCAGATTCCTTTGTGACCTTATGCTTTGCCCCGCTGAACTTATCAGAGTCATCATCGTCCCCTCTCCACAGTGCTTTTGATAACAGCTCCTTCTTCTTCGACATTGTTGTCTACTGCTTATCTCTGAGTTGGTGAATTTAATGTGTGTGTTTATCGGTGGGATAAGGGTCCCAAACATAGCCCAGCAATGGACTCAATAGCTCTCATCTCATCTACTTGGGCTTTTGTTTACTTTTAAGCCCTAATTCCAACAAAACCAACCAATCAATTTAGGTGCAACCGTAATGACGAAAGATAATATATCTCGGTTAGTTTGTGTAATTTGAATTAGTTCGGATAGTTTGTACTATTAGGCATGGACATCAGAGAGAGATTTTTCTCTCATATATCCTCTTAACAAATTCTAAATCTTTCAGAGGGTATGATGATATCTTTTTTTGTTTATAGTCTTCGATCGTTTAGATAGATTTTAGTTTTCGCTTGTCGGATATAATCTTTGCTAGGCGAGTTTTTTTTGGAGTGTTTTCAATCCAAAACCAGTTTCTTCATGCTTTTTTTGTTGTGCTCTGGTTCTTGCATTGAGTTCAATAATCTCAGACCTTGTGCTTGTCTTTCATAGCAAATTTGATAATTATCAGATTTGTCCATCCTGACAGAGTTGGATAGACTCTCTTTTCCTTCAGATTATATTCAATTTCTCCTTTGCTTGAGTATAATTCTTTTTTTTTCAGAATATAACAGAGCTCCTCTATGTAAAGGAAGAGTCGAAAGGGAAGGATTTTCAAGACGTTCTGTTACAGAATAAGCAGAATCGGAGTTCTTCGTCAGGGAACGTTCCGATATATTTTATGTTTTTCAGTTTTGTCGTTAATCCTAGAGTTAAGCTTCTGGAGTTTTGAGAAGGATTTATTCATCTCGGTCGGTGGCTTAGCACTAGGGTCAGCAGTGGTACGGCGTATTGAAACTGTTGCAGCGGTGTAAGTCCGACGAAAGAAGCACAAAGTTGGAAATTTGTTGCACCAAAACCACTTTCACTATCATTTTGACACGTGCCTATGCATATCTTTCCAGATGCAGAAGATATGGTGTTCTCATCTTTAAGTTTTTGTACACAAGCAGAGTCTTCAATTTTATATGTATGTATCATTGTATCTTTTCTCTTTAAGAGCTTAATATAATCAAAGTTGACAAAAACAAGGCATGGACATCATTCAATCGGGTTTCACTTTCCAGAGACCATGAAATTTAGCCTAGTTTAGATATTCTTGAAATTTGGTTTATATTCTTTGGATTGGTTATGATATATTAACATAATGCAAACCTTGTTAACTGATTTTTTTTCAAATTTGGAATTTTGTTCCTTACAAATTCATTTGTAATTCAAAAATACACAATTTATTTTAAATTTTTCGAAACTTAAAAACTTTATTTTAACAAAACAAATTTAAAAATACTTTTCACTAGCAAAGACTTGGTTGTATGATTCATAAGTGGTAGTTAAGATGAAAAACAAAAATAATTTAAAACTAGTGAGTAATAACTTTAAAAATGTATAAATATTATTTAAAATTTAAAATATAATAACACTTGTAAACTTCAAAAGAAAACATATTTACAATCAAACTTAAACAAGTGCAAAAATATAAAATCTCAATATTTGACCAAATATCAAAAATATAAATTAACTGAGTATCTGAATTAATTATTCATGTAATAGAAACTTATTTTATATACTTATCGGGATTTTTGAGTATTTTTGGGTATTGATGCAGACACCACTAGACTAAAGATGATTTCTAATCAAGCTAGACGACTGGGACACGAACCAGGGGTCTTGGCGTAGTCCAACCAATGATAAATGGACCGATCATGTACAAGTGGCCAAATCTTTCAAAAGGGGACTTACGTATTTGGTTAAACTTATGCAATCTGAACAATATACAAGACTGGTGGGTTAATAAGGAGGTTAGTCGTTCTGTTCAATTGTTCGGTTTTCAAACTTAAGTAGGAAACTAAATACATATATAGATAGGAAGAGTTCATACGGATCCTCATCCAGACTTATGTAATCAAAGGATGACAAACCATTTGTTAAACCAAAAGAGGACACCAAACCGACCATGAGAAACCTTGAGAAAAAAAGACAAGGGACCACTAGTCCCTACATATGAAAACATGGATGGCCAATCTGAGGAAAATGTTGTGACCTATCCAGCTCAAAGAGAGATATTAGTCACTAGAAGGGATTTAAACACCCAACCAAAAGGCACAAGAACAAGAGAAAAATAAAAATATTTTCCACATTCGTTGCCTAGTTCATGACATGGTGTGTAGTCTGATCATAGATAGAAGAATCTGCACCAACTCAACACATGAATCCTTGGTGTAGAAGCTTGGGATAACCGTCTAAAATCATCCTAAGCCATACCATCTTCAATGGCTTAATGAAGAAGGAGAGTATGGGCCAGCAAGCAAGTTAGTGTGCCCTTGGCCATTGGTTAGTACAAGGATGAGGTTGTTTGTGATGTATTTCCCATGGAATCCAACCATGTCTTACATGCGCGACCATGGCAAACAAGAGGACGATACATGATAGGTTTACAAACGGTCACACCTTTGTCCATAAGGATAAGAATATCAGCTTAGTGCCATAAACCTGACAAAAATTACACCAGGATCAGTTTCAACTGATGAAGAAGCGTGAGGAAGCCAAGGAAACAACCAAATAATTACTAGCAGCGGACTTTACCAAGGCAAGGAAATCCAGCCTCTTTGAAACATCTAGTGTGATAAAAAAGCTTTGTTTGACCAACAATATATGTTCTTACTTGTGTATAAGGGTTTACTATTAACATCTTCTAACCTTGAACCGAAACTCCTGAGAGAAATCAAGTTTGTTTTCGAGGGATACATGGACGTATTTCCATAAGACAATCTGGTGAGGCTTCCACCAATAAGAGGCATTGAACGTCAAAATTGATTTTATACCCGGAGCCTCACTCCCAAATATAATCAGCCTATATAATTAACAAAGAGGAAGCAAAAGAGTTACAAAGGCTGGTGAATGAACTCTTGGAAAAGGGAACATCCGCGAAATTATGAACCTTGTGCAGTACCAGTTTTACTTGTGTCCAAGAAAAATGGAAGCTGGCAAATGTGTGTAAATTGTAGAGCAATCAACTTCACAATGAAGTATCGCCACCCTATTCTTTATTTAGATGAGTTGTATGGTTCATGCATCTTTTCGAAGATAGATTTAAAGATTGGATATCACCATATTAGGATGAAAGAAGGTAATAAATGGAAAACAAAATTTAAAACTAAGCCATGATTGTATGAGTGGTTAGTAATGCCTTTTAAATTAACCAGTACACCTAGTATATTTATGAATCATGTCTTAAGAACCTTTATAAGATTGTTTGTTGTAGTATATTTTGATGACATCTTGATATATAGTCACTCCATAAATGACCATGTAGAGCACTTAAGAAGAAAGGTTATTGACGTGCTGAGAAAAGAAATCTTGAATGCAAATTTCAAGAAGTGCTCTTTTAGAACAAACTAGAGGTTTACCCCGTGCTTCGCGCAGAGATTTTAAAATTTTAATTGTTTAAATTGATATTTTTTTTTGTTTAATTTTTTTTATTATATAATTCTGTGAATTACAATTTCTGTGAGTTTTTTTTGTTATATAAGATATAAGAATATTGAGACCAAAAATTGTTACATTTGACTAAATTACATAATGTCATAACTATCTATAACAATAAAATTGAGTTTTGGTCTCTCCTTAGAGAGCCACTTCATTATTGACCATGGGGAATATTATGCCACGTGGCTCCTCTTTTTAACATATTAGCTCTCTTTCGAATTTGGTAAACGAAGTGGACTTGTGCTTTTTCGATGGCTCATTACAAATGTTTCTCAGCTGTGTTATGGTCAATTTAACTTAGGTCAAAAGTCATTTTTCACCTTACCTCTATCAACTAAACTTTCCTAGCTAACTACGCCTTTCTGAAACGGTCGAAATTACATTAATCATCCACTTCTCCGCGATTAAATATTTGATGTAATTTATGGCATTCATTCACAGGAATAAAAAAGTTCCTCATCCGTCTAGCTTCCAAGCTTTCCTCACCTATCTCATACACTATATGTGCTCTGAAGGCTATGCCTTTGCTCATCGTTTTGTGTCCCTTTCTTCTGCTCTTATCGCTTTCATCTAAAATGGTGAATCTTCAATTGCTTCTCTCTGAGTTGAAGTTTGGCCGGTGTAAGGAGCATGTTGTTGCCCGGCTCCTCTGTTTCTGGGGAGCTAGGAATGTCAAGATAGGTAGAGAGCTTAAGGGGATTCATATGAGTCTGGTAGATGAGAAGGTAAATCGGCTCTTCCATATCTGTTGTTTCTTCAAACTGTTGGAATTTTGCTTCATATAGTCACATTTTCATATATGTTTCATTATTTTTTTCAGAGGCTTTAATTTTGCCAAAGCGAAAGCTTTTAACTCAACTATGTTTAAAGTGTTTATCTTTTTGGCGTCTGTGGTGGAAACTTTTTTTATAAAATATAGAAAGGTTCAATATATTATTCACAGTCACTGCATTTGAAACATCAAGATCCTAACGTGTTGATGTTCTTTATGTGGCAGGTTACAACTACCGTGAGAATCGGAACTTATGTTGAACCGTTACTCAAATTAAAGTTTTTTAAATACTTCACATTGACCACACTTCAGGGAACAACTGTTGTGTGAGTATTTTTGATGGTCTCGCAAGTCTCATTCATGACAAACTGGCCGTCTCAGGCGTTGAGCCAAAAGTGGAGTAAAATCAACTCCACTTACTGACTCCTTATGTGAATAATTTCCCCTTTTTTTCACAGGGCGTCTCTTCCTGAACGCTACGACATGAACTCATTTTTACTATGAGAATGAATGTGTTTTTTGACCAACGATATTCACTCTGTTGACAATATATTCAACATGGAATGTGTCAGAGATGTGGCAACTACCGTGACGGTAACTGAGCTCAATGCATATGTTCTTAACTCTGACCCACATGTACAGCTGTGAACTTCTCATATATTGCTGCTTTCAGTTTGTAAGCTAAAATGATATTTAAATTTTTAAATTTCACATTCAGTGAGGTTCCTTTTCACCTGTGGAGTGCTTCAGGAAGCAACAGCCGCTAGCGATGTAATCCAAGTTGAACCTGTGGACTGTGGTTGGGGAAACACGGCTGAGGGTGCTGACCTTGCGGAGGATGGGAAGACCGTGAAAAAGCCTTGCAAAGCTTAGCCTGCCAGCTTAGGAAGTGGCCAAGACCAATGCCTACTTCTACTTTCCTTAGAATTTTAATTTTTTTACGCTTGAATAGATATGAGTAATAGTTTGGACCTCCCTAGCTGTAGGAGTCTTTCGTATGGGTAAATTGGTGTACTAACCATATTGAGAAAAAAATTAAGAAAATAACCATAAAGATGAAGATGTGACATGTATGTATTTGGTTGGACATTTTACTCCTTTACCAATTGTGTCTATTCTATTTAGTATGTGTAAATGGAATAGTTTGGTTGTCTATCAAATACAACAAGATGAGAGAGAGAGGGAGGGAGAGAGAGAGAGAGGGGGAGGGAGAGAGAGACAGAGAGAGAGAGAGAGAGAGAGAGAGAGAGAGAGAGAGAGAGAGAGAGAGAGAGAGAGAGAGAGAGAGAGAGAGAGAGAGAGAGAGAGAGAGAGAGAGAGAGAGAGAGAGAGAGAGAGAGAGAGAGAGAGAGGAAGGGAGGGAGGGAGTGGGAGAGAGAGCGAGGAAGGGAGAGACTGGGAGAAAGACATGAAGGGAGGGAGTGGGAGAGAGACAGCAAGGGAGGGTGTGGGAGAGAGAGAGGAAAGAAGAGAAAGAGAGAAATTTTTTGATAAATGTTATTCTATATACATAATATAGAATAGAAGGAGATATTATTCTTAATAATAATTTATTTATTTAAAAAAAAAAATATCCGTTTGAATTTTTTTAAAATATAGTATAAATAAAAAGTATATATTTTATTTTGATATTATTTTTTGGCTAAATTATATTACTAAAGAAAATATAGATCAAATAAAATGAAAGGGGGAAAGAAGAAAAGAGAAAAAGAAAAGGAAAAAAATAATGAAAAGAAAAAGAAAATTAATGGCTGAGATTTATAAGGATAGATATTGTAGTATTACATAAATATACATTGTATATTCTAGCCATAAAGTTGATATGGTTATATGTTGAATTATAATTTTTTTTATGGTTATACATTGCAATTTCTCCTTTCGTATTTGCTTTTTTAACTCCCTTACTCTAGGAGTTATTTTTCGTATTTGTTTTCTTAAATTACTCATATCCTTGGCTTGGTTAACCAATGGTTATTAATAAACCTATTGGGCCCAAAGATATTTCAATAGTAAAACTTTAAGATACCGTATGATAATTTTAAATTTGGCTTCCTAACCAAGAAACCCAAGTTTTTAAAAACCAGTAACTACCTCCTCCCTTTCCTATAGAACTTGACAACATGTTTTAGACAAAAACCAAAATGAAACCAGACAATTAACGCATGATTTCACATGAGACAAACTACATTGTTGCCGCATAGGTGAAGAGCAAATGCATTGAACATGGAAGATGTACATGCAGAGCCAGGCCTGTAAAATGTGAGGCCCTAACCAATTTTTTTTATAATCAAATAAAAGCATTTAAAATATATTTATTATGCATACTTTATATAATATTCTACGATATTTATTTATAGCTTATTAAATATTTTCATTATTATAGATATATTCAAAAATTTATTTTTGTTGTATATTATATTAAAACATTTATTTTTATAAATTAACATATAGAGATTTTTTAAAATGGGTGCATGCGAGGTTTTCGTATTAGCTTTGTACATCTTCACCAAGTTAGCTAGATGGACATATCAAATACGAAAACCTCGAACGGGCCACCATTATTAACTCAATACACTGTTGTCAGCACCAGAGTAATTGTGAGCTCGTGGTGTTGTTACCGACACCCTAATTAATTACTTCGAAGATTTTCAGTGCTTCATACAAACCATTCTTCTATTTATTCTTTACAAACAGAGCTGCGTATTCGTCTAGGAAACTTTGAGATGACTTTGCTGAAGTGAAGATTGAGGAATGAATTTCTTCGAAGTAACCATTGGACAGTCGTGGTGTGCGTAACGTATATTCCAGAAGTGGCAGAAAATGGAACAATAACAAAGATGATATTTGAGATTAGAGCCATAGCTAAGCTATCACTACAAGAAAACACCTCGATTCCTAGGGACATTTTCCTCGGAATGTCGTCGGAATCAAGCGATTCCGACGATATTCCGAACAAAAAGTCCCTCGGAAAAATCTCCTCGGAATCACAGTATTCGTCGGAATTTCCTCGGAATATTCCGAGGACATTCCGACGGACAAAATTCCGAGGACATTCCGAGGAAGCTTTTCGATGGAACCATTGGTCGGAATTCCCACGGAAATTTCTGAGGGAAGAAATTACTCGGAATTTTCCCAGGAAGCAATCCGTCGGAATATTCCGAGGACTTCTAACCCTCGGAAATTCCGAGGAAAGACGTTCCTCTGAATAATCCGACGGATTGTCTTCCTGAGAATATACCTAGGAAATTCCGAGGAATGGTATCCCTCAGAATATTCCGAGGAATATCATTCCTCTGAATATTCGTAATATTTAATTTTTTAAAAATAATATAAATTTATTTTTTTAAAATTAAAATTCGAAAATAAAATTAAAATTTTTTAAATTGAAAATTGAAATTCAAATAAAAAACATAATATAGATAATGTTAAAAAGTAATATTCAAAACAAAAAATTCAAAACAGAAATTCAAAACAGAAACAAGAAATAAAAAGAACTAATCCTCGTCGTCGTCGTCGTCGAAGTTATGGTCTGGGAATTTCTTCAAGAACGCCTCCATCATCCTCTCACTCCGCCTCTTTTATGCCTTACTAGCAGCCTCTTGAGCCGCCATCTTCGCCTCCAACATAGCGATGCGGTCATCCTTATCCTTCAGTTGATCTATCAGCATAGGATCAACTAGCACCTGTGATGTAGAAGGAATCGACTTGGATTTTGCTGAAAAAAAACATGATTAGTAAAAATATAATATTAAAGAAAAAAAAGAAATTTAAAAAAGTTAGAATTCTTACAGCAAACTGACGAAACCACAACTCCTTCTCGTTGTCAGGCATCACCGAGAAGGTTTTGTATCCCCTCCTGAGGTCAGAGTACATCATCCTGTTGATCCAAGCGCTGATCCCGTTATGGGATCGGTCGAACCTAATATTAGAAACAAATTATTAATAATGAATCAAATTTTTAAAAGAAAGAAAAAAAAAATTCACTTACCAAGTTTGTTTGTGTCCCCTAGGATACTGAGTGAAATAGGGGAGATGCTCACGACCTGGCATCACTCCTGGAGCGACAGGAGGCTCGGGAATGTCCGGAAAGTCGTGAACGACAGGAGGAGCCTCATCAGCAATCGGAGGAACCGCCTGATGAACCGGAGCAGGATGGATGTTTTGCGATGATGAAGAGGAACCCCGAGACCGGTTGGACGAAACCCGAGAAGGGGTCGTCGAAGGACCACGGCCTCGCGGTGCGGAACGACGAGGTCGAGCCCTCGTACTCTGCTCACCAGAATCCCTATAATTTTTTTAATATAAAGATTTAAAATTAGTTTTTAAAAATAGAAATGAAAAATCAAGTATTAAAAGAATATTTAAATTAATATAGAAATAATTAAAAAATAAAAATTGTTATAAAAATACAAAAATAGTTTCATAATTAAATTTTTTTTTTATAAATTATAAAAATGACTAAAATAATTATTAAATTACTTTTAAACTTACTTATAAATTATAAATTATAAAAACAAAATCAAATTCCCTAAAACCCTAATCAAAATCAAATTCCCTAAAACCTAATCAAAATCAAATTCCCTAAAACCCTAATCTAAATCAAATTCCCTAAAACCTAACAATCCTAACAATCTAATAAACCTAACAATCTAAATCTAACAATCTAATCTCAATCCTAACAATCTAAATTCGCTATAAACCTAAGAAAATCGGATCTAGAACTTACATGGGGATTAGGAACGGATTTAGAGGGGGATTTGGAGGGGATTCACCGGAAAATCGCAAGGGATGAGAGAAATCGCCGGAAAATCGCAAGGGAGGAAGAGAGAAAAGAGAGAAAGAGAGAATGGGGAAGAAGAAGAACAGTCTCGGGTTTAAAACCCGAAAATTCCGAGGGAAAATGAAGCCCTCAGAATTCCGTCGGAATCACGAAAATTCGATTTTTCGCGAAAATTTAGGCGGTTTGGTTTCCCGGTTAATGAAAATTTCCCAGGGAATTCCGACGGAATTTCGAATTTCCTCGGAATTCCCTCGGAATTTTCTAGAATCAGAGAATATTCTCTGCATGTGTTCCTATTGGTCAAGCTGTTCCTCGGAATTTCCTAGGAAATTTCCTAGGAAATTCCTAGGAAATTCCGAGGAACCATAGTTTAGGGTTTCAAAATCCAAAATTTAAAACTTTAGACCATTCCTTGAACAATTTAGCAGTTTTCCTATGGTAACATTGACAATAGATGCCAAATAAACGTTGAAATTACAAAATTATTGAAATGAGTGCAAGTATTGTCGTTTCTGTTCATTAAAGTGTATAAGTGTTTATCTTGTTGTTTGGAGATCTCGTTGATACAATCGGAAAAGTGTCTATTAATTGGTACAACACCAATGTCTTGTCCCATAATCAATCCAAGACACTTAATAAGGCTTATGAAAGTCTTGTGGAAATCGTAAATCGGTGTTTTCGATTCTAAATCATCATTCCCTCAGAATTTCCTAGGAATTTTCCTAGGAAGTTCTGACGAAATGATGGTTTTCCTCGGAATTTCCTAGGAATATTCCTAGGAATATTCCTAGGGAATTCCGAGTGAATTAAACCCTAAGATCAAATCCCTAAATCTGATTTTTACAAGGCAATATTTCTAGGAAATTCCGAGGAACCCCCTGCAGGTCCTCGGAATTTCCTCAGTCCTCGGAATTTCCTCAGAATTTTGAAAAAAAAAAAAAAAATCTATGCTACTCTGATAACTAACGACTATAATTTCTCATCGGATTTTCCTCGGTTTATTTCGAGGGACTTTTGTCCCTCGGAATTTCATCGGAAAATTCTAAGGGAAAGTGTATTCCTCGGAATTTCCTAGGTATATTCCGAGGAAACACATAAATTGTGTTTCCTAGGAATTTCCTCGGAATATCATCGGAATATTCCGAGGAACCAACGTTCCCTCGGAAATTTCTTCAGTATCGCTCTGTTTTCTTGTAGTGTATGCATAGCTAGGACTGGGCCGAGGGAGAGATCGCATCAACGTTGGTTGGGAGGATTGCAAGGGGAATGTTGATAGAGATGGCAGCGATGACATAAGATGAAAGAGCGGTAAAGAGAAGAAACCATGTGGAGTGGAGGTGCCGGACTCCAACATAAATTAAATATCTTAGGGTGTTTTTTTTAACCAGTCTTCCACGTCTGAGCGGCCACTGATCGGTATTCATAAAACCAAAATCATAGTTGTGTGTATGTGAAAGAGAAAAGAATAAGCAGTTAAAAAATAAGGTAAGAAAATGAGAGATGTTATAAACCGTTTAGTATGGATGCAATAACCATCATGGAAATGGAGACAAGGAAATGAAGATAAGGACAAGCTACTTCCTGGCCGGATATGGATAGACATGGCGAGACCTAATCCTAAGGGGTTTACACTTATCTATTCCTAGATATATGGGGAATATACTTTATGGTTATTATCCTATTCCTTGTTGTATTTACCTTTGGTCCCTATATATAAAGGGACCTCCTTGTACTCGAGATACAACCTTTACAAGCAATAAAAGTAGACAATTCCCCCATACATTCTTAACACGTTATCAGCACGAATTGCTCTACAATTCCTAAGCTAATAACCGATCTGCATAAACAAAGTTCTAAGAACCCTAATCCGAGATTCAAAGTTTTATGCAACAAAACTTAAGCTTCTACAACCAGAAAACTCACGGATCCTTCTCTCTCCATAAAACCAGACGATACAAACTCAAAAGGGTAAGCCGGCACAATCAACTCAATCGCTACACCCGGGGTAAGTTCATACGACCATACGCGATCACAAAGCACCATCCGATCAATCGCTACACCCGGGGTAAGCTCATACGATCAACACCCGATCTAAGATCTAAACACAACCCGAGACTCAACCACACCCGCGACAAGTTCTCTTGGATTCACAACCTGATCCGGCACATCACAAAACTCGACTGGAGGTTTAAGGTATCCCTAGAACCCTAATTTTTCATACTTGACCTAGATATTGCTAGGATGCTGGATTAGGTTAGCGAACCTCACCATGATCATCTAAGACTCATAACCATTGATTGTTTGCGTGTTTGGTTGATTGCTTAGATTCAAAATCATATAGAATCCGGGTATTAGGATTGATAACCTAATGCGATTTGTGTTTAACCTAAAACCGGCTTGATAAGTATAATAGCATGAACCGATTTGTTTGTATGTTTGATTGATAATGAATTGACTTGCATCATTAAGTTTTAAAACATGCACATAACCGATTTGCTAAGTATATTAAAATTGATTCATGAACTGATTTGCATCATTAGTTGTTAGGCATGCACACATACAATAACCGGTTGATAGTATTACATGATTATAAGAACTCATTGCATTAAAATCTGATTATAAACTTTATGAATGTCAGATGTCTAAAATCAACAATCTGGATTTCACTGCCCTAAGCGTCTCTGGAGACAACTATCTCCAATGGGCACTAGATGCCAGGATTATATTAAAATCAAAGGGCCTCGGTGATTGCATCCTAGAAAACAATGTTGCAACCGAGAAGGATAGGTACAGGGCTATCCTTATTATACGTCATCATCTCGCAGAAAGCCTAAAGGATCAATACCTTACAATTGAAAATCCTTTTGACCTTTGGAAAGAACTAAAATCAAGGTACGACCATCAGAGGTTGGTAATCCTACCAAAGGCAAGATTTGACTGGACGAATCTTAGAATCCAGGACTTTAAGTCCGTAGATGAATACAACTCAGCCCTATTTAAAATTACCTCGAAGCTAAAGCTGTGTGGTGAAACAATAACAGAAAATGAGATGTTAGAAAAGACATTCTCAACTTTTCACTCCAGCAACGTGTTGTTACAACAACAGTACCGAGAGAAAGGGTTTAGGACATACGCTGAACTTATATCATGTCTGCTGCTCGCTGAGCAAAACAATGAGTTGTTGATGAGAAATAGTGAACTAAGACCTCCAGGTGCATCTCCATTGCCGGATGCCAAAGTGGCCACGAGTGAAAAACGTGAATCCCACCACGTCCAAAACACCGGCCATAACAGCCATAACGGCCGTGGTCGGGGACGTTGGCGTGGGAACGGCCGACCATACGGCCGTGGAAATCACCACGGGAGAACTCCATACGGTCGCGATAGTACCGGCCAAAGGAACCCGAATGGAAGAAGGTTTGGTCAAGATGACCGAAACAAAAATCAGCACACACGCGGTCGAGGCAGAGGTCGCGGTTTTAAACCGAATGGCCCGACCACGAACAACAAGTCCGTTTGTTACCGATGCGGCATGGACGACCATTGGGCTAAGACGTGCAGAACTGCCAAGCACTTATGCGACCTGTATCAAGAGAAAGTGAAATCAAATAACCCTGAAGCCCATATGGTTTATGAAGATGATGAAGGGGATTTGGATCACGAGAAAAAGGATCTCCCAGATTATGAGACGTCAGATTGCTTGAAAGACCAAAGCTGACCAAGACATTTTTTTTAATTTGTTACTTTGATTTGGTGTTTTTCTTTAAATTTTATTTCTATGCTTGTTTTGATTGGATTTACAAAAGTGAAATTCTATGCTTGTTTTTGATTGAATTTATATAAGTGAAGTTTTTTTATATATTCATATGATCTAAGTCATGTCACAACCCTTGTTCTAGAGATGAAAGGTGACATGGACACAATTGTGGTCGACAGTGGATCAAGCCACACAATCTTGAAAGATAAACAATACTTTGTCGACCTAACAATCAAAAGCGCCAACATAAGCACAATTGCGGGTATAGCCAAAATGGTCGAGGGTTATGGCCCGGCCAATATAAGATTGCCAAATGGTACTCCTCTCGAGATTTCTGATGCCCTATATTCACCCAACTCCAAAAGGAGTCTATTGAGTTTTAAAGATATAAGGATGAATGGTTTCCATATTGAGACAAAGGGCGAAGGACAGAAAGAATTCCTTCTGATTGTGAAAATTGACCATGGCAATAAAGAAATCGTGGAAACTATACCTGCATACTCTACTGGTCTATATTATGCAAAGATCAGCGTGATAGAGGCAAATGCCACGGTAAAGGAAATGATTACCGATTATACTAAATGGCACGACCGGTTTGGCCACCCAGGTCAGAACATGATGCGAAAGCTTATCAATAATACAAATGGGCACAATCTAAAAGGAGTTATCCCAAAACATCTCACGTGTGTAGCATGTACACAAGGGAAACTCATAGTTCGGCCATCACCAGTGAAAGTGACCAAAGAAACGATACATTTTCTGGAAAGGATACAAGGGGACATATGTGGACCCATACACCCACCATGTGGGACATTTCGATATTTTATGGTCCTGATTGACGCATCTACTAGATGGTCACACGTGTGCTTACTGTCCTCTCGAAATTTGGCGTTTGCAAGATTACTTGCACAGATAATAAGAATACGAGCACATTTTCCAGATTTTCCATTAAAGACGATACGTCTTGATAACGCTGGTGAATTTACGTCCCAAGCTTTTAATGCTTATTGTATGTCCATGGGGGTAAGTGTTGAACATTCGGTGGCACATGTACATACACAAAATGGTTTGGCCGAGTCCTTTATAAAAAGGATTCAGTTGATTGCTAGACCATTGCTTATGAGATCAAAACTCCCGGTCTCAGCTTGGGGACATGCGGTTTTACATGCAGCAGAATTGATTCGCATCAGGCCATCTAGTGAGCATCAATATTCCCCATCACAATTGTTAACGGGTCATGAGCCAAACATTTCCCATCTCAAAACATTTGGATGTGCCGTTTATGTTCCCATTGCACCACCACATAGAACAAAGATGGGACCTCAGAGACGGATGGGGATATATGTTGGATATGATTCTCCCACGATTATAAAGTATCTAGAGCCGACCACGGGTGATTTGTTTAAGGCTAGATACGCGGATTGTCATTTCGATGAATCCGACTATCCAACATTAGGAGGAAATGAGAACCGGCTGATGAAAGAAATATCATGGAATCAGACATCCCTTGATTGGCAAGATCCTCGGACTCAAGAATGTGATTTAGAAGTCCAAAAGATTATACATATGCAAAAGTTAGCTAACCAATTGCCAGATTCCTTTGCTGACCCGAATAGAGTGACAAGGTCACACATTCCAGCCGTGAATGCACCTATAAAGATTGATGTCCATGGTGGACACGAGAAATGTGCTACAGAGTCTATGGCACGATTGAAACGTGGTAGACCAAAAGGTTCCAAAGATAAGAAGCCTCGGAAACTTAAGAAAGGTGCAGAAAATGAAACCGAGGAAATGAAAATGAATATGGAAATGGAAACCACAGACATGGACGAGCCAAAGGTTCCTGGAAATGATGTTTGGGACGCCAAACCTCCAGGAAATGATGGACCAACTCGTGGAAATGATGAGATCTCAATGGACTATATCATGTCTGGAAAGAAATGGAACAGAAATGAAGTCGACATTGATGAGATATTTGCATGCTGTGTAGCACTTGAGATTATGAATGAATATGGATCCATGAATGGAAATGAGGATCGAGAACCCACGTCGATATTTGAGTGCACCCAACGATCAGATTGGATAAAGTGGAAAGAGGCTATAAACGTGGAATTAACCTCTTGTAGGAAGAGGAAGGTTTTTGGTCCAATAATAAGGACGCCTCTAGATATAAAGCCAGTTGGATACAAATGGGTCTTTGTGAGGAAGAGAAATGAAAAGGGTGAAATCGTGAGATATAAAGCACGGCTTGTGGCACAAGGATTTACCCAAAGACCTGGAATCGATTATGAAGAAACGTATTCCCCTGTGGTGGATGCAACGACTTTCAGATTCTTGATAAGTTTGGCTGTGAAAGAGAAATTAAACTTGCGGTTAATGGATGTCGTAACTGCTTACTTATACGGTCCACTGGATAATGAGATATATATGAGACTCCCAGAGGGTATGGAATTACCAGAAATGAAAGGTTCTCGAGAACAACACTGCATAAGATTGAATAAAGCGCTTTACGGTTTGAAACAATCAGGTCGAATGTGGTACAATAGGTTAAGTGAGTACTTGATCAAAGAAGGCTATAGAAATGACCCAATCAGCCCGTGTATCTACATAAAGAAATTCGACCGGGGCTTCGTGATAATAGCAGTGTATGTGGATGATTTGAACATCCTTGGAACCCCTGAGGAGATAAACCAAACAGTCGAATGTCTGAAGAGAGAATTCGAAATGAAAGACCTAGGCAAAACGAAATTCTGTTTGGGTTTACAACTTGAATATGTGAACAATGGAATCCTTGTGCATCAGAAGGCATATACGGAAAAGGTACTGAAACGATTTAATATGGACCAATCTCACCCATTGTCGAGCCCCATGGTTGTGAGGTCACTTGGTTTGGACACTGATCCATATGGTCCAAAGAAGGACAATGAAGAGGTCCTTGGCCAAGAAGTGCCGTACCTAAGTGCCATAGGAGCGTTGATGTATCTGGCTAGCCACACGAGACCAGATATCTGTTTTGCCGTGAACCTCCTTTCTAGATTTAGTTCCTGTCCGACCAAGAGACATTGGAACGGAATCAAACATATACTTCGTTATTTGCAAGGAACGAAGGATTTAGGTTTGTTTTATTCTAACCAAACTGACCAACCCAATGAGGGGTTAATTGGTTTTGCAGATGCAGGTTTCTTGTCTGATCCACACAATGCAAGGTCACAAACAGGATATGTGTTTACAAATGGAGGAACAGCAATTTCGTGGAGATCAATGAAACAAACCATGGCGGCAACTTCATCCAACCATTCAGAAATATTGGCGATCCATGAAGCAAGTAGGGAGTGTGTTTGGTTGCGGTCGATGACGAACCACATCATGGTCGATAGTGGTATGATCGATGGGAAACAAGAGCCGACCATCATCCATGAGGACAATGCTGCCTGTATAGCTCAACTAAAGGAAGGCTACATCAAAGGTGATAGAACAAAACACATCTTGCCGAAATTCTTCTTCACTCATGAGTTGCAAAAGGCGAAGGAAGTTCAAGTGGTACAAGTACGTTCAAGTGAGAATTCAGCTGATCTATTCACCAAGTCTTTGCCAACCTCTACATTCAGAAAGCTGATTCACAAGATAGGAATGAGAAGATTGAAGGACGTGCATGGAGGTACAAAACAGGGGGAGTAATACGGTTGTACTCTTTTTCCTGTCTATGGCTTCCCTTTTTACCATATTGGGTTTTGGGTTTACCATAGAGAGGTTTTAATGAGGCAACACATCAAAACGTATTATGAACTCAAGATGGTTATAACATCCAAGGGGGAGTGTTATAAACCGTTTAGTATGGATGCAATAACCATCATGGAAATGGAGACAAGGAAATGAAGATAAGGACAAGCTACTTCCTGGCCGGATATGGATAGACATGGCGAGACCTAATCCTAAGGGGTTTACACTTATCTATTCCTAGATATATGGGGAATATACTTTATGGTTATTATCCTATTCCTTGTTGTATTTACCTTTGGTCCCTATATATAAAGGGACCTCCTTGTACTCGAGAGATACAACCTTTTACAAGCAATAAAAGTAGACAATTCCCCCATACATTCTTAACAAGAGATACTTTTATGTGACGATGTTATTTTCTAACCAGCTTTCTCCATTTGTAGTAGAGAAATAAGTTCTGCAATGGCGATCACTTTTACTGTAATTTCCCAAGAAGAGATAATGAGTTGTTGAGTGTAGAGAAAATATCATTCGTTTTCATCATTGTGAATCCAATTAAGATTTCTCCTCTGTTTTTTGGGATTGTTATGAAACAAAGATCTGCTTCTGATTTTCATAGATCTCTTCAAATCTTTGAAAAATCATTATAACCTTCAAAACATAAGCTCTGTAGTTTTGGTGTGCATAATTGTTTGCTTGATGACATATTCCTTGATTGTTTAAAGTTAACACATTGTTTTAATTATATATGCTTTATGATGCTATCGTTGTTACTATGAGAAAACTGAGAATAAAGTATTTGATTAAATATGAATTATATACTTTCATTCAATCTAGCCAACACTGGAAATATTAAAGGAGTTAGTTACTTCTTTTGATTTTAATCTTTAAAAAGAACAATTTTGAGAAAACATTTGTACAGAGTTTGGTTCATCTTAATTTCATATTATTAATACTACGCTACATTTAAGTTATTTGGGTTAAATTACGTTTGGTTCACTCTAGCTTATTCTAAGTAAATTATTTGGTATGATAAGGTATGGAAACTCAAGAAAAATTCTACTAAAAAGAGTTACTTTGTTAATTTATGACACTATTGATCTATAAAAATATCTTCAAATAGCATGAGTGAAATTTCCAACAAATATTTTTTTATAATAAATGTTCAACAAGTGCTAAAATAATTTACAAAACATAATTAGTAAAAAAAAACTAAAACTAAATGAAAATTTCATTATAAATTAAAAATCTAATATAAATTGAAACAAACATATATTATAAGACATCATTTGTTGTTACATATATATACTAATTATTAGTTATGAAAGTATTGAATCTATTTATATATTACTTTAAATATAAATTTTATAGTTTTATCACATTACATTTGATTTTTAGTTTATTTAGCTTGGAGGTGGGTGTATTGATTTATTATGTTGAGAAAATTAGTTAGTGTAATAATATTAAAATCTGATACTTTTAGAATTTTTTTAGTTATTCTTACTGTATATTTTCTTCAACTATATCAAATTGAAATAGAAATTATTTTAAAAAATAAAAAATCATTACATTTCCTTAATTATTTTATTTAATAATTTTGTGTTCTCTAACAGAAAAATGTTAGTGGTATTTTCAACTCAAACCAACAAAATTTAATAAAATCTACAATATGATATTAGAATAAAACAGATTAAATTTATTATTTTTAACATAAAGTAAAATTTTGAATGTCTTAAAAAAATATAAAAAATATAAAATAATTTAATGTAAAAGGGTGGGTTTCACTTATGAATAACAGATCCTAGACCAACTCTCATATGCGCCTAGATATCTAATCTACACAGGGCTCATGTTCCGTTAATTAATTGCACTCTCGTGCCTCTCAGTTGTCTTATGATTCTAGGTTCAAGCAATCAGTCACACTCTCGTGTTATTCCATTACTCTAGATCCTACTATTACAAGCTATCCTGGTGTAGAGATCTAACAAGATGATTACTCAGACATGAAAGCAATAACACAAATCATAGTTTGAATAAGTAATATATATAGAAATCAATATGAAACCAAAAGAGTTCCAATCAATCTCTTGAAGGAGAATTGATCTTCTCTCTAAAACTTAAGACATTGAATAAAATAAAGCTTAGCCGTCAACAATGACTTAGAAAACTATATAAATTAGGTCTAAACTCATGAAGGGATATTCTGGTAACTTGCCATGACATCTGGGATTAAGTCAGCCATACCAAGTCGGGCATGTCTTCTGGGATCACCGTCGATCGGTGGTAAGGATGCACCGTCGATCAACACCCATTCATCTCCTCGACAGCTTCCTCTCGCGAGGTAGACATACCACTGTCCACAAAACTTTGGCTGTAGGATCCTGGTTGACCTCAAACCAGTGGCATTAGAAAGCTAACTCAAAGCTATATATTGTGTAAAAATATGAGCTTAATTTCGCCGTAGAAAGGTCTCCATCCATAGCTAATCTGACGCATCTGCGCAGTTCTGCATCTCTAAAAACTCTAGAATCACCAAAGTTCTCCAGAACGTACCTGAACCTGAAGATACTCTAAAACATACTCCAAACACATATAATAAACTCTAAATAGGGATGATATCATAGCCTGAAAGTGGTAAATATCAGGCTCTATCACTTATTTAAATTGAGTTCTAGAATTAAAATTGAATCTATAAAACCCTTAACATCCTTGATTGTAATTTTGAATCTCTTGAATGATAGATCCCTAAATCTAGTTTTTATCTCTTATATTCTCACAACAAATCATTCATTTTTTACTGCTTTATTATTGTTTACCTATCTTAATCTTAATATCTAAAGTCTATTGTGTGCCCACGCACGTTGTGGATTCGATCCTAAAGTACTACATCAAACCTCTTATTTGATAGAGTAGCTTGAAGGTTAATTTGAGCATATCAAGTATTTTATTAAATAGTTGTAACACAATATGAGAAATAACTAGATCTAGGATTTCATGTAATCAAGTTTATAGAGATATAAAAGGGGAAAATCACATAAAAAACCTTGAAAATGGCACACACTGACACTTTAAACCTTGAACTATTTCGACAATCACTTTAAACCTTCAAATTGACATTTGCATCACAAAAAACTTTCAACTTGGCTTACTTGTTCATCAAGTAAAAAGTTGACATGTCCAACAGGTAAGAGTGATGATGTGTCAGTTTTTTTTGAAAAATAATAATTATTTATTTAAAAATAAATTAAAAATAAAAATAAAAATAAAAAAAATTGAAAAAACTAAAAAATTAAAATGAAAATGAAAAAATAAAATTCAAAAATAAAAAACCAGAAAATTAAAAATTAAAAATATTTCAAAAAATAAAAAATAAATAAATTGAAATACAGAAAATGAAAAAAATAGAAAATTAAACAAAAGTTAAAGAAAAATCACAAAATTAAAAATAAAATAATAATAATATTCTCTTTTAATTACAAAATTATTTTAAATAAAACAAACATATCATCATGACAATAACAATTTCAAACATATCACTAATGACGATGGTGGTTTCTCACATAACCATTAACGCCTCACATAACCATTAACGGTGACGTTTTTAACATATCTCTAACGATAGTTTGATTATTGACATATCTCTAACGATAGTTTCTGACATCATCATTAAAAATTTTGACATTATCTATCATTTAAAAAAAACTTGACATATCTTACTCTTTTAAATGATGGTTATCGAAAACATCGTTATTGACATATCTACCATCATTTTTAACGATGATGTCGAAAATTAGCGTTAAAGATATGTCCAAAACGTCATTGTTAATGGTTATATGAGAAACCACCATCATCATCAGTGATATCTTTGAAATTATTATTGTCAACGATGATAAATCTATTTAAAAAAAATCTTGTAATTAAAAAAAAAATTTGGATTTTTTTTTTCAAATTTTAATTTCTCAATTTTCATTTAATTTTCTGTATTTTAGTTTAATCTAATTTATTTTTGAAATTTTATTTTATTTTCTGAATTTTATTTAATTTTTTGAAGGTTTATTTTATTTTTCTGATTTTATATTAATTTTTCTGAACTTTTATTTAATTATTTATTTATTTTATTAATTAAATAATTATTATTTTTCGGAAAAAACCTACACATCATCACTTTTACTTGTTGGACAGGTCAACTTTTTACTTGATGAACAAGTAAGCCAAGTTGAAGGTTTTTTGTGATACAAATGCCAATTTGAAGGTTTAAAGTGATAGTCGAAAAAGTTCTAAGGTTTAAAGTGTTAGTGTGTGTCACTTTCAAGGTTTTTTATGTGATTTTCCCGATATAAAAGCTAAAGGTGTTTGTGATTTTCTAGAATTTGAACTCTAGTGTATAATCCAGCTGTTGCATATGAGTCTAATAATTATCTAAGTCCAATATTCTAGATTTTTCTAATGAACATAGAACGAGTCGTCGATCGATTGTAGGCGTTGAGCATCGATCAATAGCTACCTTAAATCGGGTTTATTGTCCTATTTGATTTTCTCACGAACTTCCTATGCCAAAATGTCGCATGTATTTAGCAACCTAGCTTAAAAGAATCAATTCAGGCGAGGACCTACTGTCGTAGTTGTCTACAATCCTAAAATAAGGGTTCTAGTTAGATACTCTAGAACACAAGCATTAATAGTAATTCAATTGATGGATATCTCTATCACCTTAGCAATTCTATAGTTTTGGCTAATCCTTCATAATCCTAATTAACGCTAAATGCAACAAAGAGAACTACTCAGACATGACCAAGCAAAGCATAAGAATAAATTAAATAGAATTCATGAAATATAAGAAGGAACAAGAAACAATGGAGTTCTAATACAAATCTCTGAAGGAATCTTGGATCTTTTCCCCAAATCAAACTAAAAATTTCTAAGTATGGAATAGTAATGAAGGTGGTTGTTGATAATCAAGGAAGAATTCAAAATCTATTAAATGCAATGAATGAAGAGCATAAAACTACTTTACAGGCGTATGCTGATGTGAAAATGGAAATGGGTGGGTTTTGGTTGATGCTCGAATTACCCATGACTGAATTAAGAGTAGTGTGGCTAAGGCTCTCGGAATACCACTGAACCGACGGATATGACATTTTGTGGCACATTCCAACGTAGGAAGATGTCCTCTTGATGGATTTGAAAATGGGCAACAATGAGTGTACAAGGACATAAGTCTCAAGTCGATCAATTTGCACTTCCCCTAGATGGTTTAGATGTGGTTTTAGGGATTTTTTTTGGCTAAATTACTTCGGAAAAGTAGTTTGGGACAGAATGGCCAAAACCGTTGAATTCAAAACAATAATACCAACGTCATATGGCATGGAGAAGCAAAAACAAGAGATTATGAGTTATCTTCCTTAAATGCAATGAAAATTGAGGGAAATCTATTGGAACATTGGTTTTGCCGGGGTAACCAACAAGGTAGCTGATGCTTTATCTAAAATAGGTGAGAAAAACATGAGAAATTATGTTGGGTATATGCTTTGTATAATTCGGATGTAGGAATCCTAGCACGTGTTAGGAAGGAAGTAAATGATAACGCCAACTTAGCTGCACTCCAAGATCGTATAAGTTGGGGAGAAGCATCAGCTAAGTGGGAAGCGCGGGATGGTTTAATCTTCCAGAAAGTACAAGTGTATTTGGATAAATATTTAGCCTTGATACATAGAATTGTTGCTAGATATCACAATTTTTGGCCACAAAGGAGTACAGAAAACGATGGATCACATTAGGCGGGACTTCTACTAGAAAGGGTTGAAGTGATCAGTTCTAGACTTCATTGGAAGCTGTCATGTGTGCCATAAAAACAATTGGGAGACATTACAACCTGCAGGATTATGCAGCCACTTCTGGTTCTAACAAGGTTTAGTCAGACATTTCAGTCGATTTCATTGAAGCATTGCCTAAGGTGTCCGGCAGATATTGATCGTCGTAAATCAGTTCTCAAAAATATGCTCAGTTCATAGCTTTGAACCATCCTTACACAGCCATCTCAATGGCTCAACCACTCTGGGACATTGTATGCTTCCACGGAGTTCCAGAGAATATTGTGTCCAATAGGGATAAATATTTTTGCAGTTTTTTTGGAGAGAATTCTTCAGATTGTTGGGAACGGATTTGTGTTCTACAACTGCATATCGTCACCAATCCGAAGGAAAAAATTAGTCGTTAATATGATGCTAGAAATGTACGTAAGATGCTTAACAAGAGACGTTCCAATGAAGTGGCTTACATAGCTTCCATGAGTAGAATATTGTTGCAATATTTCGTTTCAGACAGTCTTAAAGACAACATCATTCAAAATTATGTAAGGTAAGAGAATCCCCATGACTTTTGGACTATTCTTTGGGAGGATCGCCTGTCGGTGCAGTCTATATCACCATAGACAAAATGGGATAATTTTATTAAAATGGCACGAGAATGGTTAATTGAAGCTCAACAATGGATGAAGTTCACTTATGATAATTATCATCAGGCGTTAGAGTTCAAGGTAGGAGATTGGCTATGGTTGAAAATACAACCTTTTCGACAATTGACAGTAGCCCGTAAAGTTTTTACAAAGCTTTCTCCAAACGTTTATAGTCTATTTGAGGTGTTTCGTTGTACTATCGGTTTCATATAAAGTTCGATATACTCAGATATATAATATGTTCCATTTCTCTCTCCTAAAATCACATAAGGGACCACTTACTGACAATGAGACTGTACTTCCACCAGTGTTACAACGACGAATTGTTTCTGCAAAACCAGTCAACATACTTTGAGCAAAAATCCGAGGGAAGTTAAGCAGTTGTTGGTTAAATGAACAGAGGATACAACTGATGATTAAACTTGGGAAGATGTGGAAAAACTCCTAGAAGCATATCTAGAATTGAAGCTTGAGGAGAAGTTCCTCTTTGAGGAGGCTTTGGTATCACGTACGACCGACGCCGCAAAGGTGTTTTCTAGTTGGGACAAAACAATATTCCTTTTAAAATAGAATCAGTACAAGAAAACAACCCTATTACGAGGGATATTTCCTAGTTATTTCGTCGTAATGAGAACATTACGAAAAAATAACCAGAAATCATGATTCGTTGTAAAATGCTCGTCGTAACGCAAGATTCGTTGTAATGTTTACAACGAACATATTTCGTCGTAAACAAGAAGGGAAAGGTTCATCATACTTTCCTAGTAAATGGGCCTCGTAAAAGCCTTATAACATTTCCTAGTAAAATACCCCCTAAAAACTTGTATTGTTAACGACGAAGTTACATGTCCTAACTCGTTAAGTCGTCGTAATGTGCTACGAGGAATGAACAAGAAATTTCATGTAAAGTCTTTGTAAATTTTACGAGGACTTTAAAAGTACCTACTTGTAAATTCTTTGTAAAATTTACGAGAGTTTTAAATAGAAATTTTAATAAAATAATATATATTAAAAATATTTAAAACATTCAAAATTAGATTTAGATATAAAAATGAATATATATATATAAAAGTTATAAAATAATAGTTAAATTTATAATACAATATGAAAATATTTAAAACAAAAAAAAACTAAAGCTGGACATTGTCGAAGTAGTTGTTGGAGGTCTCGTTCCCTTTCGTAGCGTCTCGAGGCTCGTCTACATGAGGCGCTTGTCCGCTGAGATTCCGACGTCTCTCCTCCAACACTCTTTGTAGAACAGGGTTTCCAACCGCCATAACGTCGAGAAGATCCTCTAGAGACTGCAAACAAACCTGTTGGTCGTCCACCTGAGCCTTCAACCGAGCATTCTCCTCATCCCGGCTCGACGAGTAAAAAAAAGTCGCCTTTGGAACGTCACTGACGGATCCTATTCCCATTTTCCACCCCTTTCTTCCGTGGAGTGACCTTATAAAACACCTACTTAAAAAATTAGAAATGAAATACTTTACTTCAAATTATAAAATTAAAAATTAAAAATATTAAAATATTTCTAAAATTTACCTCTTCGAAGATCTTGTCCACCTCATGTGTAGAAAATTTGACGGGCTGTCCATCAGTGGACTGCTTGGTTAGCTGCCTCTCGCGCTCTTCAACATGAGCAGCCACGTGGTGAAAGAGCTTCTCTGATCGTGGATCTACAAAAGCCCCACTCGCTTTTTGGTGAGTGATCTTGAATAGATCACTCAAAGATGACATCACTCCGGTCTTCTTACCCTACAAAAGCATATAAAATATAAGTTTATAATTTTTATTTAAGATAATAAAAATTAAAAAAAAATTGTACTTAAAATTAATAAAACTTACAACTCGTAGACGAACTCCGCCGTGGGGGTTTTGCCCGGTTGTGTGAAGCATGGGCAAGTTACCACCCGCATCCTTGGTCCTACGGGAAGTAGAGAAACTGTTGGCCTTACAGACCGAGCCCGGTAACTTCCAATAGGCGATGAGGCCATCCCATACCTCTTTCGTGAGCTCGGTGGGTTTGGCATCATAGCCGTAGTACTCCCACTTGTCCTTCAAATCTGAGACGGTGTTTCAAAGGCGGATCTTTTCTCTAGCAACAAATTCTGCCTTAACCCTCTTGTTGATTGCTAAGGACCATTGGCACCTTTGCTGAAACAAAAAAAATGAATTAGAACAAAAATTAAATGAATTAGGAAAAAAAATTATTAAATAAGAAACTGGAAAACTATTAGCGCAAAACATTTGAACCACGTAGTCCTAATGTGGTCGGGAGTCATTCTTTAGTTGGGATGGGCCTCGATGAAGTAGCCTTTAATTGTGTCAGAAACACTACGTCCGACACAATTATCCACGCCAAACCTGAAAATAATATTAATTTATTAGATGAGTATAACATATATAATGTTAAAAATTAAAATTAATAAAAATTAATAACTTACCAATAAGTACCGTATGGGGTGTCGAGGTACAAAATCTTTAGTCATGCTCGTCCAGGATGAGCAAGAAGATCCTCCACTATATATGTAGCGTACGGTGCAGATGGAGGGACCAGCAAATCGGGATGAACACCGGCTCCTAGGGCAACATGTGGAGCCGGTGGAGGCACCTCATATGGACGAGGAGTTGGAGGCATTTGGTGATGTATCTAGGGTGCATAAGGAGGAGGAGGAGCCCAAGGAACTCCCTGTGACTCTTGGACCACCTCCGGATCTGAAGATGATGGAGCTAGACGAGATGATGTTCCAATACCAGATGCAAATATATCAGAATAAGTGGGTTGTCTCCTAGGTGCCATCTAATTTTTTTAAAAAAAATAGAATCACTTAATGAAAAATATCTAGTCAGATTTTAAAAATATTTATTCAGTTTAAAAATTATATATAATAAGTTTTTTAAAAATGTTGTTATTCAGTTTTAAAACAATATATAATCAGTTTAAAAAAATTTGTTATTCAATTTTTTTAAAGATAAGTAATTAGTGTTTTAAAAATATTTATTCAATTTCTAAAAATAAATCTAAATAGTTTGACAAATTTTCTAGTCAATTTTCTAATCAATTTCTAATAACGTTATGTTTCTTAATCTAACCACCTATTAACTACCTTACCTAGAAAAAAAAAACTGAAAAAAAAACATACCTTGAATTTGGAGAGGAGTTTGGAGATTGGGAGGAATACACGAAGCAAGCCTCATGACTGATCCTCGAGTATATATAGAAATTTGAAGCCTAGTAAATTCGTCGTAACATTACAAGGAAGTTACCACTCGCGTGTTTTCGATTACGACGAACTTACCACGCGCGTGTCTTCCGTTACGACGAATCTACCAGGCCCGTGTTTTGCATTACGACGAATTAAATAAGATTCAGCAGACATGTTGTCTTCTGGCAAATACTCTTAAACAATTTTGCCCATGCATCCATGCAACTCTCAGGTAAATTATGATCTGTTTTAATATTCATCATCTTAGCTGCTAGAGACAATTTAGAGAGACCTTCTCTACAACCAGGGTATATTGGTTGATTTACAGCAGCTAACATCTCATAAAACCTTTTCGCATCTAAGTTTGGCTCTTCAACATTTTCACTTTCAGCAGCTATTGTTGTAGTGGTTTCAGCTAAAAATGCATCAGTAATCATGTCATGAACCCTATCATGATCTACCATATGTTCCTCCTCATGGTAACTATATTCATTATGCAAATGATATGGTTCTTGCCTATTACCAGTATCCTGAAAGTTACTATTACTACTACTATCTTCATTTCCACCATAACCCTCTCCATGTTGAAACCAAATATAGTAATGTGGTTTAAAGCTTTGTTTAATAAATGCTTCCATACAGTTTCACTACGGGCAAATTTTGAATTCTTACACTTTCGACAAGGAGAGAACATCTTACCACTTTTTTGCGTGATGGGCGTACTTCATGTCTGGTACATGAATATCTCTATCCCCCTTAGAAATACATCGGTCACTCTACCGTCAACATCCTTGTGCGTATACATCCAACTCTGTAACTCGTAAATATTTCTACCATTCGACATTTTTTTTAATTTTTTTTCGTTTGTGTGATATGTTATGAAGAGAATGAACATATATATAGAAAATTTTCGAATTTGGTAGGTGAAGATATAAAAACGAATTTACAAGGAAACCATTTACTAGGATGTTACAAGAAGCTCACAATGATTTTACAATGAATCTACTTCTGTAAAGCACACTATAAACACGTTTTCACCAAACATATATTTCTTTATGCACTAGTACTCTTACGACGAAGTAATTTCCTAGTAAAATTTCGTTGTTAAGTCCATGTTTTCTTGTAGTGAATTAAGATTTTTGGTGTTTTATAACGTCTAGGTAATGATGTTATTAAAATATATGAGAAATATTACATAGGTAATTTTATAGCTGTTTTACCTACTCTATGAGAATTCACGACTGATTGCACCATCCTTAGCCGCCATATGAGATCCATACCTAACGTTACTCCTTGCACCGTAATGAATATCTTATAACAATTTTCTCCATAATATGTATAATTTGTATTCTCAAAGGTTTGAAACCCAAATCTTCTAGTTTAAAAACATTAATAACTCTTAGTTAAACCGCTCCACTAATGGAACTTCCACTTCCCTTTTTATTTAAGTTTATGCTTTTTTTTCTAAATTACTTTAGAAAATTAATGTGTATATTAATCTATAAAAAGTTTCAAAGGATCTCTATAACATTATTTAAGAAGTCATTTTCCTACGTGCTCGCTCACGTTAATTTCACGATAGTCAATTACATTGATAACCTTAATAAATTAAAATTTAATATGTAATTAATCAAAAGTTCTATTTTAATTTTTATAAATATTTTTATTTTTATAAAATAAGAAAATAGAAATGAAGCTATTTGGAAACATTTTATGAACAATTCTTACATTAAATTTATTTAAATTGAGTTATATATGTATATTATATTAATAAGAATTAGTTTTACAATTAATTACTTTTCAAAATATTGTTGATATATATATATATATATACTAGGTGATTTATCCTCATATGCGGACATAATAGTTTTATTAATAATTTATTAGCATATGTTTTATTAATTCAAAATGATAAGTTATTATTATATTCTCAAAATATTTAAATCAAAGGTCTAGTTATTTATAAAAAGACACAATATATATACAAATTATCATTTTCTTACAATATTATTTCCAGATAACAACACAATATGTATAAGAATTATCTTATTTTACGAAAATATATTTATATTTTTGATAATTTTATTATATTCATTTATGGGTGTTTTTCAAAAACAAGTCAAACCTAAAACGAACCTTTTTTTAGTTACTATTCATCATTGAATTTTCCATAATACCCCTAAATTTTTAAATTATTTACAAATTTACCATTATTATTTATTTATTTATTAATTTCGAAAAATACAAAAAATCAAATACACCCTAGACATTTCTTCTTAATTACAACTATGCCATCATCATCAATATTTTCAACCACCATGAACCACCATTTTTGATCTCTTAAAGCTCTAGAATTGAATTTTCAACCACTTTTTCTCATTCTAAACAAGCAAATCTTCATTTCCTCTCATTTTCTCTACATTTCCATATAAAAATCTCTCTTAACCTTCATTTTTATAATCTTAAACTTCATAATTTTGAGTTTTTTCACTTATGAATCGTCAAAAATGTTTCCTTTTGGTCATTATTGGAGTTTGGACGGTTGAAAAGGCTGGAAACGAGCTTCACACTGCAAAAAGGTAAATATTTTCATGGTTTAAGTCGTAACTCAAATCTGTGTCGCGATAATAGATTGTTTTATATGTCTACACCTTTCTGTAGACGTACAATGCAGTCTATTTGTCAACGCAAATGTCAGTTTTGCAATTGATTAAACGGATTTTTTTTTGTAACGTAGCCTTCCCCAACAGTCTACATCTTAACCTTTGACAACAAAAACAAAAAACTACGTAGACCTACAAAGACGACTACGCAAAAGAGGTTAGTTTTGCATTTGAATTAACTTTTGACTTTTCATAAGCAGACTTCAACATAAGTCTACAAAGCGTAGACTGCCGGAGAAGTTTACTTAAGGTCAGTTTTGCATTTGACCAAAATTTTGACTGCGTTGAAAATGTTAGTTTTGTGTTTGACTAAAAAATTTTAAAATTAATTATTTTTTTTAATATGTAGACTTCATATGCAGTCTTCTCTTCAAGAAAAAAAAATGTAGACTACCCGTGAAATCTATTTTTTTATTTTGGTCAAATGCAAAACTGACTCGTTGGATTTGAGAGTAGACTTCTTGTGAATTCTGCAAAGATGTAGACGTTCATTCAATCTACCCCCTAAAAAGTCAAACATAGTCAATTGCAAAACTAACCTCATTCAAAAAAATTAAAACATGTAGACTGTATATTTTGTCTACCTCTAAAAGTCAAATACTGGAAAATTCTAGTCGATAGCGAAAACTAATCTTTTTGAAGTTGTAGACTGAAAACGAAGTCTGCTTATATAAAATCACAACTTTTTTTTCAACTATAAAAAGTAACCCGTAAAATGGTCAATTGCAAAAACTAACCCAAAAAGTAGACCTATCTGACCGTCTACGGATGTAAACTGAAAAGAAATTCTACCACTTTGTAGACTGAACATGGAGTCTATTTCAAAATATACATTAAAAGTTAATTTGTGTACTGTGCATTAAATTTTTTCACAATTTTTTCGTTTGAAAGTGTGTAATAGTTAATTCTAAGGGGTTTGAGTGATTTTGGATAGAAAAACTGTTGTAATTATGAAAGTATAATACTTTTGATTTTGCTATATTGCTAGGAAACAATTGTAGACATATTAGTAAGTCTACGTTAATTGTCACAGTGCAAACAACCGGGTCACATCCAAACTGTCCAGGTTAAACGAGTGTTGTCTTACTACTTTAGATGTTGTCTTATGTATTATCTCTTATGTGTTGAATTGATCAATTGTATTATTGCTTTGGATGGTGTCTTATTGCTTTGGATGTTGTCTTATGTCTTATGTCTTTTGTATTTAACTTATCAGTTGTATTGTCGCTTTGGATGTTGTCTTATTTGATGAACTTTTGTTGAAATCATAGGTCTTAATTTTTCTATTACTTTTGAGTTCTAATGTTACTTTATGTCGTGCAGACCAACATGTTAGTCTTCTTGAACAAAAAGTAGACTTCTTTTTAAGTCTCTTATAGAGGAAGACTAATATGTAAATCTCTGGATTTTATTGGAATTGCACTTTTGGTCGAATATGAATTTATATCTCTGAAAGAATACTGATACAAATGATGATATTTTGATAGATAGTCGAGTACCAGACTTCTGTAAAAGTCTTATGTAAAAGAAGTCTAATACTTAAGTCTGCTGCAAGCAAATTACATAAGTTTGTTACAACCATATGTCTGGTACAAAAGTCTGATACAACCGTATGTTACTCACAGTTCTTGAGCTCCTCCCTAGAGTATACAACCTCGATAGGAAATCAAGCTTATCCATTTTGTAACATGCACCAAGATGACACAAACAAAGAATTATACAAGTGCATTCTACACGAGAAGTCTACAATTTAAAATGGAGCTTACACGAGAAGCCTATAAATTCAAACATTAGTGTACTACAAATTCAAAACATCAGTTTACATGAGAAGTCTACAAATTCAAAATATCAGTTTACAAATTCAAAATATCAGTCTACAAATTCAAAATATCAGTCTAGAAATTCAAAATATCAGTCTACAAATTCAAAACATCAGTCTACAAATTCGAAACTTCATACTACACTTCAAAATGAAGTAGACTCATCGGAAGCAGATAAATGAATTAGAGAGGATGCAATGCTCGTTAGAGAAATGGATCTAAGATGGTCGACTCAGATCTGAATCAAAAGAAACTAAAAGGTTAGTAAACAAGGATGAGCTTGTTAGGTTATTAGTTAAACGAGAGATAGAGATGACAGAGAGACGTACGTCGGAAAGATGAAGCACAATCCCTTGCTGGCTAGGACAGAGAGATGAAGTAGAAGCCATGATACTGACCGAAAGCAGAGATTTGGACGAGAAGCACCGTTCCTTAGAAGTCGCTGGCTCAGATCTGAAAAGAGAAAAAAGGTAAAGGTGGTCACTTTTTATCAATAGAGAGGTAAAACAGAGACATTTAACTTACCAGAGCGATGGAGCAGACAGAGACGAAGCGGATGGGAAACTGCGTAGATCGAGTTCGCCGGAAATCTCGCCGGAAATCGCCTAGAGAGAGATACGGCGAAGATTAGTTTTTTTTTTTTAGCTGAAAAGCTTGAGAAATCGTATTTATATACTAGGTTAAATTGTGTGTAGACTGAAAAAAAGGTCTACATATATGTAGACTTTATAATATGTCTATGAACCCCTTAACCACAAATCTCAAACTGTAAATGTTTTATTTGATCATCAAATTATATTGGTTAAATCCGGTTAGGTTAAATTGTGTGTAGACTGAAAAAAAGTCTACATATATGTAGACTTTATAATATGTATACGAACCCCTTAACCAAAAATCTCAAACCGTAAATATTTTATTTGATCATCAAATTATATTGGTTAAATCCGGTTAGGTTAAACTGTGTGTAGACTAAAAAAAGGTCTACATATATGTAGACTTTATAATATGTCTACGAACTCCTTAACCACAAATCTCAAACCCTAAATGTTCCTTAAAAATGTTTAATTATATAAAATTTTAATTTTTTACTTCATATTATCCATTATATTAATGATTAGTTAAAATATTACAACAATTATTTTACACATTTTTAAAATTAAATTATTAGATAAAATTATGGTATAGACTACATAACAAGTCTACCGAATGAATAGACTTCGTACGAGGTCTACATATATGTAGTCTTCTTTTTGTTACGTGTAGACTAACAAATGATAGAAACGTAAAATACACTTCTGTTTTTTGTTTGGTCACTTTTATCACCCTTGTAGGTTCGTTTTGCATTTAATTGAAATTGTGGTACACTTATAGGTTTAAATTGAAATTTTAGGTTGTTTTTAGCAAATCCCCATTCATTTATAATCAATTATCTAAGATAAAATATAAATCTAATATTATTAATAAGAAATTATTTTTCATTGTATCATAAATAATATGTATAAATTTCATTAAAGGTATCTTTGATTTTAATTGCTCTAACTTTCAACGTGAGAACTCAATGAGAAAAACTATTATGCAATTAATAGAATAGATATTTACTATTATATTATTTATTTTCAAATAATAGTATAGATATTTGAAAATCATTTTGAAAAATCAATCATATTATTTATTTTTGATATTATTTATTTCGTGATTATGAGATTTTTATTTACAAAATATTTACGGGTTGAAAAGAATTACGATTTTTTTAAAATAAAAGTTACTAATTGTTTAATTTTAAATTAGGAGAACCAATGTTTTTAGTTTTTTTTCTTCTTATAATATTAGTTTTAAACAATATTTACAAATTATATAAAGTATATAAAATACTTACATATATAATATGAATAATCAACTAAATGAAGACAAAATCATTCAAATTTTAGCATGATTAAAACCAAGAAAAACAGTTACTTTAACTTAGTTAGTTTGTTGCAATTAAATATGTTTCAAAATAAATACTCGAATTGGTCGGAATTCTTAAACCTAAAGTATATGTCAAACTAAGTTAAAAATTTAATTAAAATTATATTTACTTTTTAAAGACATAAATTATAAACCTTCTTAAGTTTTATAAACCAGTGAAATCAAAACATTAATCAGCTATTTAATTTAATTATCTATTAATATTTAGATATGTGTATGACTTTTTCGAATATCTCTAATTATATTGGTTAGTATACTAACTCTAACTAAATTAACACTTAGTCTTTATTTTTCTACTTCCTCTTAAAACAACACACACACACACACACACACACACACACATATATATATATATATATAATAACAAACATTCTAATAAAATATATTTACAAATTTATATGAATAATTGAACTAAATATAATTAAAAATAATCTGATTTTTATACGGTAAAATCTCTCAAATAGTCTCTTTTAAGTTTTTGTCCCAAAAATAGTCTCCCAAAAATAATTTAATTGTATCCATTTTCGGTTTGTTGTGTATTGTGTCACTCATCCATATATTTTATAATTATTTACATGAATTTCTATTGTTGCACTGATATTATGCTAGTTTTAATATTAATCATTTATTTGTTTTTAATTTACATAATTAATTGGACACAACAATCTTATATAGATTAAATTATGAAAATTAAAATTTCACATTTTTTACAATATTAGTAGGCAGTGTATTTGTTTTTGATGTTGTTGTGGTGCATGACATTGTTACGATGTCATGCAATTGTTACTTTTGTATCCATATATATTTTAAATAGCATGATATTTTATTTACTATAACCTCAAGAAGCGACTCTTAATACGGTTTCAGCATTTATCCGCTTTAGTTTTATTTTCCTTGCAAGCGTGTTCAAGTATAATTTTACTGATCTTGAATTCTTTTTTTTTTCATAACATCATTTTGATCTATAAGTACATATCATTGTGTTATAAACCTTTCGTTGTTATGTGGAAATGTTGTAGTCATATATTCATGTTGTTTTTTTGAAAACTTAATTATATTCATTAAACGTAATAAGCTTCCAAACTTCCGCTTGAGAGATATATTGTCATTGGATTGTTATATATATGCAAAAATTCTAATTGATAGACTGTTAATGGTATGTATGTTGATAGACATGGCAGTCTTGTGCAACATTTGTTAAAATTAGTGTTAGATTCGATAATGCTACAAACAATTATTCAAGAAAATATTGTTATGCATGAAATGATGTCTACTTAAATTTTTTTAAGATGCTATTCAAAATGGAAGAAACGGTGTTGTGATATCATTTTTCTTTTTTTATACGTGTTTGTCAATACTTTAATGATGGTAACGGATATGCTCTTTTTTTATTTTTTTATTTGATTTTGTTATTTTTTAAAAAAAAAGTGTGTTGATTATGTATTAGATGTTTCGATGGTCAAAAAAAAATCAAACAATAGTGCAAATGGGAATTTTCGTTTTTTACTTTTTGAATTTTCTCTGTTAATTTTGAAATTTAAGTTTTTTAGATTCACTAAATTATTATATATTTGTAAAAACTATAGTGTTAATATTTTGATGGGCTAAAAATGAAATATTGATTAAAATAGATTTATGGATTATATATGTTTGCTAATTGATTTAGTTTAAATGTTAAAAATGAAAAATTTAGGATACTTAATTAAATTTAGAAAAATAAAATTATGTTTAAAATTTTATGGATGGAAAATGAAATATTGATGAAAATAAATTTATGGGTTTGTTTACATTTTGTAATTGATTTGGTTTAAATACTAAATAAATGAAAGATGTAAGATAATTAGTTAAAATTTTAAATACTATGCTTATCAGCTTATGTATCTAATTTTTAGATAACTTTTTGATAATGTGGTTTAAGTAGAGGAGGTCTAGTTCTCCTTTATATATATAGATATAGATAGATATTCTTATTTTTCTAGGTTTTGTTGTAACTTCATTATATGGAGAAATTGCAGTAATACATCGTTTTGTTATAAACCGTTTAGTATGGATGCAATAACCATCATGGAAATGGAGACAAGGAAATGAAGATAAGGACAAGCTACTTCCTGGCCGGATATGGATAGACATGGCGAGTCCTAATCCTAAGGGGTTTACACTTATCTATTCCTAGATATATGGGGAATATAATTTATGGTTATTATCCTATTCCTTGTTGTATTTACCTTTGGTCCCTATATATAAAGGGACCTCCTTGTACTCGAGATATACAACCTTTACAAGCAATAAAAGTAGACAATTCCCCCATACATTCTTAACACGTTATCAGCACGAATTGCTCTACAATTCCTAAGCTAATAACCGATCTGCATAAACAAAAGTTCTAAGAACCCTAATCCGAGATTCAAAGTTTTATGCAACAAAACTTAAGCTTCTACAACCAGAAAACTCACGGATCCTTCTCTCTCCATAAAACCAGACGATACAAACTCAAAAGGGTAAGCCGGCACAATCAACTCAATCGCTACACCCGGGGTAAGATCATACGACCATACGCGATCACAAAGCACCATCCGATCAATCGCTACACCCGGGGTAAGCTCATACGATCAACACCCGATCTAAGATCTAAACACAACCCGAGACTCAACCACACCCGCGACAAGTTCTCTTGGATTCACAACCTGATCCGGCACATCACAAAACTCGACTGGAGGTTTAAGGTATCCCTAGAACCCTAATTTTTCATACTTGACCTAGATATTGCTAGGATGCTGGACTAGGTTAGCGAACCTCACCATGATCATCTAAGACTCATAACCATTGATTGTTTGCGTGTTTGGTTGATTGCTTAGATTCAAAATCATATAGAATCCAGGTATTAGGATTGATAACCTAATGCGATTCGTGTTTAACCTAAAACCGGCTTGATAAGTATAATAGCATGAACCGATTTGTTTGTATGTTTGATTGATAATGAATTGACTTGCATCATTAAGTTTTAAAACATGCACATAACCGATTTGCTAAGTATATTAAAAATTGATTCATGAACTGATTTGCATCATTAGTTATTAGGCATGCACACATACAATAACCGGTTGATAGTATTACATGATTATAAGAACTCATTGCATTAAAAATCTGATTATAAACTTTATGAATGTCAGATGTCTAATATCAACAATCTGGATTTCACTGCCCTAAGCGTCTCTGGAGACAACTATCTCCAATGGGCACTAGATGCCAGGATTATATTAAAATCAAAGGGCCTCGGTGATTGCATCCTAGAAAACAATGTTGCAACCGAGAAGGATAGGTACAGGGCTATCCTTATTATACGTCATCATCTCGCAGAAAGCCTAAAGGATCAATACCTTACAATTGAAAATCCTTTTGACCTTTGGAAAGAACTAAAATCAAGGTACGACCATCAGAGGTTGGTAATCCTACCAAAGGCAAGATTTGACTGGACGAATCTTAGAATCCAGGACTTTAAGTCCGTAGACGAATACAACTCAGCCCTATTTAAAATTACCTCGAAGCTAAAGCTGTGTGGTGAAACAATAACAGAAAATGAGATGTTAGAAAAGACATTCTCAACCTTCCACTCCAGCAACGTGTTGTTACAACAACAGTACCGAGAAAGAGGGTTTAACACATACGCTGAACTTATATCATGTCTGCTGCTCGCTGAGCAAAACAATGAGTTGTTGATGAGAAATAGTGAACTAAGACCTCCAGGTGCATCTCCATTGCCGGATGCCAAAGTGGCCACGAGTGAAAAACGTGAATCCCACCACGTCCAAAACACCGGCCATAACAGCCATAACGGCCGTGGTCGGGGACGTTGGCGTGGGAACGGCCGACCATACGGCCGTGGAAATCACCACGGGAGAACTCCATACGGTCGCGATAGTACCGGCCAAAGGAACCCGAATGGAAGAAGGTTTGGTCAAGATGACCGAAACAAAAATCAGCACACACGCGGTCGAGGCAGAGGTCGCGGTTTTAAACCGAATGGCCCGACCACGAACAACAAGTCCGTTTGTTACCGATGCGGCATGGACGACCATTGGGCTAAGACGTGCAGAACTGCCAAGCACTTATGCGACCTGTATCAAGAGAAAGAGAAAGCAAATAACCCTGAAGCCCATATGGTTTATGAAGATGATGAAGGGGATTTGGATCACGAGAAAAAGGATCTCCCAGATTATGAGACGTCAGATTGCTTGAAAGACCAAAGCTGACCAAGACATTTTCTTTATTCGTTACTTTGATTTGGTGTTTTTCTTTAAATTTTATTTCTATGCTTGTTTTGATTGGATTTACAAAAGTGAAATTCTATGCTTGTTTTTGATTGAATTTGTATAAGTGAAGTTTTTTTTATATATTCATATGATCTAAGTCATGTCACAACCCTTGTTCTAGAGATGAAAGGTGACATGGACACAATTGTGGTCGACAGTGGATCAAGCCACACAATCTTGAAAGATAAACAATACTTTGTCGACCTAACAATCAAAAGCGCCAACATAAGCACAATTGCGGGTATAGCCAAAATGGTCGAGGGTTATGGCCCGGCCAATATAAGATTGCCAAATGGTACTCCTCTCGAGATTTCTGATGCCCTATATTCACCCAACTCCAAAAGGAGTCTATTGAGTTTTAAAGATATAAGGATGAATGGTTTCCATATTGAGACAAAGGGCGAAGGACAGAAAGAATTCCTTCTGATTGTGAAAATTGACCATGGCAATAAAGAAATCGTGGAAACTATACCTGCATACTCTACTGGTCTATATTATGCAAAGATCAGCGTGATAGAGGCAAATGCCACGGTAAAGGAAATGATTACCGATTATACTAAATGGCACGACCGGTTTGGCCACCCAGGTCAGAACATGATGCGAAAGCTTATCAATAATACAAATGGGCACAATCTAAAAGGAGTTATCCCAAAACATCTCACGTGTGTAGCATGTACACAAGGGAAACTTATAGTTCGGCCATCACCAGTGAAAGTGACCAAAGAAACAATACATTTTCTGGAAAGGATACAAGGGGACATATGTGGACCCATACACCCACCATGTGGGACATTTCGATATTTTATGGTCCTGATTGACGCATCTACTAGATGGTCACACGTGTGCTTACTGTCCTCTCGAAATTTGGCGTTTGCAAGATTACTTGCACAGATAATAAGAATACGAGCACATTTTCCAGATTTTCCATTAAAGACAATACGTCTTGATAACGCTGGTGAATTTACGTCCCAAGCTTTTAATGCTTATTGTATGTCCATGGGGGTAAGTGTTGAACATTCGGTGGCACATGTACATACACAAAATGGTTTGGCCGAATCTTTTATAAAAAGGATTCAGTTGATTGCTAGACCATTGCTTATGAGATCAAAACTCCCGGTCTCAGCTTGGGGACATGCGGTTTTACATGCAGCAGAATTGATTCGCATCAGGCCATCTAGTGAGCATCAATATTCCCCATCACAATTGTTAACGGGTCATGAGCCAAACATTTCCCATCTCAAAACATTTGGATGTGCCGTTTATGTTCCCATTGCACCACCACATAGAACAAAGATGGGACCTCAGAGACGGATGGGGATATATGTTGGATATGATTCTCCCACGATTATAAAGTATCTAGAGCCGACCACGGGTGATTTGTTTAAGGCTAGATACGCGGATTGTCATTTCGATGAATCCGACTATCCAACATTAGGAGGAAATGAGAACCGGCTGATGAAAGAAATATCATGGAATCAGACATCCCTTGATTGGCAAGATCCTCGGACTCAAGAATGTGATTTAGAAGTCCAAAAGATTATACATATGCAAACGTTAGCTAACCAATTGCCAGATTCCTTTGCTGACCCGAATAGAGTGACAAGGTCACACATTCCAGCCGTAAATGCACCTATAAAGCTTGATGTCCATGGTGGACACGAGAAATGTGCTACAGAGTCTATGGCACGATTGAAACGTGGTAGACCAAAAGGTTCCAAAGATAAGAAACCTCGGAAAGTAAAGAAAGGTGCAGGAAATGAAACCGAGGAAATGAAAATGAATATGGAAATGGAAACCACAGACATGGACGAGCCAAAGGTTCCTGGAAATGATGTTTGGGACGCCAAACTTCCAGGAAATGATGGACCAACTCGTGGAAATGATGAGATCTCAATGAACTATATCATGTCTGGAAAGAAATGGAACAGAAATGAAGTCGACATTGATGAGATATTTGCATGCTGTGTAGCACTTGAGATTATGAATGAATATGGATCCATGAATGGAAATGAGGATCGAGAACCCACGTCGATATTTGAGTGCACCCAACGATCAGATTGGATAAAGTGGAAAGAAGCTATAAACGTGGAATTAACCTCTTGTAGGAAGAGGAAGGTTTTTGGTCCAATAATAAGGACGCCTCTAGATATAAAGCCAGTTGGATACAAATGGGTCTTTGTGAGGAAGAGAAATGAAAAGGGTGAAATCGTGAGATATAAAGCACGGCTTGTGGCACAAGGATTTACCCAAAGACCTGGAATCGATTATGAAGAAACGTATTCCCCTGTGGTGGATGCAACGACTTTCAGATTCTTGATAAGTTTGGCTGTGAAAGAGAAATTAAACTTGCGGTTAATGGATGTCGTAACTGCTTACTTATACGGTCCACTGGATAATGAGATATATATGAGACTCCCAGAGGGTATGGAATTACCAGAAATGAAAGGTTCTCGAGAACAATACTGCATAAGATTGAATAAAGCGCTTTACGGTTTGAAACAATCAGGTCGAATGTGGTACAATAGGTTAAGTGAGTACTTGATCAAAGAAGGCTATAAAAATGACCCAATCAGCCCGTGTATCTACATAAAGAAATTCGACCGGGGCTTCGTGATAATAGCAGTGTATGTGGATGATTTGAACATCCTTGGAACCCCTGAGGAGATAAACCAAACAGTCGAATGTCTGAAGAGAGAATTCGAAATGAAAGACCTAGGCAAAACGAAATTCTGTTTGGGTTTACAACTTGAATATGTGAACGATGGAATCCTTGTGCATCAGAAGGCATATACGGAAAAGGTACTGAAACGATTTAATATGGACCAATCTCACCCATTGTCGAGCCCCATGGTTGTGAGGTCACTTGGTTTGGACACTGATCCATATGGTCCAAAGAAGGACAATGAAGAGGTCCTTGGCCAAGAAGTGCCGTACCTAAGTGCCATAGGAGCGTTGATGTATCTGGCTAGCCACACGAGACCAGATATCTGTTTTGCCGTGAACCTCCTTTCTAGATTTAGTTCCTGTCCGACCAAGAGACATTGGAACGGAATCAAACATATACTTCGTTATTTGCAAGGAACGAAGGATTTAGGTTTGTTTTATTCTAACCAAACTGACCAACCCAATGAGGGGTTAATTGGTTTTGCAGATGCAGGTTTCTTGTCTGATCCACACAATGCAAGGTCACAAACAGGATATGTGTTTACAAATGGAGGAACAGCGATTTCGTGGAGATCAATGAAACAAACCATGGCGGCAACTTCATCCAACCATTCAGAAATATTGGCGATCCATGAAGCAAGTAGGGAGTGTGTTTGGTTGCGGTCGATGACGAACCACATCATGGTCGATAGTGGTATGATCGATGGGAAACAAGAGCCGACCATCATCCATGAAGACAATGCTGCGTGTATAGCTCAACTAAAGGAAGGCTACATCAAAGGTGATAGAACAAAACACATCTTGCCGAAATTCTTCTTCACTCATGAGTTGCAAAAGGCGAATGAAGTTCAAGTGGTACAAGTACGTTCAAGTGAGAATTCAGCTGATCTATTCACCAAGTCTTTGCCAACCTCTACATTCAGAAAGCTGATTCACAAGATAGGAATGAGAAGATTGAAGGACGTGCATGGAGGTACAAAACAGGGGGAGTAATACGGTTGTACTCTTTTTCCTGTCTATGGCTTCCCTTTTTACCATATTGGGTTTTGGGTTTACCATAGAGAGGTTTTAATGAGGCAACACATCAAAACGTATTATGAACTCGAGATGGTTATAACATCCAAGGGGGAGTGTTATAAACCGTTTAGTATGGATGCAATAACCATCATGGAAATGGAGACAAGGAAATGAAGATAAGGACAAGCTACTTCCTGGCCGGATATGGATAGACATGGCGAGTCCTAATCCTAAGGGGTTTACACTTATCTATTCCTAGATATATGGGGAATATAATTTATGGTTATTATCCTATTCCTTGTTGTATTTACCTTTGGTCCCTATATATAAAGGGACCTCCTTGTACTCGAGATATACAACCTTTACAAGCAATAAAAGTAGACAATTCCCCCATACATTCTTAACACGTTTCAGTAAATGCACTGAATCTTAAAACCGTAATCATCAGGATTCAGGATAAAGCAAAAACACACACAAAAAGCCAGCTAAGCAAAGTGACTCTAGGTACACTCGGTAAATCAGTTTACCAGCCTGAGTCCGGTTAACTGCATAGATCTCCGCAACACAGATATTTCCCAGCAAAACAAAAAAAAAATCAACGGCGGCGATCAACATCCACCGGACAAAACGGTCTTCCAGCTCGAGCTCTGTGACTAGGGATGGTGAAATGCCTTAGCCTCCCATTTTGCTCCCTCATGTAACCTTTACACAAGAAAGTCGCCGAGAACTCATCTTCCACCGGGCGGTTAACGTCGTGAACAAAAACGTCAGTTTCTCCATTTTCACGGTTGCGAGCCAAAAGCCCCGCCGTGTAAATAGCGCTCATCCTCCCTGGAGCTTCCTCGTGGTAACCAGTTGGAGCATCCACCATGATCAGATCCCATTTCGTCTCGTAAAAATCTGCCGGAAAGTCTTTCAACGCTAGATCACATTTCGAGTTTCTTGGATCGGTGACGGATTTGCACTCCTCTGATCTTCCTAGCTCCATCAGTTTGTCTGAATTTTTCACTTTAGTGTCGTAAACAACGTGGTAAGCTTCCAAGTTTGGAAACTTTTTAGTAACAATCTCAATCCAAGCCTTGTCTTCCTCAATAAACACTGAAACAAGAAACTCGTTAGCTCGGTTGCTGTCATGTAAGAACAGAGGAAATAAGAACACTTACAGGTACGTCCACCGTGGTTGAGAGATGCCCACATCAAGCTATCGTGACCTAAACCAAAGACGAGGAAGTTACATGGAGACTTCTTGTCCAAGACTCTCTTTGAGACAGAGACTTCGTCGAATGTCTGTTGTGGAGTGACGTTACTGGTGACGTAGTGAACTAATGCGTCGGATAAAGAGATTGGCATCTTTGTGCATTGTTGTGTTGATGGGCATCCTTCTGGTTTATGCTGGTTTTCTTCTTCTTCTTCTTCTTGAGAGAGATTGGTTTTGGAGAGGAGCTTTGAGGAGGAAGAAGAGATGTTTGATCTTGCAAAGAAGATAATGAGAAAGATCAAGATTGAGCAACATGTGAATATGACCTTCAGATTAACAGAAGACTGAGATTTGGTCCTCATTTTCGATCTCGGTTTTGGATTGACGAGTACAACAATGGAAGGTTTTGATAATGATGAGAAGTTATATAACTATAGAGAAGAGTTATTGAAGTGAATGATTGAGGAAGTTGAGAAGGACATGAAAGCTACTAAGGTTGCTGCTCTTCCAATACAATAGAAGTTGGTGGTGAATTCATATACGAACTAATTTTTTCCTTCATGTTTAAATGTTTATAGTAAAAACTCTATAAGTTAGTTATATTAGGACTATTATATTTTATTAACTTATAGAGTAATTAATTTATAAAAAGTTTACATTTATATTTTTTTTATTTTAAAATATATTTTCTGAAATAATAAAAAATGATTTTGTCAAGATTCATATTATTTTTTATTATATATTTTTAGTGTATATAAATAGGTTTCACAAAAACTAAATGTGACTTTAGATATAATCTTACTAAATCTTATCAAAATATAATTAATTGTTAAGAGAATGTAAAGGTAATTCATTGCGAATATAAAACAAATAATATGATAATGTTTATATATATAATTTATAATTTTAATGAAACCATATATATACATAATTTTTTCTATAAAATTATTATATTATTAGTTTATAGACTTGTGTTACATTATAAAGCAACAAATTTGAAATTGAAAAAAATTATTAATTTATAGTGTTTAATAATTTATCAATTATAAATTTATAGATTTTTTTTGACTGATAATGTGTTTAAAATTCTTTATAGAATTTCTATTATATATATATATATATTAATTAGAAAAATACTTAGGTTCACTCTCTAAGGTGAACTTTTAAATTCACCACATTTCTTATAACCAATTAAACTGCCATATAGATTATTAAATAAAAAATATTAATCTTTATTTTAAAAATATAAAATAACAAAAAAAAGGATAACGTCAATTTTAACATTGTCGCTAACTATACTCTAACCCTAAATTAAATTTCTAAACCCTAAACCCCAAATATAAACTCAAACCCTATACTCTAAACCCCAGACCATAGATCCTAAACCTAAAACCAAACTTTAGATTCTAAGCCTTAAACTCTAAACCTTAGACCCTAAACTTAAACCCTAGGATTTAGGATTTGGGGTTTGGGTTTAGGAGTTAAGTTTTAGGGTTTAGAGTTTTGGGTATAGGATTTGGGTTTAGGATTTATAGGGTTTAAGGTTTGGGTTTAGGATTTATAGGGTTTAATGTTTGGGTTTGGGTTTATGAGTTAGAGTTTAGGGTTTAGAATTTTGGGTATAGGATTTGGATTTAGTGTTTAGGGTTTAGGGTTGGGTTTAAAGTTTAGATTTAGGGTTTAAGATTTAGATTTAAGGGTTTCCTAGTGATGTTAACGTTAAAGTTGAGATTCATTATTTTCTGTAACTATTTTGTTTTTTATTAAATTTTTTTAAATAATTTTTATTTAATAATTTATGTGGCAATTTAATTGGTTATAAAAGATGTAGTGAATTTAAAAGTTCACACCATAGGGGGTGAACCTAAGTATTGTTCTATTAATTATAGTTGGAAGAGGTGAGACGTAATGGGCAGATTTCTAGTTTTAAAAATGATGCTTAGAGGAGAAGAATCTGATGGGCAGTTGTAATATTGACTCAAAAACAACACAGGTGTCGAAAAGGAACGAACCTGGTGGTTGCAACTTTCTTTTTCCTTGTGTTTTAAATAACCCATGTTGGTTTTAACAACTTTGGTTCTTTGTTTCTTGAACACTAATATTTGTCTAACAACTTACCGTCACCGTTTGTTTGTTATAATAATCTAAAGAACCTTCGTTTCCATGGTTTCACCTTTTAAGGGCGTCCAATACAACTAGGTTTATCTAAACCAAAAGATTTAGTTCAGATTTTTAATGTCTTAATAAAAATCGAAACCAATCTTTAAATTAAGGACAAAATCCTCTTGTGGGGTTTTTCTCTTCAATGATAAATGTTGAAGAGTTGGCGACAAAACAATTATTTAATTGATTTGGTTTCTTTATATAAAAACACCTCAACAAGAAATTAGGTTTTAGTAAACCGAAAATTTTGGTTTTGGTTGACCATGGTTAAATTATGAACTAATGGATAAATAAAATAAAATTTATAATTATATAAATAATAAAAAATGTAAAAATAATGTTAATTTTAAAATATGATAAAAGTTTTTAATAAATTTTTTAAAACTTTACTATTTTACTTGACAAGGATAATGTTATAATAAATTTGTGCATGCTTTTTGTTGATACTACGAAAAGGAGAAGTGGACAATAACAAGAAAAAATAATGCTAAAAATAGTGTTTTATCTACTCTATTAATTTAGAGTCTTACTTTTATCTACTGTACAAGAGTCTCTATTGGACCAATTCAAAATTGTTAATGTCTTATTTGATATTTTATCTTAATCAATCAAAAATCTTATCTATTAAATAAAACATGATATTCTGAAATATATTTTTTCAAATCTATTTTTTTGAAATTCAAAATAGTGAAAAATAAACAAAATATTATTATTTTAGTTATTAAACCTTGTAAATATGGCTTACATTTTATTTTCCTACAAGTATTTAAAAGTATTTTAAGAAGAATTAAAAATAGTGAAAATATGTTGGATTATTCTGCATAACAGATTGTTTGATAAGTATGACAGTAAAAATAAAGTATGTTATTGAAATCAAATTATTAATATAACAGATATTTGTTATGGAGTCGGAACCCACATTATAAACATAAAAACCATACCATTTGCATTAATATTTTATCAATTTTAAAAACTAAAAAAAGCATATTCCGCGTTTTAACGCGGGTAGTATCCTAGTTGATCTTTAAAGCCTAGACTACAACAATCGAATTATGAACCCAAGTTCTAACCCCCTAAATCTATAATTTATGTTTTGAGTAGTCGATCGTTCTAGGGGTTGGTCCTTATATAAGTTGTTTGTAGTCGAAAGTTAGGTTAAATCTGTCCATATCCTGAAATATGGGAATTCTTTCTTTTTACCCGGAGGCAGAAATTAACCCGTTTTGGAGCCAATATTTATCCATGCATGAATCGAAAGCCGACATCCTGTTAGGAGGCATGAGTAATAATTTCATGAATTATTTATCTCCAACAGTTTTCCATTTATCTTTCGATTAATCATAGGTGAAGTCGGGAGATAACTCATGCATTTTGGTTCACATGAATCATCCATTCTCACCATGTTTATCATGGGTAGGATGTTGCTTCTTAAGTTCCCTTTTCTGAATCTTTCTGGCTTGGACCATATATGACACCAACACTAGATATCTAGTCGCCAGTTGCAAAAGGTACCTGAAATTCCTTATGTGATTTAGGCTCGGGGCAATATGAGATCATGCGAACTTGTGGGATTCATGATTCCAGACTCGTAATTCAATGATTAACAAAATCCGTCTTTTGGTGCAAGGCCTTAGTGGCCCATATCCTTTTAGGCACATAGCCTTGTAGTAGTCTGATTCGAATTGTTCATAGCCGGATCAGGTAAAGGGATTGTCGATATACTATAATGGGTACTTTATATTCCCTATTTTAGTCGACGAATCCTGGCTTGATCCAAGAGTTAAGTAGTAGAATCTACAATGGACATAGATAATTTGTACAAGTGACGTAGACTGTAAGGTTCTGGAGCCTGTAGTATGGTTATTACCTTGCTCGGAATTAGAGATCTCTAGTCTGGGTCAAGGGTTGGGACTTGACAAGAGGAGTTTCTTTGCTGGAGGATCCCATGTGAATTCTCGAGTACAATGAAGATTTTTATCCTTCTTTTCAAGAGAATACTGTTTAAGCTAGTCTGAAATCAAATCCTTGATTTGCTAAGAAGGGGAGGTTCAAATCATTATGAATTAAGTACTCGATTTCTGAATCCTTGGAGATCTCCTTTAGCATAGGCGAATTCTTCGAGAAGGGGATAACAACTCCATTTTCTCATATTTTATAGGTTTTTCTTTTGTTTGCTACAGCTCTCATCGTCTTCTTTTATCTCCTCAATCCTCCTTCCCTCTTCTTTTAACTGGTAAACTTCATGTTGTTCTTTTTTAGGATCGATTTAGGATGTATCATTCTGGTTAGGTATGTAAATTAGACTTTTTATTTGATCGTAGGTCTCCGATCCTCTGAGCATGAAAAAATTGAAATGTCGTAACGAACACCGATCCCTTCCTCTTTAGTAGACGGTAGGGAAAAACTAAAGAGAAAGCTCAGATCCGCCACCTTTGGATCTGACAGTTCATCATAAATTTTGGTCAACCACCAATTGCCTATTCTACTGAGATTAAGTAAGATGATATCAGTGGTTGGAGTAAAATATATTGTCTTCATGATTTACTAAGCTTTTGTCCTTCAAATCTATCAGAAGGCGCGTCTGACTTTGGAGTGAAGGAGATGAATCTATACGAGGTGTTATTTGAGTCTTGGTTTAGGGACAAGATCTATGCCCCTGATAGGTAATATCTGTGATTTCTTTGAGATCCCTTCCACTCAGCTTAATCCTCCCACGAGGAGGACCCTTATATCAATCCAGAACCTTGCCAAAGTTGAGAACATTCAATTTGGGATAAAAGAGGGTTGAACAAGACCAAGAAGCATATTAAAGAAAACAAACGAAGACTGGCGGCTATAAACTAGGGTTTCCTTTACTTATTTTTAAACTTGCCGACTTGTACTTTCAGGCATACTCTCGCCGAGTATTGATACATGCTCAAATTACTATAGACCTACTGATTACTCTCTCAAATAAGAGGTTCAACTGTATTACTTAGGGATCGAATCTACAAAGAGCGAAGACACAACTTCGTTATGCTAGGCAATTAAATAAACTTTAAGAACTAGTAAATCAAGAATGAGTTGATTGTAAGCAATTAAAGAAAATAGCTAGATCTGGAGTTTTCAGGTAGTGAATTATAATGAATAAAAGCCAAGGGATTTTCAATCATAGAACACGATTTTAACAAGTAAAAATATGATATATATTTGTCTATGGCTAAGATCAGAGTCTACAACTTCCGTATGCAAATTCGGAATGATCGTCAATTGATAGTATGCAAACGACATCGATCATTGGCTTTCTTAGTCAAACATTAAACAATCAGATTCGATAAGTTCACTTATAATTACTAGACTAATCTCTTGATTATTCCTAGCAACTTAATCTCAACATGATTAATTCAGGTAACGATCCTACTCTCGCAGATATCAAAATCCTAAAATCAGGGTTCTAGTTAGTTACTCAAGAACACAAGCAATACGCACAATACTGATGATATATCTAATAATCAACCTAGCAGTTTATTGTTTGGCTAATCTGTCAAAATCATTAATAAACCCTAAATCTAACAAGAGATCTACTCAAACATAGCTAAGGAGAACATAATTATAAACATAAAATAATGCATAAGATTAGGGATAGAAAACCGGGGTTCCAATACAAAGCTTGAAAGAAGTCTTGATCTTCTCCCTAAAAACTACTATGTTTGCTATGAAAATCTCTAAACTTGTAAAAGAGGTCAGTTTGCATAAAACACAAGCAAAGCTAATATAAACTAGGCAATCTTATAATTTTTGTGACTTAGGCTACAAGTCGGGTATTCTGTGAATTGGGCTTCTGCATGTTGACCGTCAATCGATGGCAAGAGTACATCATCGATTGACGCAACTCTCTATCTCGGCTCGTACATTTATGATTTTGATCAGCTGTGGGGTTCTTCAAATAAAACAAGGATAAACATGTGGAAGAGGTTTGAGAACACAGAGATTTACAAAATCTCTAGCTCATCATTTTCACATTTACTATGTCGCAGCCACATCAAACAAGTGGCAATCCTAGAGAAACTTTATATACCTTATTCTGGTATAGCAACCAAATTCATTCTACCAAGAACTTAGCAAATACTATTCTGACTCACCTTTCTACTAACCTCATCTCTTGCATAAAATAAAAGTGCATGCTTTACATTGGTAGTATCATCAAAGGACACATGGACTCCTATCCTTGCAAGTATCTGAACATACATGTAGTCGTCTTTGATCTCTTCTTCCATCTTTCTCTCTTCTCTGAATCTCTTTACATTCATTTTGATTTATTTTTAGTCCAATGAATAAATGATGCTGATACAGTAAATGTTGTTCATTTTTCTTTTTCTTTTTTTTTCTCTCTCTCTCTCTCTTTTGTTATTTATTTATTTTCGACAAGGTGTAGGCGAATAATGGGATCACATGTAATTTACATATCCCTCGCTTCCATAATGTGTGATCATTCATTTCTGAATTAGATTAATGGGGTCACTGATAATTTACATAACTCTCTGCATCTTTTATGAAATCATATCAATCTTTTATATATATAGATGCCGAAGAGAGAGTGAGAAGGGAATCAGAAGCACACAAACTTTTACCTTCTAGACTTGCAAGAGGAACCCAATCCAATGTATGCCAAACCCCAAAGCAAGCAAATAAGTCAGTATTAGGTTGGAGGTTAGCTTCGGTTCCTTCAAACCTTTTAAGAAAGTGTGATATAGTGGCAAGTAGATCCACTTTGGTATCTTTAGTACTCTATGCAAATCAACAAATCTAGAATGGTGCTATAGAATGGCTATATAACAAGTAAAACTTTAACTGATCATAATCTCTTTCTTGACTTAATAAAACTCAATAAAATACACAAGAATAAAACTCAAAATAGAAAGCAATATCAGTAAACACTCCCCCCCCCATATTTAAATAACATTGTCCCCAGTGTTATCCCGTTTCGGTTAGATGGGAAAATTTAAATTATAAGTAAAATCCGAAGGAAGAAATCGATACAAGACTCTGTAATGAGTGTCGACCGATGGTAGAGATGGGTGTTGACCGATGGGATCGGTATCGACCGATGGTTGTGCCAGTTGATATAGTTGTTGAATGGGTAATAAATGTCATCAATCCTCTTCTAATACTCATCCATCAACATCTCTTGTTCTCTGTAGATTCCTTGCACCATGTCATTTACTTTTTCTCTACTGTAGTAGTCAACTTATGGTCTGGTCTCCTCAAAATTCTCTGCATACTCTAGCAAACAAAGACGAGTGTGACCAATGAGGGCTTCTTTCTGAAGAATATCTCTGATGTCTTCCTTGGACACGTTGATGATTATGCCATATATGACTCGTGCATTGCCATATTTTTCTCTGAAGACACCATACTCATCTCTTTTTTCCCCATAATCAAAATTCTCTGGATCAAACACTTCAAGTTCTGATATGTAACCGGCGAAGTCTTCTGGAAGGTGGGTGTCGATCAACGACAGCAGTGTTGCGTCCATTGATGCCTTATTGTTATCTGCAGGGTTGTCATGTTGCTGTTGTCTGAAGAGATTTCCTGATCCGTTGGCCATTGCGAGTATGTCTGCTACATCTTCCTTAGATAAATTGAGAAGTCTTCCATCCATTGGTCGTGCATATCCTTCTTGATCCCTAAAAATTCCAAACTGATCTGGTTTGAGATAACCATAATCTTCATCGTATTCTGTCAGATTACTGTCGATCGATGGTATTGGGGCACCGTCGATCGATGTTACGTTCCAGGTTCCATTGGATCCTCTGAAATTTCCAGCCTCCTCTAGTGCAAGAGCACAATACTCGATTGCTTCTTCTTCAAGATAATATTCTTCATAATCTGGGTTAGTTGTATCATGCCCAAGGTTGGGGTTGTCGTCGATTATTGTCAAAGGGTAGGTGTCAATCGATTTTTGATTAACAACCTCGATCGATTGTATGGGTTGTGTGTCGATCGATGCTCCATCATCCGACTCATTCTCTTGCTCAAAATCGCAGAAACATGTGGCCATAAGTCATGGTTAATGAAATAAATCAATGAAAGTAGTCTTGGTTCTAGTTTGAACATATTCATAGTAATTATTTTGATCAAGAAGGGATAAATATAACATGTTTGTCTTTATGTCGCATATTGCTCTTACCGTGGCCATGAAAGCTCTTCCAAGTAGCAGAGATGAATTTTGCCCCACTTGGACGTCCAAGACATGAAAGTCTACATGAATTAGGGCATCACTGATTTTCACTTGGAGATCTTTGACTATGCCTCCTAATTTACCTTAGAACAATCCACAAAAGTGAATGAATCACTATTAGGTTCGACCTTTAAGTTGAGCACCTCTACCATGGTTCTTAGTATAATGCTTACTGAAGAGCCGGTTTTTCAGAGTGCGTGAGGGTAGTCATGTCCCATGATGTTGCAGGGAAATACAATCTTTCCAGGGTCATTTCTCTTCTACCCTTTGTTTTATTACCTCCCTCAGATGATTAATCATTATTTCAATGTCTTCATCAGTCTCCTTGGTTTCTCTGAAAAACATCTACAATCTGTGAGTGTAATAAGCTTCCTCGAATAGGGTTTTTAAAGGTATTCTTAGGACTCTCTTGGTAAAACTATCCATCTATTTCTCATTAGCTTTCCTTCTAAGATGCTTAAGGATCTTATTCTTTCTTCTAATATGTCCATCCATAGCTTTCTCAATTACCGTAAAGAATAAAATATTTATGTCTGGGTTTGGGTAGGGTGGGGGTCGAGTTCCTATGAGTATATATAAGGCTCAAGTATATGGTTGGCAACCGACATATTTCTGTTTCGATCGGTCGTCGACCAATGGTAGGGTCTGGCTGTGGATCGATGTCCATCTCTTCATACTCGGACTTTTCAAGTACTGTCGATCGATGATTAGATTCAGCTGTCGATTGATGGTCGTTCGAATAGGAGAGAGGATTCTCACAAATTTCTTCCTCATGATGCCTAATCTCTTCCACAACTTGCCAAAAATCATCATCAATGATGACACTAATGTGATGCTTCTTTCTAGCCTCAATCTTTTCCTTGATTAAAGCTTCTTGTCTCCTTACAGCCTCATTGGTCTGAACCACTTAATTCTCTAGCTTCTTTACATGGCTGTTGAGAGCTTCAAATTTTATGTTGAGATTGGTATAGACAACATCAATATTTTCATTGAAGTCTACTGTCATCTTTTGTTGTCCTTCCAGAACCTTGTCAACCATGGCTTCAATCTTGTTGTTGTAGGGTCTCTCCTGTTGTCATCCTTGGTTGTAGCCACTCCTCTGATCATTGCCATAAGAGTTTATGTTGCTCTGATTCCCATATCTCTGGAATCCATTTCCAACAAAGTTCACATCCTCTTCTTCACCTTTCTCATTGTCGGATTCTATAGCTTCTACACCTTTTGCGAAGCTAACTTGTTTCTTCAGAAACCTCTGAACACTATCCAACTTTGCTTTTACTTCTTCCATCTGATCCTTGGTAAGTGTAGGGGCCGATTTTCTCCTCTTATAATCATTTTTTGGTGTTGTTTCTAGATGCCAAATTCTCTATCATTCTAGTAGCTTCTGCATGACTCCCAGTGCAGAAATTACCCTCACTATCTATGTATAAAGACATCTGGTGTAAAAAATCTAATGGCGATCCTTGCTCCCCAGAAACGACGCCAAATTTGATATGTGCTCAAATTACACTAGAGCTACTGATTACTCTCTCTCAAATAAGAGGTTCAGCTTTAGTACTTAGGGATCGAATCCACATAGAGTGAGATCACGCAATAGATTTGATAATCAAGTTAGTTATGCTAGGCAAGTAAGTAAACCTTAAGAACTAGTAAATCAGGAATGAGTTGGTTGTAAGCAATTAAAAAATAGCTAGATCTAGGGTTTTAGATAGTGAATTATAATGGATAGAAGCCAAAAGGTTTTCAATCCTTAAACACTAATTTAACATGTAAAAATATATTTTTTATCTATCTGTGGCTAAGCTTAGAGTCTACAACTTTCGTATGCAAATTCAGAATGACTATCGATCGTTGGTATTCAAACGGCATCGATCGATGGCTTTCTTATTCAAGCATTAAGCGATCATATTCAATAAGTTCACTTAGAATTACTAGACTAATCTCTCCATTATCCCTAAAAACTTAAGCTCAAAAGGATTAGTTCATGTAACGATCTTACTCTCGCATATATCAATTATCTCAATATCAGGTTTGTAGTTAGCTACTCAAGAACACAAACAATAAGCACAATATTGATGATAAATTTATTAATCACCCTAGCAGTTCTATTGTTTGGCTAATCCGTCAAAACCATTAATAAACCCTAAATGTAACAAGAGATCTACTTAGATATAGCTAAGGAGAACATAATCATTAACATAAATCACAATACAAGATTAGGGACAGAAAACTGGGTTCCAATACAAATTTTGAAGGAGTCTTGATCTTCTCCAAAAAATTACTATGTTTGCTATGAAAATCTATAAACTTGTAAAAGAGCTCCCTTTTCATAAAACACAAGCAAATATAATATAAAGTAGGTAAAACTCGTCTAGATGCAATCTTGTAATTTTTGTGACTTGGGTTTCAAGTCGGGTATTCTGTGAGTTGGACTTATGTGTGTTGACCGTCGATTGATGGCAATGGTGCGTCATCGATCGACGCAGTTGTCTGTCTCAACTCGTACATTGTTGATTTTGACTAGCTACGGGGGTTCCTCTCTCTTTGAGCTCTAGAAAACATCATAATCTCTATAATGCTCCAAAATGCACTTGAACCTGAAAAGACTCTAAAACACATCCTAGACACACATAACAAACTCTAAACATGGCCTATACCATCATGTTTTAAAAGTGGTAAATATTAGGACCTATCAAGTATCATCGATCTTCTTTCTTTTTCATACAATCATTGTAACCTCTTCCTCATTTGATCAATAAACACTTTTGAAATATTCCGCAATTGAATTTTATTTATCTTCTTAAGGGCCGACTAAACTCAGATTCAACAAAAACTCAAACTGGATATGTAGACGTTTATGTTTTGAAGTTGATGCTATTGACTAAGAGAACATATAAGTTTATATATATGTTCTCTACTAAGCCAAATGAATAGCTTACTTTAGTGGCTTATATTGAGAATATTGCACTCCAATGCCATCTGAAGACTCCTAGGTATTCTCAAGTTTTAAAAATAAAACGATTTATAACTTCTATCTATAAATTGACTTGTACTACTAAAGGAGTAGTTCTTAATATGCACATCTGTTTGCTTCCCCTAACCAAAAGAAATGTCTGAGAAAGAGAGAGAACAGAGAATGAAACAGAGGTTTCCCATAATGCCATGTGCAAAAACCACATAATAATAGAACTTGGGAGGCAATTTGTGGCTCAAAAGTTATGAAATCATCTAGTCCGTGTTTCAATTTCTATGTTGTTTCATTGCTTCACTAAGCACATGCTTTGACAGCGATATCTTTGTTCTTCTTTGTTACAGATTTCTCAAGGCGAGACTTGCGTACAGCTTCTTGGATTCGTCTCTCGTGATCTTTCATCATGTCTTCAATGTTGCCACCAGGAGGCATCAACGGACCTGAACAGTGCATTCTGTTCTTATTGCGCATATATATCTGAAAACAACGTATCAAGAAAACATCTCAGAGTCCAATTATTTTACGGAAGAAAGAAGAGTTAAAAGAGTTGAATCAACTCTGTTATTACCGTTGTGGGTTCTCGTGAAGGTACATTTTCCTTTTGTGAAGAGCTAGATGAGTAACCCCCCATTGTAACAGACACATTGTTGGAACGGTTAGCCCTCACTTCTCCTACACTGCTCCTAGAGCTTTTATTCTTATTCAAAGTTGCGGTTAAGCTTGGATGGATCACTGAACTTGTAGAAGAAAAGAGCTTTCCTCTGTCAGATCTTCCATTCTCTTTCTTGAACCCATATGGGGTGTTGATTGAGACATTCGAGTGCCCTGAAGCCATGAACTCCGGTGTTACCTTGGAGTCTCTTACACCTCTTCTCGCAGATTCGTGTCCACGCCACTTCACAGCTTCTGCTTTTCTCCTGAAAGTTTTCAGAATGAAAAGATTGTTTAGGATCTCTTGCATGCATCATTCATGGACCTCTCATTGCGTTACTTACCTTTTTGCTTCTTCATTGCGCTTCTTTGCATCAAGTTCCTTGCTTGGTGGATACTTAGGCAAACTTGATATGTGACAAGGGAGTGGCTCCGTTGTAAAGAACTAGAGAGATGAATGAGATAATAATTTGGTCACTAGTAATCTTCAGCAGGCGAATAAAAAAGCTAACAAGGAAGAAGAGGGCACATTACCTCACTCAATAGAGTAGAAGAAGCTAAGCATCTTTTCTCTGGTTCTACAGATAGGAGCTTATCAAGGAGAGCTAGAGAAGAAGGTGGTAAGTTCTTGAACGTCTCTAGAAGGACACGCTTATAAGGATGTTGCGGTCTGTAACTTGTAGCCTGTGGAAACTTTGTTGTTTCCCAGAAATCTTCGGATGGTGAACCGCACAGCTTAAAGATCTTATGCATTTGTTCCACCTTGAAGATACAAATCAGTTTAAAATCAATGGTGATAGGCTAAAGAAGCAGTATTGATACACAAATAATCTGAATCTAAAAACTCACTTCAGTTCTTCCTGGCATGATTGGTTTACCTACAAAGAGTTCTGCTAGAATGCAACCAACGCTCCAGAGATCAATGCCTGGTCCATAATCTGTAGATCCCAGTAGAAGCTCAGGTGCTCTATACCACAATGTGACTACACGGCTAGTGAGCGGCTGATCATGATCTGGTTTATAAAAACTTGCTAGGCCAAAATCTCCAATCTTGAGAACTCCATCATTATTAACCAAAAGGTTTGAACCCTTGATGTCACGGTGAAGAATTCCGCGGCTATGACAATGCTCAAGTCCACAAAGAAGTTGTTTCATAAAACACTTGATCTAATCACAGAGAATAGTGAATTTGATTTGTTAGAGAACACAACATGGGTGAGTAGTTGAAGGAAGATTTTATTAAAGTACCTGTGGCTCAGTGAATTTGACACCCGGCCTAAGAGCAAGACCTGAAAGATCATGCTCCATGTACTCAAAAACAAGATGTAAGCTACCTGATAGCTTTGAAGTGACAAGACACTGAAGCTTCATAACATTTGGATGATCGAGTTTGCGCAAAATGTTGATTTCTCTTGCCATAAACCTCACACTTTCCGGATCCATATTAGCAAACCTCACCTTCTTCATGGCCACTATTTGGCCTGTCTCAAGATCCCGAGCCTTATACACAATACTATAAGTCCCTTGCCCTATCTGCAAAAAAAAATACAATATCATTACAAAACACTAAAACCAATAGAATGTATGATTTAGACAAATGAAAAGTTAAAAGACTAACTTTGTCAAGCTTCTCAAAGGAATCTGCACGGCGAGGAACCCAACCTTTTATGGCTTCTCCTGCAACAGAGGTTAACCAATAAGGCCATCCAGCAGCAATAAGCTCTGCTTCTGCGCTACGAGGTACATTAGAAATAATCAGCCCTCCTCCTTTGCCATTATCTGAAACTCTTCTTCCACGATGAGACCTCGAAGGTCTCTCTATGATCGTTGTTTTACCATCATGACTATCATCTATTGGAACAATCAAACCACTCGCTCTCCGTCCACCACCCGAGCTTCCATCTACAGCTTTGTGCGAGAAATCATCTTTATTTGAAGGCAGAGGAGCAATCAATTGCACTGAGGAAGATTTGTTCCAATACTCTTTTCCTTTCTGACGATGAGATGCAACTTCGTCTGCTTCCTCTGCTGCTCCTTTTGAGCAAATGCAGCCCATAATAATAACTCTGCCTTGGTTTTACACAATCTCCTAGCCTACAATGATTTAACACATGACCTTGCACCAAGATACCTAAGCATCAAAGATCTATCACCTGGAGAGTTTCAGGGAGATAGATTTGTCAAGATGTATGCAAATCTAAGTTTTTGCCGCAAGAAACCAAAAGGGTTTCTTCTAAACCCCAAAAGATTGTGAATTTGCTGAAGAAGTTGGCAAATTCTATTGAAACAAACGCAAGAAGGTTTTACTATCCAAGAGGAAACAAATGTTGAGAATCATAGTTGGTGCAGCGGTTCAACAAAACGGAAAATCCGGGAAAAATAAGGAAAAGAAAGATTGTCAATAGATAGATGGAAAACAAATCATGCAAGATATGGTTTGCATGAGAGTAAAATCAGGAGAGCCGTTGAATCTTGGGACAAAAACAGCTCATAATAATTGTTATTTCTCCTTATCTTTATTTAGAATAATTCCAAATACTTGAAACTGTTTGCATGAAAACTGGGATGTATCTCATACTTTTACAAACACTCATATAAACATGTTTTTGAGCTTGCAGAATCTTTAATGCTTTCCTTAGACAAATATTCGATTCATCTAATGATATTCATTGGAAAAAATAACTTATAGTTATTAACGCAAAACACAAATGGAAAGAATATTTTGAAATAAATAATAATTGCCAATAAACCGGGTCGGTTATACATCAAAGTTCAAACTAAAATGCAACTTTTAAAGAAAATCAGATTTTGTTTCCATTAAAAATCAAATCAATCGAGGGAGTTATCAATTATCAACCATTAAACCACTATAATTTTTTTACCAAATTATGTCTTCCTCATTAACATTATTTGTTTATTAATATTTTGTATTAAGTATAAAGTTTTCTTAAATTTAATACTGGAAAATCAAAGGATAAAATTTTAAAATAAACATTATAGAGAAATATAATTGGACAAATCACAAGTTTGTAGAGAAATTTAGGAATATATATATATATATATATATATATATATATATATATTAACACTGTACTTAGATCCCAAAACTTAAACTCCAAAATCGTTTGTGAATACATAATTATGATTGAATTTCAAATAATATCATATATTCAATCCAACAAGAGTACAAACCCTTACCACTTCAGTGAAAAAGACCAAAACAATCATATCCTCTACCCCATGTATTATTTGAGAAGACAAACAGATAAAACATTTTCAAAACGCTCATATGTTATACTATAAAAATTTATAACTTGTTCTTGTTCCGATTGTTAAATAGTTAGATAAACTAGGTAAAGATCTGTGTCTTACGCAGCTTAGATGGTTCTTGGAATATTAATGTCTGTAATGATCTATGCTCTGCGCAGAGATATATCTTTTAAAATATTTGTTAATAAAAAGGTTTCTACAAAGTTTTTTAAATAAGAATAAAAGATATGCAAAATATATTTTAGTGATTTATTCATATATATATATATATATATTAAAAATATATAATTTATGTTATATGTAATATAGTTTAGCTTAAATTATATTAACATATATATATATATATATATATATATATATATATATATATATATATATATATATATATATATATATATATATATGAATATATAGTAAATGAAAATTCCTAATCATATATATTTTTGATCATTTGTATTTTTCTATAAAAAATTAAAACCATTGATTAAAAAAATTTCAAAGTGAGATTTTTAACAGTTTTAGTAATTTATATTTGTTTTAAAAAAAATAAAATATAACATATATAAGCAATCTTAAAAATATTATATGATTAATGTGACTGTTTAATTTATTTTAATAATATAAAATTAAAAATAATAATAAATGATACACAAATTGTTATCAAATTTTTATTCAAAATCATTAATTTTCATATATAATTTAATCATATTATGTAATTATGTAGATTATATTCAAGTAAATAAGAAATACTCTCCCTGTTACATTTTATTTTTTCTTTTAGATTTAGGCGCACAAATAATGAAACATTTAATTTTGTATATTTTCTAATTAAACATCATTAGCTATACACCTAACCACATTTCAACCACTATAAAAATAGACTAGAGAAAATAAACAAAAAAAATAACATATAAAGTTAATAAAATCACTCAAATTTTAAGAGGACACTTATGCTGAAATGAAAAATTTTACTCTACAATAACAATTAAGTGAAACTGAGGAAGTAATATTTTTGTAGATTAATAATTGATTTAATAGTTATTTAGGGGTTGATTGGTTGGTGCTGTAGCTTTAGTTTTTTTTTTTTGCTTTAGAAAATAGGCTGTTGATTTTCTTTCTTTGGCTTTGATTATTTTGTTGTAGATTTATTTTCAAAGCACTAAATAAAAACTGTAGAAAAATTAATTTTGAAAGCTAAAATCTTTCCTTTTCTAAGTTTTTTGCTGTATCTTTAATTTTTAAAGGCAAAGCTTAATTGCTTTCGAAAAATACTCTAGAAAAAAAATAGTTGTCCAAAGAATCTACAGCACTTACCAATCAACCCCTTAATGAGAATTATATTATATGTTTAGATGAACCAACTTATTTCTAGGAAACTTTAAGAGTGCTTCTAGTAATGACACATGTCATAGTTCACAAATTGTAATGTTCTCAAATAGTATATAAAGAATAAAATCTTATATAATAAAAGAGACTTTTCTCTCTTTTTAGGCTATCCACGTTATCAAAGAGAATAGGGCAAATGCTGCCACGTGGCGTCTTCTGAAGCTTCTAAATTACTTTCCGTCGAGTATGATGAAACATTATTACAAGGTTGGACTATTTATTTTCTAACTTATTCATTTAGCATTTCGGCCTAATTCGATTTTGAATATTGGGCTTGGTTTGTAGATTGGCTCTGGTTCAATCTGATGGTGTCTTCTCCAAAACACGTGAGACAAAATATTGACACAGGCGCCGCCGAAAAGCACCAACTGTTATCCCTTCCGTCAATGAAGATCTTGGTGTTTAACGGGGTATGCTTTACTTCTATTACAAGCTATTTCAATTCGTCATTACTTTTTTGTCGATTGGAGTGCTTCTACGAGAGGCACTGTTATGGAATTCCACTCAATTCATGCATCCTTATTAACACTCACACTAATATCAAATTCTCACTCATGACACGATCTCTTATTCAATGAATCTAATTCATTCAACTCTATTAATCCGCTACTATAAATATGTAAGTTCAGTTCCTAAAAAATTCATCATTTCATTCGATTTATTCAGTTTCGTTTTAAATCTCTCAGCTATTAGAATGGCAAGCTCCAGTCTGCTACTCGGTGATGTCAAGGCCGGCCGTTACTCCACCGTTGAAGTGCATCTCATGAGATTCTGAAGGCTCACAACGGTAAGAAAGTTGACGAAATCATGGGTGCCGATATGCTTCTCCTCGACGCAAAGGTACTCTCCTCTGTCAAAACGATTCAATCACCTTCATCGAGATAACAGAACCGTTGAATCCGATATAATATGAGCAAGACTCATCATTTACATGCATCGGTTGTGATGATACAAACGATGTCGGTGTCCTTAGGTACGCAATTTTTTTTTTCATATTATCAAACATCAACAAAGTTCTATCTTCTTCCACTCGAATTAACAACTTATATGGATCCGTTTACGTCTTCCATATATCGTTTGGAGCTTAGTATCACATATAAGAGTAATGAAGTTGTGTTAGTCGGTTTCAACGGGGAGATGCCGAAGCTTACTAATATTAGGGCCTCTGAAGCTGAACATCTTTTGGTGAGTCTGCATCTTAGCACCCTTATAAGTATCTGCCATGATTTACGTGCTATAGCTTGAATGTATAACTTTTGTTTCATAGGCTGCAAGTTTTGGGAACCCTGAGGATTTCGAAACAACAAATGATTCCTTTCTAAGGAGGGAGGGAAGGGAGCAACCAGAAAAGCAGAGAATAAGAAGGAGAAGCCTGAGTTTAATGTGAATTCCAAGCTGGAGAAGTTACAGATGTAGAGATCAAGTTATAAAAGAAGTGAGAGCATTTACGAGTTTGCGTATCAGGGGATTGAAGGAGCTTCTGGAAAATGTTTCGGTCTTGATTTTACAAGGCCTGACAAAAGGAAGAAGCTGACCGGATATTAGACATGAAAGTTTTAATGGATTTTTCCGGTACATTTAGCTTTCTTAAATTATCACTTTATCTGGTTAAAAAGCACTTTAGTTTGGTGATCAATGACAAAAAGGTAGTTTCAAAATGTTCTAAAACACTGGTGGGATTATACAGAATCAGCATCATGCGTTTGTTCGTGAGAAATGCAAGGTTTTACAAAGCTGTTGAAGATGATATATTTGTGGTTGTACTCATATGAACCACGTAGTATAGCTTTCCATTAACCAATTCAAATTCTTTGCTTAGTCCTACACCTGTAAATCAGAGATAGAGAACCAACTATAAAATATGAAGATGTTCCATATCTTTAAAAATATTAAGTTGTTAACTTTGCAGGCTCATTTTTGAGTATGATCGATTGCTCATCTAGCACCTTTCTGAGATCTATTTATATGTGGAACTAGCAACATGACTTGGGATATCTATAATAATAAACTTGACTTTTCTCTCTTTTTAAACTGTCCACATCAGCAATTGCATAGGGGCTATTCAGGACACGTGTCACATTTTCTTAATGCTTCTCTCACATATAATTCGAGCTGGGCTTCTCGCACGTTATAACAAATTAGGTCCATTTAAACAGAACTATTAATGTTATTAGGCCCAAACTATAATACCAAAATGGATTTGGGAAGTGATTGCGTTCAACGTGCCCTTTCATTTCCCCTCCTCAATCGTTTAGGTCAAGTCGTCTTTGATCTCAACCGTGTCCCCATCTTCCCCACTATATACATTCAAAGCTACCGTCTTCAACATAGTAACAACGACGAAACCACTCTTTAGCTTTTCTTGCATCTTTATATATAAACTTAGACAACCTCCAATTTTATCACGCCGATAACAATCTCATGCGCACCAATGGCTCCAAAATGATCCAACTCGACCATCGCTGACACTACCCCTTTCAGGTTTTTTTCTGCAAGAAGTTGTTCCTGGTGTGAGTGAGAAGAAGTTGATTAAGTTTTCAAAAGATTGAAATCTAGAAAAAAACTGGAAGCTATTTGAGCTTGAGCTACTTTTGATCGATGACAAGGTAAAGCATAATTTTCAGGATCTCGTCAACTATCTCAGGTTTCTCCATTATCTTACCGAACAGATTAGACTAACTAAAACAAAATAACTTAATTCTTCTTCTCGGTTTGAAAATCTTGCAAACTATGATTCTAATGTCTCAGAGGTACTGATAAAGAAGAGAGCCAAAGGTTTCCACACAGCATTGATATTTATGATTCGCTTGCTCACTGAGTTCTTTGTGCATACTGAAATTCACAAGAGAATGGAAAACCAAGTTGATATGCTTAGGGCTTTAGATGAGCTGAAATTGTTGTTTGATTCTTGGGGTTGTTCTTTGTTCTGTTTATATGTCATCTTAGTTTTTGTTCTATCATTAACCTTATTGAAACTTGAATCTTTGTATGGATTTGTAAAAATCACACCTTTCTTTTGTTTTTTCTCAAACATTTTTTTTTTTGGTCAAAATTTTTCTCAAACATTTAAGATTTGCTTTTATATAGGTTGTAAAGAAAGATGAAGATGTGAAAGTGATTGTAGCGGGCACTGACGATGATTGGTTGCCTCCGCCGCCAAAGGTTGACTTCAATAAAAGCAAAGAGTTTCTTTGTTACACTTTGATTCTTAAGTTTTGAATTGAAATATGCATTGTATTAGAAACTTGGTTTCGTATGTATGTTTGTGTTTCCTATGTTGCCATTATAAGCTATATTTTTTTCCACGTTATATATCTCTTGGTCGATTTCACTTTCACAAGAAGCGATAAGTTTGGACACTGCTAGCTGTTATTTGTTAATTCATCTTTGATGATATCACCCAAAGAGTCTATATTATTACGCTTTGATTCTTAAGTTCTTAATTGAAACATGCACTGCAGGTGGAAGAAGATGGAGCTCATGTCATTCAAAAAAAAATGTACTAGGTATGATGCAGGAAGCTGAGGTGTATGCTAGCAAGAAGATGAAGTATCACTCAAAAAATTCTCAGAGACAGGTGCTGCTCTGTATGAAGATGCTTGGAGAGCTCCACACATCTTATCTTCTCGCAATTTTCTTCCATAGAAATTCTCTGTAACATATGTGCATTGCTGAGGACACTAGGGGAAACTGTCTCACCAAAAGTTCAGAGTTGCATGGATTGAAAGTAAGGCTCTCTATGATTTGTGTAATCTACTCTTTGTTTTTACACACTGTTTATCTAAAGCTTTAAAACTCATGAGCTATGGTCCTTGTGCATTTTTTTCACATGCAGTCAAGTTTTTTTTAAAGTTTTTTGTTTAATTCATAACACGAGTGTTAGCTTAATTCATAATAGACTGTTCTCATTAGTTTTTTGTTTGGCAATTGGCAGACGACAACTGCAATATCAGTACATCCCTTATGGTGGCCAAAGCTGGGAGCAGCGACTGTCATGCCATTTCAAGCTGAAAGATCCCACCTTTCCTTCATGTTGGGTTATGCAGAGAAACTATGGTACACAATTATTAGCTCTTAGTAGTGAGATAAGATTGATCAATATTTGAAGCTTTTTTATGAACGCATGGTGATCATCCATGTGTTAGGCGAAGAAGCTTTACAGAATACAAGGCTTTGTTTCCCCAAGTCAATTTTCAAAGATAAGAACATCATATTGGTTACATATGTGGAAGCCGAGTCCAAGAGAGACCCCAGACGAAGTTACAACTAGAGGTTTGAGTTCTTTAACTGGAGAGTTCCATGGATACTAAATACATTTTTGTCCCTTTTTAGTTACTAATTATTTCGCATTGACTTCCTGCATGGTGTCTTGAGCTCTTTCGGGGATAACTGGGTTGTTGACATAAAGAAAAAGTTGTCTATACAGTAAGAGGCCTTAACGCACAAACCTAAAGAAATGCATATATTGTTTACTAATGAAACTATGTAACATTTTTCAGCTTCAAAAATTTACGATCAGAGGATCAATATTAGTCTCTCAGATACGTGCATTAGACAATGCTAAAACTTTTCTTTTTCTTTTTTTATTAATACTTTATTTTCCTCGATTCTATGCACACATGACACAACACACTGATCCTCAATTACAAATTAAGAATTACAAGGTCAAACTCCTCAAATATTCCCCACTATTTTACACACAAAAAAATGAGATGTATCACAATTCATAAAAAAAAAAAAAGAAATATGACACTGGGTAATCATACGTAAATCAAATAAGCTGCATGCATCTCCCTCAAAACCAAAAACAAAAGCAATAGTAAAACTATTATTTTTATTCCATCCTTTTTTCTAATGGCTTTTTAACAGCTTTCATTCTAAAAAAATGTTTTCATCGTTAATATATAAAACATGACCAGAATGTATACTTGCATTGTGTTAGCAACTTTTCGACACCAAGCTCATATTGTTCTTTTCTTTTGATATTTTCTGCTTGATGCAATTTTATTTTGATGCAGTTAATATATCATTTTTCCATTTTAATTCATTTACTAATATTTTGTCTAAATTACATCTAGCTTTAGTGAAAGATGTTTCCAAGAACTTAAGCGTGGTTGAAACAAATGGAAGAAACAAGCTAATTTTGAAAGAGTCATTGGCAATGTAATTTTGTCAGATTACATTTTTTTTATTCCTTAAAAATGAAAATAAGTCAAAGATTTAGATTAGATTTGATTATGTATTCAACTAAGCTATGTACACACATACCGAAGATGAAAACATATGGCCGAAATGAAGTATTTTCACTATTTTTTTCTAGCGTGCAAGCATTTTTCCCAACAAATAACAAAAATTCTAAATAATACTTTAAAATAGTTTTTACTAACAGATCATTATTTATTATTAATACAAAATGAGTAGTTGAAGACATATACATGCATGTGTTAGTCAAATATCATAACTAGGTCCCACACATTTTCAACCTAAACAAAATTTACAGTACTCTCAAAAGATCAATAACAAGAAATCACAAGCTATAATGTAACCTTACGCCTAAAAAATATGTATAGTATTGATATCTTTATGTAACCTAAAAAGACATCAAATTAGAACATAATCTCAAAATATATATAATAACAAACAAAACATCCAAATGCAAATTTAACGAATAACCAAAAATTGTTTACAAAAAATATATATCACATTCTGCGCGTAGCGCGGACCAACCACTAGTAACATATAAAGTTAATAAAATTTTGCATTGAAATTTTAAGACGATACTTATATTGAAACAAAACTTTTTCTCTACAACGACATTAAGTGAGACGAAGGGAATAATAATTTTGTAGATTACTAATTGATTGTATAGTTATTTAATAAAAAATAGATTATATGTTTAGATAGACCAACTTATATCTCTAAAAATATATGAGTGACTCTAGTGATGACACATGTCATAGCTTGCAAGTTATAATATTCTCAAATAATATATAAGGGATATACCATCATCAAATTAACGATTTAGTAAACTCTTATAAATATTTGGGGACTCTTGATATAATCTTTTGAGTTAAATTAATTTCGATGATCCTTCAATACATATATGATATATACATATATTTTAACAACACATATTCTTTTCTTTGATGATAAGTCTTTTTTTTTTCAAGTCGGACCTATGTGAAATTGAAAAAAAAATATGAAAACAATGAGAAATATGGAAATGTTTCAGGGCAGTGTATCAATTTTGATAACTCATATCTAATCTTTTGTAATAGATTCTTTGGAAACGTAAAGCAAACAATCAAAGATACTTTTTGATTCAGAATGAAGGGGATATTGGTTCTTACTTGAGGATACCTAAAACATTAGTATATCAAAATTCAAATTGTTTACTTTATTAAAGGAAAACTGCAAAATGTAGTGAATGGATGGTGGGCATAATGGTTATCAAGAGGAAGAAAGGATGTTCTCATCAAATTTATTGCATTGGCACTTCCGACCTACATTATGTCTACCTTCTTGTTCCTCTAGAAATATGTTAGAGATATGTGAATTTGTAAATAGTTGCGAGTTGGTTGTTTTCTAAGGACGAAGCTTCCTTGCCTACGATCCAAATTTCCAATACTTGATTTGAGCATGGTTAGATTGGGTATTCAACTTATGAATGCTGCTTACGAAGTCTTTTTGAAAGGATCAAGTTAATCGTAGTTCGTGTTGGTGTTATGGTTTATACGACCTATTTCTGTCGACTTCGTTGGACCTTTACAACCTACGTCTGTGTCATATTAAGGTTTTTAGGCATATATATTATACATATTCATTGATATATTCGTAAATTAATATCTTAGGGAAGTTGATGATATTTTGTTTTCTAATTTTGACCCTATCAATATAAGGTGTTTTGCAAATATAATCCAAAATTTTTAGTTAACCCTAAAAGTAACCCAAGTGTTTTTTTTTGAAAAATTCATTTGTCTTATTCACCCTAGAAGTTCAAGTTTTTCACTAAAATACAATTATATTTTTTTCTTTTTTTCGAAAATGAGTGTTTTAATTTTCTCTATCATCATCATCATCATCTTCACCAAGTGTTTACAATATTACCATTACCATCAATACACCAACCACTATGAACAACCAATTTGAAGCTCTTAATGCACCAAAAATTCATTTTGTTTTCCCTTCCTATCTCATTTTTATGCACTTAAATTATATCTCTTTCATTTTCTCTCTAAAATCATTTAGAAAAACCAAGATTTTAATTCCAACCTTTGTAAGTTTCATAGAGAAATTGAAGTCATGATCTTTGGTCATTATTAAGTGGGTCATTTTTGTGGTGAAGTTTTGTGTGTTTGGAGAAGGTAAGCAAATTATCTCACAAGTTCAATGTATGAAATCATTTTTTTTTCATATCTGTTTGTGATGAAAACTTCTCGATCGAGAAGTCTTCTGGTCAATACATAGTTTAGTTTTGCAATTGAATTTTTGTGTGTTTTTAATACAAGACTTCCCTAGAACTCTTCTAACTTTTCTTTGTTAAAAAAAACGAGAAGACTTCTCGGATGAACATGTTAGTTTTGCAATTGACCGAAGTTTGTCAGAAATTTGACTTTTTTATAGAAGACTTCCCTGAAAGTCTTCTTGGGAAGTCTTTTTTACTATAAGATGAAGTCTTCTCACTGTTGTAAGAAGTTTGCATAGCTTAATTTTGCAATTAAAAATTAATAGTAAAACATTTAATACTAATGAGAAGAGACTTTTGAGAAGTCTTCTCAAATTTTATTATGGGTTTCTGGTTAAACCTTTGGTTACGAAAAAAGACTTCTCTAGAAGTCTTCTAACATAAGACTTCTAAAAAAGTTTTCTCTGAAAAATGCAAATGTATAGTCAATTGCAAAAGTTACTCAAAGATACTTCTTGCAACAGTGAGAATACTTCATATGAACGTAGGAAGACTTCTTGGAGAAGACTTCTAGATAAGTCTTTTAAGAAAAAGTAAAATATCTGTAGAACTTTGGTCAATTGCAAAACTAACATGTTTACCAGAGAAAACTTCTAGAGAAGTGTTCTCTGGTATTTTAGAGGATTTTTCAAACTTAAAAGTAAGCCGATATTTACGAAAGAAGACTTCTGAAGATGTCTCATGTAAACTAGACTTCTCTGGAAATATTCCTTTGTAAATTTGTAATTACAAAAATAACCTTAATGGAAAACTTCCGTAGATGATACTTCATAACTTATTTATAACTTATTTGGTGATAATTATGAGATTTCAAATATTCATGTTTACCAATGTTTCTACCTAATCCGAGAAGACTTCTTAAGAAGCATTTTGAGAGAAGACTTCTACGTTAGATTTTCAAGAGTGTTAAATAACTTCAAGGTGTGTTTTTAACTTTCAAAAGTGTTAAGTAACTTCAAGAATATCAAGTTATGTGGTTTAATGCGTCTTTTTAGATCATAAAATATAATTTTTTAACTTTCATGAGATTTAAAACTTTAACTTTCATCTAAAATTCAATATCTTTTGTGAATTTGACTAAGTTTTTTTGAGAAGTCTTCTCTCTTAGTTTTAGTACATTTGACTAAGTGTTTGTGTTGTTGTGTTTCGTTATGAGTGGGTAGAATATTTAAAAACAGTTTCTTGGTTCAATAATGTCAAATACTTTTGGTAAAACATGAACATATTTACCAGATTCTTTTGATTAACATATCAGAATTCCCAATTAAAATAGTACACATATGAATCATAAAACAGACCATAAAAAAAAACTATTACACATGGAGCTAGATATCATTTCTCAACATAGATAACCTTGGAATCCATTTGGCATCATCCCTTTGTACCATCTTGGGTAGCAGACTTCAGATGACATCATGAAGACTTCGTAGGAAGTCTTCTAGCATAAAATACATTAGAAGACTTTTTAAGAAGTCTTTTGAGAAGTCTTCCAAAATCTGACACAAATCTGAAAAATTTACATATTAAAAAACATTCAAATGGCTTCAAAACAGAGAAAACTTCAAAAACAATTTTTATGCTTAAATAATAAAAAAAAACAATTACATTAGGTTGAATCTATAAATTTTTAGAATCTAATATATAAAACATACAAAATACGTATTCAAAATTTGTACCACTTTGGGAAGAAGACTTCGGAAGACTTCCTGAAGACTTCTTGGGAAGTCTTCTAGCATAAAATGCATTAGAAGACTTCCGAAGAAGTCTTCCAAGAAGTCCTTCGAGAATCTTCCGAGAGTTTTCCAAAAGTCTTTTGTGAAGTCTTCTGTGAAGTCATCTAAAGTTTGACTTAGATCTGAAAAATTGCATATTCAAATGACTTCAAAACAAAGAAAACTTAAAAGATAATTTTATTCTTAAATAATAAACAAAATAGTCACATTAGATTGAATCTAATATATAAAACACATGAATACATATCCAAAATTTGTACCATTTTGGGCAGAAGACTTCGTGGAAAGTATTCTAGCATAAAATACATTAAAAGACTTCTTGGAAGTCTTCCGAGAGTCTTTGAGAAGCATTTAATCTGTCTGAGATCTTAAAAAACCTTCAAGTTCAATAACATTAAAATGACTTCAAAATAGAGAACAACTTCAAAAATAAAAAAAATGCGCTTAAATGATAAATAAAAACAGTCATATTAGGTTGAATCTGTAGCTTTTTAGAATCTAACATATAAACAAACACAAAAATACATATAAAAAAATTATAGATCTACCTTTGAAGGATTGAAAGATGAGAACCTTTTAATGAAAAACCTGCAAAAAAGATAAATAAGTGAGAAGAGATAAGAAAAAAATGGAAATAGTTATCGAGTTTGGTGTTTTTATGTTCAATGAAATTAGAGAGTTTTAGAGTGAGAAACATTATATTTTTTTTGCAGTCATTTGAGGAGAAGAAAGAAAATGTGTAAATTTTCTGTATATATGGAGACAAAAATTCCAATATGGTTAAATATTTTCGATATAGAAGAGTACTTGGGAAGCCTTCCAAAGAAGTATTCTAGACCCTACAATCAAATAATTAACTAAATAGCAAAAAAAATCATTAAACTTAAACTCTAGAAGGAATCAAAAAAATCTGGGGAGATCGAAAAGTATCAAAAATTTGTTTTGCTGCGGAATTAAAACGAAAACATTCCACAGCGGAAACTTCTTCAAAAAAAGCAAAGGAAGTCGATTCCCAACGAAACCACTCCAGAACAAGATGAAATGAAAATATTTGGTATGCCTCAATGATGAGTTCCCCGAGCGATGCGTCGAGATTGGCACTAAACTTCGAGAACTGTTGAAAACGGAGCTCATAGCCTGTCTAAAGGAGAACCTTCACACGTTCGCCTGGGATGAAGAGGATATGCCGGGTATTGACATCATCATAACATGTCACGAACTTATGAACCCAACTTTTCAAACAGGTCAAACAAAAGAGACAAAAGTTAGGAACCGAACGCGCCGATGCAGTCAACGATGAAGTCGAAAGACACTTAAAAGTTGGATCGATAACAGAGGTCAGGTATCCCGACTGGCTTGCTAATCCCATGGTGGTGAAAAGTAAAAACGGAAAGTGGTGAATCTGTGTGGATTTTACCGATCTTAGCAAAGCATGTCCGAAATATAGCTTTCTCTTGCTGCACATCGACGGTTTAGTCAAAGCGACAGCAGGAAACAAGCTCCTATCATTCATGGGCACCTTCTTCGGGTACAATCATCATGATGAACCCAGAAGACCGTGAGAAAATAGCTTTCATAACTGATCGCGACACATACTGTTACATGGTGATGCCATTTGGTCTCAAGAATGCAGGTGTGACCTATCAACGACTCGTAAATCATATGTTTTCCGAGCAAATCAGAAAACCGTGGAAGTTTACATCGATAATATGCTCGTAAAATCCCTCAAAGAACACAAACACGTCGACCATTTACGAGAATGCTTTGAAACCGACCAAATTCCGGTTTGCTGTAGCATCGAGCGAATTCCTTGGATACCTCCTCACCTACCAAGGAATTGAGGCTAACCCGAAACAAATCAATCCACTAATCGAAATGGCTTCCCCAAAAAATAAACGAGAAGTGCAAAGGTTCACCGGCAGAGTTGCATCGCTTAATCGCTTTATCTCTAGATCGAGAAATAAGTACTTACCTTTCTATGACAACCTTAGAGGAAATAAGAAATTTTTATGGTCCGAGTGCAAAAATCTTTCAGACAGTTGAAGCATTATCTGACGACCCATCCGGTTCACGCAAAACCCGTTGAGGGAGAACCCTTGTTCTCTATATTGTGGTATCTTCAACATCAATAAGCGATGTTCTGATTAGAGGAGATCCCAATGAGTAAAAACTAACTTTTTACGTAAGTAAGACTTTGACAGATGCCAAGACGCGATATCCACTGATGGAGAAGTTGGAACTCGATGTCGTAATGTCAGATCGAAAGCTAAGACCATACTTCTAGTCACACACAATCATAATCCTCACCACATTCCCGCTTCGAAAGATTTTGCATAGTCCCAGTCAATCTGGAAGACTAGTAAAATGGGCAGTCAAGCTAAGTGAATAAGATACACGAACAAGAACTTCCGCAAAATCACAAGTCCTTGCCGATTTATTGGTAGAACTCCCAATGTAGGGCACAAAAATTCAAGAACCAAACTCGACGTGGACCCTTCACGTTGACGGATCTTCGTCCAAACAAGGTTCATGAATCAAAATTCGACTCACATCACCGGCTGGAGAAGTATTGAAACAGTCATTTCGACTAATTTTCCAGGCTTCAAATAATGAAGCCAAATACGAAGCACTTGTTTCTGGACTACGATTGGCTCACGGGCTCAAGATATGCAACACCCACGCCTCTGCTATTCACAACTTGTCCAAAATCAATTCAGTGGCGAGTACGAAGCCAGAGACAAAAGGATGGACTCGTAACTAAAAATCATCCAGGATGTCGCCCACAATTTTGATCTACTCACTCTTAAAAGAATCCACTCCACGGAAAATGCACATGCCGACCCTTTAGAAGCCCTGGCGTCAAGCTCAGATCCAGGCATTAAACGATTAATTCCCATGGAGCTCATAGAGTACTCAAGCATCAGACCGCCAATCGTCGCAAAGTTGATCCATTTGCAAGACGACGATGTCGACGAAGTCAATACTCAACGTGAAGATAATTCGGAAAAATCTGAATACCACTGCGATAAGCCATGGTTGGAAGCGATCCAAGCATACATCGCCGACAGAAGAAATGGTCAGGCTGAAACTATTGATAAAGGCCTGGACACTAAAAATGGTCGATGGGCAGAATAACTCAAAGGAGTCTTATAGTCCCATTGAACAACTCCAAGACGAGCAGCGGGAGAGACCCCTTTCGCCCTTGTATATGGATCATAATGCATGATCCCGTCGGAAGTCAAATTCCACGGAATACGAAGGAGACTACTCCTTGAATGAGAAGAATTTAACAATCTGATGATGTAGACGTGATATCTCTAGATTTTAATGTGCTTTAGATTCATATTTTAGGTTATTATGATCATTATAGGTTGCATTTAGGTCATTATATTGCATTTGCATACATAATTACATTTGATAGGGTTTGGAATGCGCAATTGGAAGTTTAGGGCACAAATCAAGGGTTAATATGTAACTTTCAAGACTTTGAAGCCAAACTGAAAAGAAGTAAAAGGTGGTGGACCATTCTGAAAATACACAGAGGGCCAGATTGTAACAACAAAAGTATTGGGGCTGATACGCAAGGACGTTTCTGCACTTTCAATAGTTTTGGGGTCAAAATGTAGTTATCCAAAAGATTAAGGACCAGAAGTGCAATAATGCCAAAGACCACCATTGGAGCTTCGTGATTTCTCCGTTACGAGGAGATTGTGAACCCCGACGGCGGAGGAGCACGGGCTCGACCCAGAACACGGCGGTGAAGCTCATGACGCGTACCAGAGATTTCCGCAGTGGAGATGAATTCTGGAGCTTCCATGGCGGATCGTGGCGAGGAAGACAAAGTTCGTGGTGGTTGAGGACAAGCTTGGAGCGGCTTGGAGTCACGGGCCAGCGTCACCGCTCGCGACACGGGATGCTTGGAGCGACCGGACACAGCGGCTCGAGCCACCCGCTCGGGAAGAACGGAACCGGCAGCGACCATCCACAGCGGCTCGGGCCACCCGCTCGGGAAGAGGATGAAATCCAGACGCACTTTCCAAATCGCAGCAAAACGCTAATCTCAGCGTTTGCGCTTAGCGACCGGCGTTTGCGACTAGCGATTGAGCATGATTTTTACCTCTGTATATATAGTTTTAGATCCCAAAAACCCAATATATCTCATTTTCTCTCTAATAACTTGTTCTAAAATTGTTAAAGCTTGAATCTTTTGATCATTTTAATCAAATACTTCATCTAATATTTGTGTTTCTCTTGCTCATTAGTATGATTAGCCTTAAATCTCACATAGATTTAAGGTTTCTCATGGAGTTTATTGAGTAGACACTTTATGATCTATGGGTTAAGTAGATTAGGGTGATTAGGTGGATGTTTAAGATGTCTCTTGCTTGATTAACATTGTTCTATGCTTATTAAGTGTTTTTAATGCTAGTTTAGAGTGATCAAGTCTAATCTAGATCTGTAGACATTTTATGCACCACAAGTGTTTGTTAAAATGTCTGAACCAACTTAATATTGCTCTAGCATGAATAACCAAAGACCTTTGATGTTAGGACTGCTAGATGGTTAATAGACTTGTGATTCATGCATGCTTGATTGTGTTAGGCCAACGACCGTTGATGTTTAATGCTTGATTAGCATAGGGACTATTGTCATGACCGTGGATTAGTCTATTTTATGAGTTCTAGACCTATAGACTTGTTGATTGTTTTGTTTGAACATCCTAGACTGAACCTTGATCACCCGATATCGATTATCTTTGCCCATGGATCCATCTTTAGCTATAGATTAAAATATTAGTTCTTGCATTTATTTCTAGATTGGATTTGAGATCACCTTGTTTATATTTCTAGGAGTTTAGCTTGTTACAAATCATCAATCTTTTTATTTGCTTAGATTAGGAAAGTTTGTGTATTCTTAGTGTTAGAGATCATTAGTTCCTTTTGGATTCGATCCTAAAGTGCTGCATCGATATACTATTCGATTGTTGTAGCGTGCACATTAGGTTAATTGGCTTGTGGTAAAACGCAGTAATCAAGACGATCTTGACCTCATCAATGAGCACCGAGATCAGGCACTCATACGAATTCAGAAATATTAACATGCGGCCGCAAAGTACTACAACTCAAACGTACATAGACACAGTTTCAAAGAAGGTGATCTAGTCCTACACAAAGTTTCCCAAAACACTGCCGAACAAAATGCGAGAAAACTTGAAGCAAATTAAGAAGGACCGTACAAAGTCATAAAATTGGTTTGATCAGGAGCGTACGAAATCGCCAACATGCAGGAAGACAAGATTCCAAGAACCTGGAATGCAATGCACCTGGAAAAAAATACTGCCACTGAGCGATCACATCGCAACAAACTAAATTACGAGATGGCTTGATCCTCGAAAGATGCATGTAGACAACTCGTCACAAGATGATTTCAGCCATTCCCCTCTCAAAAAAAGGGGGGGGGGGTACATAGAAATATACTCCCACATTTTAAAATATCCATGCTCTTGCACTCGATATTTTTAAAAACAAAAAATTATCAATACAGAAAACGCGGCCCGGCTTCAAAGTCTCTCGCTACTCTCTTGTCTTACTAGCGCACTTTATATCAAACATTACTTAACGACCACTAACAAGCAATCCACGAATCACTTATTTTGCCAAAGTAAAAACCAATCATCGTACAACCTGAAAAAGCAGATATCATACGAAAGACATTCATAGACAAATCTAACAAACAATCAGTAAAGTCTTCGACCTCGCAAAGGTTTCAAACACAAAATGCGGCATACAATATAAAAATCAGGTCCTCAACATCGCGAGACGTCACAAATTCCTGAAGGATTGTTTTTCAAATAAAACTGTAGCTTCCTTGACGAAATCTTTATCTTGAACGAGCAAACAATCATATGCACTAACATATTCTCAAACACGTATTTTTCGCAAACACTCAAACTCAAAACGGTAACACTTACCTTCCTGTTTGTTTCTGATCACAACGAACAAACTCCAACATTCTAAACAGACTTAGCCATCTCCCCCCCCCCCCCCCCCCCCCCCCATAGAGATGAGCTCTCTGACATCCGACACAAGCATAATAGCGAGCTATAAAAGAAATATGAAATTTTGCTCAGCACTTTAGACGACTTCGGAATTTTCTTTGGATAGATGCTAGATTCCCGATCGATGCAAGTCACATAAGCTGAGAACCTTTCGTAGACTTCAATATTGAGACGAAATCTGGTCAAAATCGTAACGGGTTATTTAAGATGAAACTACCACTGGAAACCCGAAGCCGATTATATATCTAGGTCTTGCCCTAAATCCAAGACACTTGTCTCGAACATCTCAAGGCATAATATCAATAAACCGATATGTTATTCCAAAACATGTCTCTTCGTTTGTATTTGTATGTTCATGAGACTGCACGAACTAAAATATTTGAGTATTCTTATCCTAGACGAACAACGAATGTAACGATCTGCTAAGAGTTAGAAATGAGATGGCAACTCATGTTCTTTCCCTCTACATCCACATAAAGTTACTCATACATTATCAACAAAATACGCAGTTCATTAAAAAGAAGCCGCTGAGCAGCAGGGATTCAAATCCATACACGACCAGTCCTTAAACAAAAACATGGTCGCATTTGGCCAGAACAAACACAAACGATTAACATAAAATCAAACATCCCCAATGGGACTACAACCTCACTCATCCTTCAGAGACGGAACCTCACCCTTACCTCGTTGGAGGTTCGGGGCTGCATCATCTCTGCATCCCTCAACTGCGTCATGAGGCTCGACACCTACGGGTTCCTGCTCCTCGGGATCACTAGAAGAAAACAGAAGGGTACAATCGGATTTCAGGCCAGTGAAGATCAACTAAAAGTCTCCCTCAATGGCTGCAAACTCTTCTTTGCGAGTGGACAATTTGGTCTCTTCGGCCTACCAATACAGGACCTCAGCCCCGAAACAGCTGAATCTCACTCATTCCTCCCTCAACGACCGCCAGGGCAAGGTCCCTACTATGAACATCCATCAGGGAGTTAAGGGAACTGGAAATTATTGTCAAACAAATCTGACAACTACGACACCTCGAGGGAATGAGCACCCTCCACAACCTTCAACTTCGCCTCAAACTGCAATGACTTTTCCTGTGACTCAGCAAGCTCCCTCGTAAGTCATTCGACCTCCGACCTTCTGTTGTTAATCATCCCATCGATCCAACACACAAACTGTGCAAACGAAAAGTATAAAAATAAGAGGAGAGCTAACATACTGACAAAAAGATATCTTCAAAACTAACATTGGCACGTTGTTGTGGCCTCAGACCCGAAGCGTACACTCCCAAAGGTGAAGGCCCGACCTCAACGCCCTTGACACATCTTATCTTCTTAGCCGCATCAGGATTGGCACAGGGCCTCTTGCGACCCTTCGGTGTAACACTAGGAGTGGCTCTGGGAACACGCAGTCCAAAAACAGTCTCTCTCTTGGCTGGAGGAGGAGGAATTGATTCAGGAACTCTCTCGGTCTCCGCAATAGGGATCAGAGTCGTAGACGAACCCGATGGTTGTGCTTCGACCGCAAGCCCAAGTGCTAGCCGTTCCATCAAACTCAGAAGGAGGTGGTAACTCGGCCGTAGGAGCCAAGGCGCTGGTTGGGGCATGAGAGTTTGACTGATCAACATGAGAGGAACTCTCCAACTCAGCATCATGACGAGTTAACTCCTCTGGAAAAGCCAGAAACTCAGGCACGTGAGTCAGAACAACACCAGGAACGGGAGAACTCGACGAACTCGCACGAAGGGCATCACCCGTATCAGTGTCAAGGTTTTTTTGTTCATCACGAGAGGAAAACATCTTAGTTTAGAGAATATATAGAAAAAAATGAAGAGAGAAGTTGAGAAAGTGTTGAATGAATGAAGAATGAGGGTTCAATACTTATAGGGATGAAAAAACCTTTGCACTAAAATAATCGACATAACTTTTTGAGAAAAAGGAAAATTGCATTCCTGGCCGTAGATTATGATTAAACGCATATCACTAGTATACAAGACCATCTCCCAGCCTCGAGCTGGGGGCTAACTGTTGGGGTCAAGATCGGTAATCTCGAAATCAACGTCTAACATTGCTATGATATCCTTTAAGAAACTCACTAGAAATAACTTCAGGAAAATCTTAAGGGATAAGCTTCAGAGAAACAAGAAGTACACGAGGCCCCGTCCCTGCCTTGTCGCCAGCAGGTGACCAGGCTCGTTGCCAACAAGCGACCAGGCTCCTTGCCAGCAGGCGATGAGGCTCCGTCCCTGCCTCCTCGCCAGTAGGCGACGACGCCTCGTCATCAGTAGGCGACCATGAAGTCACTCCTCTCGCCCTAACAGCTCGTCTCTTCGAGTCTTGACCGAATTGTCTCTTGTTTCTTCCTGATCGAAGTTATTGTTGAAATTTTAGGATAAAATAAGCAAAGATGAGTTTTCTCGTAAAATTCCAAATCAGTCCTATAAAACGGTAATGGTTAACTCGACACCATTGTTATCTCGGCTATATGATTGGTTTTACTATCTCATGGAACCAACAGTATGGGCACCAGCATCTTATGGAAGGAGATTTCACCGAAAGGAATAAAAATGTTTAAGTCAAAAATGGCAAGAGAAGGTCTAAAACGCGGCGAAAGCCCACTTACAACTTTGACGAGAATGAGCCCAAACTACAATGATGGGTTTTCTGATTTTCTTAGAAGATAAATGGAAAAGAAGATAAATGTCAAGTTCTCAGGATAACAATGAACATCAAGAGGATAGGAAAATTTCCGCAAAGAGATGGATTCGAATCAGGGGCAGAAAAGGAAAGACCTAGAAGGCATATATAAGAAAAGCCAACTCGAGGAGCAAAGGGGATCCGAAAATTAGACCTTAGGAAATTGTTGTTAGCTTTAGGAGAACTTAGGACTTAGGCGGCTAGACTAGCGAGTTCCATACTTAGAACGTTTTACTGCTTGCTCTCTTGTTCTCCAGTGTTGACGAATTTTCGTCCATCCTATTTTGGGTGAAACTCTGTAAACTATACTTCATATTAATCAATAAAAATGCCTTTGTACAATCTCTTACGATATTTTGTTATTGTCACCTTTTCATATTCGTGTGTTAGGCAGGGAATCCGGGTCCTCAAGGAAAGTCAAGAATTTTGGCTCTCCTCCATTCACTAAAATAGACAAGGCGAATTTCGGTTTTTCACACCTAGATGTGGATAACCTGGCGAATTTATTAATCATGTGATTTTTGAATGTCCACCTGCCTTAAAAAATTTGGGGCTCATTACGACACCATCGCGTCCAAGCTTTTTCCATTAACAAGTGTGTATTACAATTTGGATTATCTGTTCTAGAGGAAAAATGAAATAGAAAATTGGGCGTTAGATAGAGATAAATTGTTTAGAGGAATCAAAAGAGATCCTCTAGAGCTTGTAAGACATGTTCAAAGTGAATGCCAAACATCATTTCATATTAACTCAAAGAACTCAGATGACACCAATCCGAAATACCAGACACGTAATACACAAGTCTTATGCTTTCAGCGTATTTGTTTGGTAGATTGATTGTGGACTTTGAATTAACTGGACAGTGGATATGGATGGGTATGGCTAGATGAGACTAGAGTTGAAAAACTCTTAGGTTTGAGAAACAAAGAGAGATACTTGTCACCTTTGCATTCAGAATTGGATGAACTTATTTGGGTTATGGAGAATAAGATTCAACACACGACATGTGAGTAATTTGGGATAGACTACAACGATGTTATTTCAGTGATTAAAAATCTGACAAAATGGCCAAGTTGTTCAACAAAACTGGCGAATATAGTATCTCTACAAAGAAGATTCTAGGATTTCAAGATCACCCACATACCAAGAACACATAATAGGATAGCATTCTCTTTAACCAAGATTGCACGAGGTTTTCATAGAAGTTTAGTTTTTTTTTATGGTTTTATTCTACTCTGGATTCATATACCACATTTAATCTGAGTAATAGAATAATCTTTTGATTTGTATGTGGTGCGATCTTGATCAACCTCAAACTCAAGGTAATGAATTTGATGTATGGACTAGCTAAGATACTGATCAGAGCTTGGCTTAATGGGCATTATCAGAGCTTAATTCGTTTGATTCATGAGGTACTGGATAGGGAGAAAGATAAATGATTTCAAGAGGCTTTTGATATACTTAGAATGACCTTGGATCAGTATGGACAATCATCTGGCAACCAGGATGAGTTTAGCTTCAAACATGAGCAACCAACTATTGACCAGAAGAGAGGATCAGTTCATGATCGGCTAGCTGAAGCTGGCTTAGCGATGCAGAAGCTTTCCATAAACAAGATGTGCTTAAGGAGCTTAATGAACGAGTTCGGCTTAGGCTTGTATGAACCAGATTGAAGATGAACGACTCAGAGGCCTTACTGGCCCAATGGGAAGCTGATCAACAAGTTTTGGCCGAAAGCTTCTATTATTAGAACTTTATTCTAAAACTTGTATCTAAGTTTTAGTTTAGCATAAACTAATTAGGATTAGATTTGTTTATCTTAAACCAAATAGCAATAGGATTAGGATATGATTTTCACTAGACCGAATTCGTTTGCGTTTAGATTTTTTTCTAGCTTAGGATTTCGTTTTTGCTTTCTTATTTATGTTAAAAACAAGAATCCATGTATCTAAAACCATTCATCAATAAACTTAAGCTTTGTCTCAATCAAATCGCCTCTAAGGCGACTTTCTTACCATGTTCTTTGTGAACACCTTATTCACATGGAACGGAAACTCTATTAGTGATCATCTGAGGTATTAAACAGGGTGAACATGAGCCTTAAGAGTAGCAAAACAACTCTGGAACAGTCCATAGTTCTTGAGTGAAATCCATCAAATCGTTTCACCCACCTTCAAGTAATCCAAGGAGCGTACAGCCTATCAATGGCCGTATCATGTGGTATATGTGCCATTTGAAGGTTAGAGTTTGAAATTGTAAACAAGGATCTCGAAATTTATCAATTAACAAGCAATATTACGTCTGGATGTGAAGAAGAGCTCACAATTCCATCCTTCTATGGGAAGATTGATACATATGCATACCTATACTAGGAAAAGAAGATGGAGTTTATTTTTTGATGCAAATGCTACACTGAAAAGAAGAAGGTACATCTAACAGTCCCTGGTTTATGTGGATATGCACTCACATGGTGGAATCAAGTTCTAAGAGTAGGAGATTCAATGGAGAACAACAAGTTTCTTCTTGGTTTGAGATAAAAACAATCATGAATAAAATATTTGTATTCAGAAGCTACGGTCAACTTAATTTGGAAATGATGTATAGTCCATCTAGCTCAGCTAAGGCATGAACTAGATCAGCTAGAGAAGATCCGAGGACCTACTGTAGTCTTGATGCACCAAGAACTTCTCAGAAACTTGTTGCACAACTTGATTTGCAAAAACAACAGTTTCAGAATTGTCTCAGTAATGAGGTACATCAAGAATATAGAGCAGCTATGCACAAACAAAAAAAGAGGCTAATCCCACGACCAGTCTCAGTAGTTGATGAGATATGTTGTTATCAGAAGGATCCAGCATAGGAGAAAGAAAATATTGAAAAGAAACCGACAACTTCTTGTTAAGAAGATAGCTTGTCTGATCAGTGAAACAAGAGGAGAACCAACGAGCTTTGAGTAAAAATGTGTGCCACTTCACCATGGCTGAGGAGGGAGTACTTCATGGGTCACCTAAAGCACATGACTTGGCACTTGCAACTTTGGTTGAAGAAAGGTGATCATGAATTTACTTGCGATTTGTTGATCAGTCCTTGCGTATAGTCTCGTGGGCAATCTAAGGTTTGTAAAGGGGCTTCAAAACATTTTCTTTGATCTAGGAGGAGTGACACGTGTGTGTAGAAACAATAGCAACACCTAGGTCTAAAGAGCAGCAACCAAGAATCTGAGTTTATACATCCCATTCAACCGTGAAGAACAAGATTTGATGTCAAATCCTTTTGAAGGGAGAGAGGATGGTGTGATCCACACCAAATGCTACGACGGAAGAGGATATTCTGGAGATAACACGACCTTGGTTTGTTCCAAAACTTATCAGTACAAACCAAGATGCATGGAAGAGTTTGGAATGGTCGGAGATGATCAAAATCAAAGAGAAGTATGGAAGTTGCTTTACCCCGACCACCTGAACAGAAGATGACTAAACTGAGAGTACATGATCACATTTCCATGAGAAAGACGTGTGCTAGATCAAGCTGGAGAGAAGCATTCAGCTTTAATCTTAAAAATTGGAGAAACTATATGCCTCAGAGAAGTTGATGAGGCATGAATAGGGCCTACAACACTTTGTATTCAAGCCATAAGAAGGGATGTGTGTGTGCAAAGGCAGTAACAAACTCGTGGCCAAAGGAACAATGCATATGGAGTTGATTATGAATGGGTCTATCATCCTACAAGGCTTGGATTTGAGGATAAATCCTTTTAAAAGAGGAGGGAGTTGTGCAATCTTGATAAGCCTCATACTCAAGGTAATGAATATGATGTATGGACTAGCTAAGATATTGATCAGAGCTTGGATTAATGGTCATTATCAGAGATTAATTCATTTCATTCATGAGGTACTCGATAGAGAGAAAGATAAAGGCTTTCAGGAGGCCTTTTATATACTTGGAATGACCTTGGATCAGTATGGACAATCAGCTGGCAACCAGAATGAGTTTAATTTCAAACACGAGCAACCAAATCTTGACAAAAAGAGAGGATCATTTCATGATTAGCTAGTTGAAGCTGGCTTGGCGACCAGAAGGTTTCGATCAACATGATGGGCTCAAGGATCTTAATGGATGAGTTGGGTTTAGGCTTGGATGAACCATATTGAAGATGGACGACTAAAAGGTCTTACTGGCCCAATGGAAAGCTGATCAACAAGTCTTGGCCGAAATCTTATATTAATACATTAGAACATTATTCTAAAAATTGTATCTAAGTTTTATTTTAGCATAAACTAATTAGGATTTGATTTGGTTCTCATAAACCAATTAGAACTAAGATTATGAATTGGTTTTTATTAGGTTTTCTGTTTTCTACATAACACAAGTTGTACCCACGTTTTTCATCAAGCAATAAATCAAAAGAACTTTTTTGTTGTTCATCTCTAAGGAGATCTGATTACTTTGCTCTATAATGAACACACATTCTTAAGGAGGTTGATCTTCTGTTGGATTCATTTTAGACAAGTATAAGGGTGAACATGTGTCTAAGGAACAGCAAAATACCCTTAGAGCATCCCATAGCTTTAAGGAGAAGACAATCTTAATCACATTTTATTCAACCACGTCCCCTTCAAGTGATCCAGGGAAAGACAACCTATCCAAAGCCATATCAGCATGTTAAAAAACAAATTTAAAAAAAAACTAATTGTATACATCTAAAATCTAAAATTGGTCAAGTTAACGAGCAAGCCAAATCTATATATAATAGCAAACCAACTTTTTCTCCACTGACATCATCTTTTTCTATAAGATTTTTTTTAAATCAATGGTCAGATTTTTTGTTTTTTATGATCTAAGGGATATAAAATAATTTTGCTTATACCATCAAGAAAATAGTATGGTAACTCTTCTATGAATAGTTTCATTTTCAAACAACACATCCCATTTACAATAACAAACGTACTTTTTCATTGAATAGTCTTCTTTCAAACAACACACCTCTCTTTAAAGTCACAAACATACATTTTCATAATGTTTTTATTTTTTTTGGTATATAGAAACTTATTTTATGTTCTCCGCTGACATCATTTTTTAATCTAACGGCTGAGTTTGTTTCTAATCTCTAATATAGTGGTCACAATTTAATTTAAAAAAAGATGCGTTCATTCCTTAAAGAGTTGCATCTTTTGTGAAACTTAACTATTGAATCCTTTCATTGGATATTTTTTACAAACTAAAGTTGTATATTTCAACAAGTTTAATCATTGAACCTTTTCATAATAAAAACCTTTTAAATATTTGATCACCTAAGCAGAAGACATGTTCATTCATTAAAGAGTTGTATCTTTTAAGAAAATTAATCATTGTATCCTTTCATTGAACCATTTCATGATAAAAAAATTATATAGGTCAACAAATGTATAAAATATTTTTTATCAACATAAAAGGCCTCTTTAAATCAGAAATATATCACGTTAGACAAACATGTTGTCAACAAAGGTATGAACATGTTGTGATCCAAGAGGTACGAACGTGTCATGATCCAAGTGGTGCGAACGTTGCGTGACCGAATGAGTGTGGATGTGTCGTGACCGAAAGGGTACGAATGGGTCGTGATCGAAAGGATGTGAATGGGTTTTGACCGAAGGGTGTGAAAGTGTTGTGACTAAAAGGTTGGGAATGGGTCGTGATCGAAAGGTTGTGAATGGGTCGTGACCGAAAGGGTTCGATTGTGTTGTGACCAAAAGGGTACGAACAGGTCGTGACAGAAAGGATACAAATGGATTGTGACCAAAATGGTATAAATGGTTCGTGGCCGAATGGTTGTGAAATTGTCGTGACTAAAAGGATGCAAATGAGTCGTGCCCGAAAGGTTGCGAATTGGTCGTGACCAAAAATATGGAAGCGGATCGTAACTAAAAGGGTATGAATGAGTCGTGACTAAAATGGTGCAAATGTGTCGTGACGAAATGGGTGTGAATATGTCATGATCGAAAGGGTACGAACGGGTCGTGACCGAAAGGATGTGAACTGGTTGTGACCGAATGGGTGTGAACGTGTCGTGACCGAAAGGGTGCGAATGAGCCATGATCAAAAGGTTGCGAACAGATCATGACCGAAAATGTGTGAAAGTGTTATGACTGAAAGGGTGTGAACGGATCGTGACCGTAAGGGTTTGAACGGGTCGTCTCCAAAAGAGTGCAAACCTATTTTTCTTTTCCGCTGACGTCATTATTTTTATAGGAAAAAAGTTAGATCTGACGGTTGAGTTTATTATGATTTTGTAATCTCACAGACAAGATCTTCTTTTTATATAAGATATGACATCATCAAAATATAATATAAAAGGACGTGTCCTTTCAAACGCACCTAACATGCCACTTTTCATTTCTAAACGATGCACTATTTAATACGCCACCTTTTCACATTCTTCTTAATCTACAAGGAGGTGTATTCAATCTAAAGTTTGAAGTGATTTGATTTTTAATGAGGTTGTATATGATTTCAAGGAATTGAATTTTAAGTGATTTTTGATAAACCACCCTCAAATATCACATAAAACCATGAGATTTGAGTTTTCTGTATTTTTAACTAAAAACTCCACCCAAACACTATAAAATCACTTAAACTTTAAAACTCCACAACTTATAATATTTTCAATAACAATGGATTTTAGAACATTTTATGAAATGTCAAGTTCAATAACAGTGTATTTTAAATGAGTTTTTAAAATTCATGTTTGAATAATATTGAATTTTTCATTTTTATACAAATCACCTAAAACTATCAATTTAATTAATACAACCCTTTAAAAGACGCACCATTTCACACTCTTTTTAAATTTTGGACGAGACTCCTTTTAATAGATTCTAAATTTTCCAGAGAAAGAATGTTTCACAATAATCTAAATGTGTAATCACTAAAAATAATTCAATGTAATTTTAACATGAAAAGACGCATATATATGATGTTTTAAAATTAATGCAATGTTTAAGATGAAAAGTTGCACATTTCACATTTATTGAGATTCCTCTTAGTAATGTGTCTTTTATTGAGATTCCTCTTAGTAATAAAAGACACATTTTATGATATTTAAAACTAATGCAATGTCTAGGATGAATAGACATTTCATCATTAACATTTTTTGAGATTTTTATATTAATAAGAAGGTACATATTTATAATCTTTTAAAAACTAATACAATGTTTAGGATGAAAATTTGTATCTTTACATTTCTATTGATAATAAGAATCCAAAAAAAAATATTAAAGGAAGTATCTTTTCATTTTAAAAGATGCATTGATTTAAAAGAAGTTATGAAAATTTCTAATGATGTGTTTTCATGTTAAAGCATAATTTTTTTAAAAAATTTATCATAATGTTTAAAGATGTGCCTTTTTACTCTTAAAATTGTATAAGTATAATGAGTTATCTTTTGTTATTTTGTATCTATTTAATTTACATTTATAAAGAATCTTTAAATTATCTAAAAACTGATTTCTGGGTAATTTCTTTACTTTTCTATATTTATAAATTAAATACATTGTTTTTAAATTGTATTTTAAGGTATGTCTAACCGGTAGTTATAGGAAAAAATTCATAAACGAACATATGCAACTCTTGTGGAATATATATAATTTCCTCATTAAACATATGTTTCTTCCTTGAATATATATATGACTCTTCATATAGTGTCTCTTGACTGTCTATATATATATGAGACATTGTGAATATTATTTGACATGACATATATCTTCTAAAACTTGTTTTTCTTTTTGCGTTGACGTTGTTATTATTAATAGTAAACAAATTTTATTTTTTGGTAAGATTATCATTTGTTTATAATTTTTTTTTCAGTTTATCAAAATTTTAAATCTAACAAACAAGATCTTTTTTATAAGATATGACATGATTAATATTTAAGAAAATATTTCTCCGATGCACCATTTAAAATGCAACTTTTAGCTTCTAGGCGATACACTTTTTCACATGCCTATTTTAGTTTCTGAACAAAGCATATTTTCATATATATATATATTTTTTTTAATTTTGTGAACATCGTAGTTTTTCACATACTTTTTCAATTTTTGAATGATACACTATTTTATTGATTAAAAAATTTATGTGTTTAACCAAATCCTAAGACTAAATTTATTTTGATTATGCAATCTAACTGATAGAATTTATTACATCAATAAAAGTATAAGCTCATCAAACTACTAATGAAAAAAGTATGTTTTTTTTTGTTAGTGAACCATCACTTCTCTAAATACAAACATTTTTGAAAATTACATATTTTCATAGATAGTTACAAAGACAATAATTTATAAATTTTAAAATGAAACATCTTACTAAAGATATGAAATTCTGGAAAAAATAAGAATTTTAATTTCAGTAACAAAATTATAAGAAATATATCCTCTCAAACATAGCATATTATGTTTTTTATGAATATATTAATCTTAGCCTCAATTTCAGAGATATAATAAATTTATCTTTTTCACTTTTATATATCATCATTTGCATTATATATATAGTTATAATTATTATTAAATTATATTTAAAATTGGGAAAAACTCTCTAATAGCTATTTTTAAGTTTTTTTTTCAGAAAATAGCCCTCAAAAAATGACCGAAGTGGTTTTTTTTTATTTTGAAAATTTAATATTTTTTTAGTTATTCATCTCACCTCTAAAACTCCACCCCATAACTTTAAATTTTAAGTCTAAATTAGTTAACTCAAAGGGTATAAATATATATATATTTATACTATTTAATAAAGTTTATTTTGATCATTTTTATTTGAATATACTATTTTTGTGACAAAAACATTTTTAAAACTATTTTTCTGAAAAAAAATAATATTTTTCCTCCGCGCGGGGATCCGAATCCAAATAAACATAACAATAATCCTTCGGTGAATATAAAAGCTAAAAACACAAATGCTTAACTGAATACAAAAGCGAGACGACAAATGCTTAGTTGAATACCAATCTTGAAACGCATGTCTTCACTTAGAAGCAATCTAAAAGAGAGAGAGAAACACAAAGAACTGGTGGTATTATGTCTCTGAAGACTGGTATGGAGAAACCAAGGACTGTGAAAACCAAGCAGAATTCAACGTTAACGGAGGGATATCAGCATCAGGGTGAAATCTAGTTCTCTCCCACCTTTCAGTAGCCTCTTCCTGCACAAGAACCCACAGGTCGGAATCCAAATATTTTGTTAAATCAGAGACACAGAGACGGTCCTTGAGATTCCACATGTAAATGAGACCCAAGGACACAGCAATGTCGTTTGGTAGCGACACCGTACGAAACTTTTCAGAGTGCAGATCCATGACTAGTATCTCCGTATGAGGACGTGCTAACAACCAGAAAAGTGAACCGCTTACAAAGACTGGGTTAGTTTCAAGGCTAATTAGAGTGAAAGAAAGAGAAACTGGACCAGCGGATTTGTATCTCCGCCTCCACTTGCTAGTGCTCAGATCGAAAACTTTTGAGTTCACTCTGTTATCATTACCGGATCCAAACAACACCACCACTTTGTAGCTTCCTGTCACAACATCTCTCCCGAATCCCACTGAAAGTTGGGTACCAGGAGGAATAAGTGCAGCTTTGGTACCTAGAGGAGAAGGAAGTGTCCGGATTACACATGTCATAGGGTTGACTAGATAAATGTAGACCAAATCGTAGACGCAGACTAAACCATTACAAGATCCAGGAAGGCGAAGACCCTCATTTGATTTTCTAATGCTTGTTCCCATTCCACTACGATTTTCAGAATACCTGACATGAAAGGTTCCAGATTCTGACCGCTCAACTATTATTTTCTTGGATCCGTGCTTTTTCTGATGAAGACGGGTATGTTTCTCAGCTAGATGCCTGGATTCAATCAATGATTTCCATTTCTTCGATACTGATTTCAGTCTTAACAAAAAATATACGGGAAGGTAATGAAGAATCTCTTCTATTAGATCATCCGGTATCTCAATAGTAAGTGTTGGGGTTACGCTACAACTAGGGTTTGCACTGCTCCTTTCTTGTTTCCTACGTATCTCTTCTACAACATCCTTCGCTATATCACCTGATGTTGGCTGAACATCGCAACATCTAGGGCTTTTACCGTTCTTGCTTTCTTGTTTCCTACGAAAGCTACAAACTCTGCCAGATATTGCTAAACATCGGTGTAAAATCTGCCTCTTGGTATTTTGGAACTTCGACTGCCACTTCTCTCTCTTCAACTCCACCACCATGTTGGGTAGAGAAGAAAAAACAATTTTTTGATAAGAGTACAGAGAGACGAGAGGAGGCACAAACTTAGGTTTTGATGACGGAAGAACAATCGATGTTCCCACTCTCTTTTATTTAGAAAATCAAAACTAGGAACCTGACTCATTTAATGGAAAGTTTCTCATTTAATTTAATTTGATTTGATTTGATTTTTCAATAGTGGAGATCATCATCAATATTAGGGAAACTATCTTAAGGATAGTGTATATTCTATATATACTTTGCATTATTTTTGTTATAACGTGTATTTCCTATTTTTAGAAACCTAATTTGGCCATTTCATAGTGTAATACTGTAATGATCTTATTTTTGGAAATAGCTACAATTGTTCGTAGTGAAATCACTACTTACTATATTATATCCAAACCATTAAGTTCATTGCATATATTTTTCAAAAAATAGGATTTTTCCTACACCATACATATAAATAAATTTTTAATATAATATTTTTTTAAAAAAATTAGTTAACATTTTGATATTATTATTTTTATATTTTAACTTCACCGATTAGGAAAAGCAATACTTGGTTTAAGTTTGGTTTTTATTTAAATTATAAAAAAAAAGTTAAATTATATTTCAAAAATTATATTTTATTTATATATATTATACTTAATGATGATTTTCTTAAATATTTTTTATTTAAATATATAAACTGTGAATTTCATTTGTTTTAATTAAAATATGTTATATTGGTAAAAATCAATATGTTAATAAACCTAAGAGAAATACCTTGTGGTAGCTTTAAAAATTTTGTTACAAAAATAGCAATCAAAGAAAAAATGACCAAGATAGGTTTTGATAAAGGGCTAAATATACACTTATACCCATAGGGTTAACTAAATTTGATTTGAGGTTTAGAGTTATGGAGTGGGGCTTCGGAGGTGAGGTTTAAAATTAATTAAAAATTTAAATTAAAAATAACAAAAAAATGGTTATTTCGATAATTTTTTAGGGCTAATTTTGTGAAAAAAATTTAAAAATAACTTTTGAGAGAAATGTCCTTACCTAATGAACCGATAAATTTAAATAAATTTTATATAGGTTAAAGTGGTAAAAAATCAATAAGTTAATTAACTTAATGAACGATAGATTTAAATAAATTTTAATCATTTAATTATCAACAAAATTCTCAACTCGCCTCCTCTCAAGCAAAACCTCGTGGCTACGCAATCGTTTCAGAAGATCCATTTCTCTCACCGTCCTATTGGCATCCTCAATTTTCTCTTTCTCCATTCGCTCGATCGGCCTCCCTTTATCGGCCTCCCTTTCCTTCTCGAGATCGGCCATCCTTTGCTTAGCCAGATTACACTCTCCGTTCAAAGGTTCCTCTCTGTAACAATCTTGTTTGCTTTTTTAAGAACGTCCTTGATCACCTTGAGCTCAACACCTTTGGCCTCAATGGCTGTTTCAGCCTTACCGAGATCGATCTTTGCCTTTCGTAGAGGCATTTCGTACTCCATAATCAGGAGATTCGAACGAGTGGTAGCCTAATGAACATACAAAGCGCGATTAGTGAGGGGAAGAAAAGAAAAAAATAAGGAAAAAGATAAGGCTTGACCGATTTCATAATCAAACTTCCCACGGAGATCGAACAAGATTTCATACTGCCTAGCAACCAATGGATCCTGCATGTTGACGGATCATCCTCCACCAAGAATCTGGCATCAGCGTTGACATGGTGTGTGTTTACTGTTCTAGCAGGGGATAAATATGCTAAACAATTAATTGTCAAATTAACTCTTAATCCTAACACACAAAACAATACTCTTGCCAAGAGAGATCAAGTGTAGTACTTAGGGATCGAATCCACAGAGAACAATGGCACACAATAGATTTCTTATTTCTAAATTCTAAGCTATGTGATTATATATATTGGTAACAAGTAATTGGTTTAAGGAAATATTCCTTATCAGAAGGTGTAGATGCAATATGGAAATATGCTAGTAATGTAAATATGAGAGTATGCTAATAATGTAAATATGGAAGTATGCTAATAATCTAACTAGATGTAAATGTAAATATGTTAGATCTAGGGTTTCAAACTTTATGAATTATAGGGGATAAGATGCACAAATATGTAAATATTCTAGAACTCAAATATTAACTATTCTGACCCTTTTAACTTCAACTCTCGTATGCGAGCAAAAGGAAAGACCATCGATCGACGACTAAAGCCATATGTCGATCGATGCTGAAATCATAAGGAAGTGTGAACAAAATTTGATATGTTCACCAAGCTAATTAGACCAGCTCTTGCATGCGCCTAACAACCTAGTTCAATGGAGTCTATTTTGGCACAGAACCTACTCTCGTAGTCGTCCATGTCCTAATCCTAGTTAGCTACTCTAGAATGCAAGCATTAAGCAAAACTCAATTTATGGATATTAACTTAACTAGCAATCCTACTTTTGGGTTAATCCATGATTGTTATCATTCAACCCTAAATCTAATGGGTAACTACTCAGACATAATCAAAGTAAGAATGATAATCTGAATAATTCATAGATAAAATATTGGGGTTCAAATACAAATCTCCCTAAGGAGTTATAAATTTTCTCCCTAAATAAATCCTAAAACTATGATGGAGTGTTGGTGCATACACACATACAAAGCACACTTAATAGCACCCATCACTCCAAAACATCACACCATTTTTGGTGCAATACATAAAGTATAAATATGAAACCCTAAAGTTTAGGTCAAAAATTGTCTAGGGGTAATCTTGTAATCTTGTGTCATGTCTCTAACTTGGGCTTGAAATCGGCTGTCTGCGAATTAGTCATCGGTCCCGTTGATCGATACTAAGTTCGACAGACAGAAGTCCGCGACAGAAAAACACTTGGAAGACATGTTCGATGAGATTCTGCTTCACTACTTCTCTGATTCTGCTTCACTACTTCTCTTCTTCTTCTTCGATCGACGACCATAGAGCATCTTATTCTCCTAGACACAGTAGATGGATATGCATGTGCAAGATATTTACCTCGTGCCTCACCGTTTACACGATTTTAGATTTCACATTGATCATTCACATCTGTTTTTTTCAGGCTTCTGTTATTAATCAGATTTTTTGTTTATCAAGATATTTAGGATTATAAATCAGATTTGTTATTAATCAGATTTTCTGTTATCAATCAGATTTTTTGTTTATCAAAATCGAGTAATCCTAAATTCAAAGTGTCTGGTATATCATATACCGCCTTGTGATTTTTATTACGATATGAAATATGAGCTAGCTCACCTGACCTTTTCAACTGCAGCCGATGGTACTTGCTTTGGCTTAACTAGCTTCCTTTCATCTTCTGTATTCTATATGAGCACTATCGTATCTAAGTTAGTCATTTTAAGCTTTGGTTTATGTAGTTTTATCATTCATATCCTTACTAACTTTGTTCATAGTGTTTTGAAAACTACTGATGGTTTCAGTCTTGCCAAAATGTCCCAACACATACGGTGATGCATCATCAACAATTTCAAGTGAATCTGATTCCAACTGCATTCAGATTCCCCAGAAGAAGGAAAAATTCTTGCTTGATCTATACAGTGGATGTGGAGCAATGTCCACTGGGTTGTGTATGGGGGCTTCCCTATCAGGCATAAAATTGATCACGATATATAACTTTGAATATTCCTGTTCACACTGTTTGTTTTATTTGTGTAAAACGTGTTCCACATTGACTTTTTTGTTGAATTTTGGCAAGATATACTTAGCTATTTCTGATTTGCAGAAATGGATAGTAGATATCAACAGCTTCGCTTGTGACAGTTTGAGGTTGAATCATCCTGAAACTGAGGTATTTCTCTATTGCTTATTTTGTATAATGTGTTAGGAAGTTGATTCAATGTCCACACATGTGATCAGTTGATTTTGGTTATTGAGAAGGTGAGAAACGAGGCTACGGAAGACTTTCTAAGATTGCTCATAGAATGGAGAAAGTTATGCCAAAAGTTTGCACTTATTTCCAGAACGGAGGTAATAGAATCAAATGGTGATTCAGAAGATGAAGAAGAAGATGGCGACGGAAATGATGATGCAGATGGAGATAGTAATGGGTCTGAAATTCCACCTGAAGAGTTCGAGGTAGACAATTTCCTTGATATTTGTTTTGGAAAACCTAATGGACTTAAGGAAGCATCTGCACTTCATCTTAAGGTACACGTACATTGAGTATATGGTGGAAAACTTTGATAGTTCAGACTGTCATATGGTTTGGTGTATTGATTTTTTCTTTGATGTGCAGCTGCTAAGGATACACGAATTGAGTCAAAAGACCGAGTAGCTTTAGATGAAGATGACTCACTTTTCGACCACCGAGAAGGAGATAGTGTCTTGGAAGAGGTTCTCTGGAAGATAGAGCTGATACATTCTCATGTTCATATGTTGAAAACTCAAGGTGATCTTGTGATGTCCAAGAACGCAGCAAGATACAATAATATTAATAAGTTGTATCTAAGCCGTATCAAGTTTTTTTTTTTTTGTCAAGCCGTATCAAGTTTAATCTTATAAATTATAATGTTTGAGTGCATGACCAATGGGAAATAAGTAAATAATTAGTATGATTTACAAAATTACATAAAAATACAAACAAAACCCTAAGACAATTATTACCTAAGCCGCTAAGCATTAAAAAAACGCAAAACAACAGAGAGAAAGAGACGACATAGTCATTGAATATGAGTTCAAGTTTCGATCCAAGTTTTGAGCCATTGAATATAATGGATTTAGAGACTCAGCAACTCCTTGGAGCTCTTTCAGCAGCTGCTGAGGCTGATGATGGTTCATCTGAAGGATCTGATGGAGCTAAAAATAAGCAAGGAAGCAAAAAAAGACTTATTGAAGTTGCTGATGATGAAGATGATAGTGATGTTGAAATCAGTCCTCCACCGATCCAAGCTACTAATTTGCGCAAACAATTCACTTGCATAACCAGGCGAGCCTTGAACTCCAAGAAACTAGTGTTACAGTCTACTCTAGACAGTGGAATTGGATCGTCTTCAAAAGCGAGTAAAAGCAAAACCAAATCTGTTCAGTTTACTATCTGTGGGGGCAGAAAAAGTTCTAGGCCGACACAAGGAAATGGTAAGAAGAATGAAGTCCATGCTGAGTCAAGCCAACCACAGAAGAAGAAGAAGAAGAAGAAGATTAACGAGGAGCAGCTTGATTTGGAAGGTGAATCGGAAGAGGATGAAATGGATAATCGGAAACAGGCCAGGCATTGGTATGATGTATGGATTGATTTTTCTAAGATTCGAAAACCCAATGGTGAGGAGAAAGCTAAATGCAATCATTGTAAGAATGAGTATGCATGAAGCTCCCACTCGCACGGAACAACTGGTTTGAGAAGGCATCGTGATAGATGCAAACTTTATCCAAAGAATCTTCGAACCAAAAAAACTTGATGCTGAAGCCAAATTTGTAAGTGGCAAGTATCATCATGTTGTGTTCAGGCAGCTGGTAACCAAGACTATAATTCAGCATGACCTACCTTACTCTTACGTTGAGTATGAGAAAGTCAGAGAGACTTGGAAGTACTTGAATGCTGATGTCAAATTCATTTGCCGTAACACAACTAGAGCAGATGTCTATCGTTTTTATGAAAATGAGAAAGAGACATTGAAGTGGGAATTGGCTAGTCTTCCTGGAAGAGTAAGCTTCACTTCTGATTTATGGTCATCATTGAAACGTGAAGGTTATATGTGTGTAACAGCACATTACATTGACCGGAATTGGAAGTTGGACAGTAAAATATTGACATTTTGTGCTCTCCCACCGCCTCATATAGGTATGAATGTTTCAATGAAATTTCTTGAATCACTGGAAGAGTGGGGACTAGAAAAAAAAATGTTCTCTCTCACATTAGATAATGCTACAAGTAATGATTCAATGCAAGATATTGTGAAATCTCAGCTGCTTTTGAGGAATGATTTGTTGTGTGGAGGTGAGTTTTTTCAAGTCAGATGTGCAGCTCACATACTTAACCTCATTGTACAAGATGGCTTGAAGGTTATTAAAGACTCTTTGCACAAAGTTAGAGAGAGTGTTAAGTATGTAACAGCATCAAAGACGCGTGAGATGATCACTACAAGAAATATGCTCATTGTTAGCGCGGGTTTTATGCTATGTTAGGGGTTTGATAGCGTTTTCATAAATGCTATGTATGCGGCAGCAATCATAGGTACCCCCTCTACAATAGCGTTGTTCTGTAATGCTACGAAATATGAGTTTACAATAGCACTAAATAGGTGATGTTATTAACGAATCTATGGCACGGTTATTTTCTGTTACAAATTTATTACGATACGTATATTGTGCCATGGTATGGACTTCTACAATAGCAAAATTTTATTACGGTAATTACTGTTGATAAGTGCTATACTAAAGTTTTTGATAGCTTGGGTATATATTATGAAAACTTTTCTTATATGTAATTATAAATGCTACGATATGTATTAAAAACAGTTTTTTTTTGCTATTGTTAAATATGATAAGAGCTATGATTTGCTGTTTCGAATTTATTTTTGGTTTCACCGAAATAGAAATTCATAACCAAATAACTCCATTCATAACCAAATAAATCCAGTCATTACACATATGTCACTGATGCCGATTGAAAACAAAATGAAATCTAAAACCGATTGAAAACATAAACAAATGTCTAATGCCGATGGAAAACAGATAAATTTCATACATGAAGTTCATTAGCCTAGCTTACAACTAGCTAATCAGGACCTAACTTCTTCATTCCCTCTGCAGGCTGCAACAATATATACTCAGATCAGTTAATCAAATACATATGCAGGTGCAAAAGATGACCAATGAACACAAAACACAACACTTACAGCAGCTTAAAAGATGACCAATTTATCAATTGGCCAAGCAATTGATGAACCATGTGCATCTTTCAGACACTCTATCTCATCTGATTTCCTCCAAACATCAGCATCATCTACAGGCACTGCATCCACCCACACTCTAGCTGCTTTCGGACCTAAGCGTACAAAGTGGACCATTTGAGCTGGGTCAGTTGAATGCACACGTCCTTCAGCAACAACTTGTCTCCTCTCACCAATGTCCATCAGTTTGCACTTTTGATTCGGTTTCACAGGTTGAGATCCAACCTTAATTCGACGATTTACAATAGACATGAACACAACTTCAACAACAAAGATTAAAATAACAAGATGATTGAAAATTAAGAAATAATACCTGATCAGTTGGTCGAGACTCAGTAGGAGCAGAAGTTGTTGCACCTGATTTTGCACCTTTTGTAACAGTTTTTCTAGCAGAAGACTTGGAAGCTACAGTAGGAGAGACAGTGTTTGGAGTAGGAGATTGTTGTCTTGGTTCTGATGGTGGGTTGTCAAAGACAACTTTGCGAGCAGGCCATGAGATAAAAGAGTGTAAGCAGTCCTCAAGGTATGCAACATCCATCGTAGGCCTCCATAAATATGTTCCGTGCTCATGCACAACATCCAGAAACACTTTAACAGCTTTAGGTCCAAGAGGAATCCCATTAACCAATGCTTTTGGTTCTTGTGTCTGCCAACGCCCTTCACCGACAACTACACTATCATCAGACAAATCAAGTAGTTTGCATTTGTTGAGAGAATTTGCTCTGGAGCCCTGTGGAACAAATTCATAAACATATTGATCATAGGCGAAATCAAGACATTTATTACTATGTGAATGCAAGATAACAACATTTACCAGTGGTGCAATGTCTTCTGTTTGAAGCCCAACACCTAGTTCGAGACATTTGTTCTTCGGCCATGCAATAATATGACCAACAGCTTCCTCAATTGTGCACATGTTACTCGCAGGTCTCCAGAGGAATGCTTCTGGTTCAGTAGCAACTTCAACCAAGACCTTAACATCCATAGGGCCCAGTCGACTGTCATTCACTATGTCATCTGGTTCAGAAGGAAGGATACGACCCTCAGCAACATTTCCATCTTCATCAGCCCAATCAATCAGAAGACACCTCTTTTGTGATCTCTTGTTCACACTCTGTTAAATGGTAATCAAGACTAAAAACTACTTACTCTTGTAAAAAAGCAAATAATCAGAGATCTCATATATATATATGACTTACTCTTGCAGCTGAGTTCTCCCCCACTTCATTGTCTTCTCTCTGTAACATAAACCCAATTAGATTATAATTATTGTATAAACTAATAATCTTTATGTATTCTGCAAGATATATCTAACCTGGTTTTTAACTTTCGCAAGTTCAGACTGTAACTCATTAACCCTATGCTGCAGGAAATTTTGCTTCTCTTGCATCTCAGAAATAGACTTGTGGTTGACACTGAAGCAAGCTAATTTTGTCTTACTAATGTTCCTCCCCATTGCTCTCATCCGACCAGGATTATCAGGTCCTAAGACCTGGATGAGTTTATCTTCATCTTCGTTTTTACCATTGTGATTAGCAGCATTAACTATCTCAGCTGCTTTTTGCTGTACAACAGAAGAAATAATAACAGACACATTAAAACTTTGCTTTAATAGGAGTTTAAGATGTTTTTTTTAAACTTACAATCTTCTCAGCGGCATTTGTGTTAACTGGAGTTCCATCTTTTCTTGTACGTGACTTCACCCAGACTTTAAGTCTTGACACTTCAGATGGGTTTTCGGAAGTACTTTTCTACAGACAAATGTTAAATGTCAATAGCATTGTCTACTTTTACTGAAAAGGAAACAACAAATATGTATTATGCTTACCATCTCTTCTGCTAGTCTAACCATTCCCTTTCGACTACATGTGTGAGGAATCTGTTTGCGTCTCCTCTCCTTGTAGCTATCACTCAAAACCTATCATATGCTTGTTAATATGTAATCATCTTAAGCTATTCAAGATCATACTAAATGAATATAGCATACCTTGAATTCTTTGCTAGTTTTCAGCTTCACAAACTTGCGCCACTATGTAGGATGAACATTCTTAGGTCTGAGGTTCATCCTCTGTTGGTTATTCTCTGCTTGATTTATTTGTGTGACTAGGCGTGACTTGGAAGCTCTCCACAATCCGCCCATCTGCTTCAGAACAGAAACCTTTTGGTAGTCCTCATCAACTTCAAACCTCGCCTGCAGTCACATATTTAACAAGTAAGATTTTTCCAACTGAAATATGTGGAAGATAATTGTTTTCATTGTAAAGGAACTGTCACCTGGACTGATTTCCAGAGCACTGTCTTCACTTCTTCAGTGAGATTTTTCCAACTCTCTAGAGTAACAGGCACGTGTTCCCTAACCAATGGACCCAAATATGACGACAGCTTGACTGAACCAGGACCATGTGCTTCTCCCATGAAAGTGAAATCCACATGAACTCTGCTATTTGGATCTTTAGCTAGGTTTCTCATCATTGTTGGTCCACGCTTTCTCTTACGGGAGCTGGAAGCTATAGGTTCCTCAGTTTCGATCTCACCTTGAGGCTCATCGGCATCATGTGCTGCTTCTGA